>SJXQ01009595.1:298993-426950 GCA_006408695.1 Aepyceros melampus | reverse complement strand
TCTGGCCCCATCACTTCATGGGAAATAGATGGGGAAACAGTAGAAACAGTGTCAGACTTTGTTTTTTTGGGCTCCAAAATCACTGCAGATGGTGACTGCAGCCATGAAATTAAAAGGCGCTTACTCCTTGGAAGAAAAGTTATGACCAACCTAGATAGTATATTCAAAAGCAGAGACATTACTTTGCCGACTAAGGTCCGTCTAGTCAAGGCTATGGTTTTTCCTGTGGTCATGTATGGATGTGAGAGTTGGACTGTGAAGAAGGCTGAGCGCCGAAGAATTGATGCTTTTGAACTGTGGTGTTGGAGAAGACTCTTGAGAGTCCCTTGGACTGCAAGGAGATCCAACCAGTCCATTCTGAAGGAGATCAACCCTGGGATTTCTTTGGAAGGAATGATGCTAAAACTGAAGCTCCAGTACTTTGGGCACCTTATGCGAAGAGTTGACTCATTGGAAAAGACCCTGATGCTGGGAGGGATTGGGGGCAGGAGGAGAAAGGGACGACCGAGGATGAGATGGCTGGATGGCATCACAGACTCAATGGACGTGAGTCTGAGTGAACTCCGGGAGTTGGTGATGGACAGGGAGGCCTGGCGTACTGTGATTCATGGGGTCGCAAAGAGTCGGACACGACTGCGCGACTGAACTGAACTGAACTGTAAAAGCACAGACTAGAGTCTGGAAGACCTTAGTTCAAATACTGGCCTCATCACTCACAAGTTTTGTGACCTTATACTAAGTTGGTCAATTTCCTAGTTTCATTTCTCTGATTGGTAAAATGTGGTAAGTGCTTAACAAGATGCCTGTCATACGCTATTCGCCCAGTAAATGTTAGCTGTTAATGCTAACACACATGTCAAATGAAAAGAAAAAGGTTTAGTCACTAAAACTGACTAGCTTAATGTTTCAAACTTAATAGAATTAGTGGATTTTTGAAAGTATGTATTGATCCCACCAGTCAAAAGTTGGCATAAAAAGGATTGCATGCATGCTTGCTAAGGACTATGGACTATAGCCCACCAGGCCCCTTTGTCCATGGGATTCTCCAGGGAAGAATATTGGAGTGGGTTGCTGTGCTCTCCTTCAGGGGATCTTCCCAACCCAGGGACGGAACTCCTGCATTGCAGGCAGATTCTATACCGCTGAATCATCTGAGAAGCCCCCAAAATGATTACATTTGGTGGAAGCGATTTGTCGCACAAAGTACTGTTCAATTTTTTAATCATCATTGATATTTAGTAATTGAGAAGCTAGCAGGAAATGCAGAGTTTCAGTTCAGTTCAGTCACTCAGTCATGTCCGACTCTTTGTAACCCCATGAACTGCAGCATGCCAGGCTTCTCTGTCCATCACCAACTTCTGGAGCTTCCTCAAACTCGTGTCCATCGAGTTGGTGGTGCCATCCAACCATTTCATCCTCTGTCATCCCTTTCTCTTCCTGCTTTCAGTCTTTCCCAGCATCGGGGTCTTTTCTAATGAGTCAGTTCTTCACATCAGGTGGCCAAAGTATTGGAGCTTCAGCTTCAGCATCAGCCCTTCCAATGAATGTTCAGGACTGATCTCCTTTAGGATGGACTGGTTGGATCTTCTTGTTGTATAAGGGACTCTTAAGTCTTCCACAACACCACAGTTCAAAGGCATCAGTTCTTCAGCCCTCAGCTTTCCTTTGGCTTCCTGTGTAGCTCAGTCGGTAAAGCATTAGCTTGCAATGCAGGAGAGACCTAGCTTCAATTCTGGGTCAGGAAGTTCCCCTGGAGAAGGGAATGGCAACCCACTCCAGTATTCTTGCCTGGAGAATCCCATGGACAGAGAATCCCTGTCAGGCTACAGTTCATGGGATCACAAGAGTCAGACTCAACTTAGTACTATCTTCAGCTTTCTTTATGGTCCAACTCTCACATCCATACATGACTATCGGAAAAAAGATTGCTTTGACTAAACGGACCTTTGTCAGCAAAGTAATGTCTCTGCTTTTTAATATGCTGTCTAGGTTGGTCATAGCTTTTCTTCCAAGGAGCAAGAGTCTTTTCATTTCATGGCTGCAGTCAACATGTGCAGTGATTTTGGAACACAAGAAAATAAAATCTGTTGATGTTTCCATTGTTTCCCCACCATGAAGTGATGTGACCAGATGCCATGATCTTTGTTTTTTGAATGTTGAATTTTAAGCCAACTTTTTCACTCTCCTCTTTCACTTTCATCAAAAGAGTTTCTTCAGTTCCTCTTCACTCTCTGCCATAAGGGTGGTGTCATCTGCATATCTGAGGTTATTTTTATTCTCCCTGCAATCTTAATTCCAGCTTGTGTTTCACCCAGTCTGGCATTTCGCATGATGCACTCTGCACATAAGTTAAATAAACAAGGTGACAATATACAGGCTTGAGGCACTCCTTTCCCAATTTGGAACCAGTCCTTTGTTCCATGTCCAGTTCTATGTGTTGCTTCTTGACCTGCATACAGATTTCTCAGGAGACAGGTAAGGTGGTCTGGCAAGTAAGACAGGTAAGGTGGTCTGGTAAATCCAGAATTTAGGTTTCCATAAAAAAATCAGTAGGTCTGTCAACCCTCAGCCTGCATTCTCTTGCACCAATTTACTAGAGGGAACTTAGTAGTGGCTTCAGTTCTTTAGAAAGACATGTTTCAGTTTAACTTTTGGTACCCATCTTTTCTAATTCAAATTACATAGGTATTTCTCTGGCCCTTAAAGGCATTTCAATCTGTAGCCCCTAATCCATATTGACTGCATTTCAAAATAATTTAGAGTAATGGTTCAGTAAATGAGTGGAATTCAGCCTAATTTTGGATGCAAGACATTTTTATGTTGCAAGTCTCAAGTGTACAATATGATAACCATGAGCCACATGTGGCTATTGAGAACCTGAAATGTGACTAATGTGATTTGAGATGGATAAAAGTGTAAAGCACACACAGGATTTCAAACACATACTATAGAAAAAGAATTTACTTTTTTATTAAAAATGTATATAAATGATTAAAAGACTAGACTAGAATGAATCAAACTGTTAAAAAAATGTAAGATATCTTGTTAATTTTTATACGGATTACATGTTAAAATGATAGCATTTTGGATATACTGTGTTAAACAAAATATAATATAAAAATTAATTTAACCAGTTACTTGTTCCTTTTAAAAGTGAGATTACCTGAAAATTTAAAATTAGATATGTGACTTAATTACTTTCTATTGAACTACACCATTCCAAATCATTTTTAAGAAATATCACATTTTTTATTAAAATATAATCTAATTTTTTGAGTATTGTATTAAATAAGGCATGATAGATTCGGATTCTATTATTGTGAATTATTACCTTAATGGTCCACCGTTTGCTTAATACACGTCGTAAATTTCCCAAAGATAAGCCACTCTCCTGATGCAGAGAAGATACATAGCAGATTTTCTTGCTCCTCTCTTCAATGTCTGTGTCTCTGTTTCCCCTTCTTCTTCCTTCTTTCTCTTCCCTTCCTCTTCCTCCTTCTTCTTTCTGTTCTCTCTTCTTCTCAGACAAGATGCCTCATTTGCCTTTGCAACTGTGAAGTCTCTGTGGCCTGATGTTAAATTGATATGCTACGTAGCTGGGCTTTAATGTAGTTAACACAAAGTGAAAGTCAAAGTGAAGTCGCTCAGTCGTATCCGACTCTTGGCGACCTGGTGCTCCGCCGTCCATGGGAGTTTCCAGGCAAGAAGACTGGAGTGGGCTGCCATTTCTTTCTCCAGGGGATCTTCCTAAACCAGGGATCGAACCCAGGTCTCCTGCACTGCAGACAGACGCTTTCCCGTCCTTAACTGTATAGCCTCAGGGCATATTTATTCTCTAGAAAGTGACTCTGGAGGAAGAGGTAGCTGGTGACAACAGGAAGAACACTTTGCCCCAGGTCACTGGGTGGAGATAAGGGAACTCTGGAATACTGACACCCCCACCCACCACCCCTCAAGGAGGGAGACCTGATCCCTTTAGAGAGCACAGCATGAGGGTAGGGGCGGCCTGATGTCATCTGTTGGCGCATTCCCTACTTCTGCTGGGTTGTAGCCCACCTGCCATTTTCACGGCGTCCATAAAGTGCCATCAGACTTCCCTGGTGGGTCAGAGGTTAAAGCGTCTGCCTGGAATGCGGGAGACCCAGGTTCGATCCCTGGGTCGGGAAGATCCCCTGGAGAAGGCAATGGCAACCCACTCCAGTACTCTTGCCTGGAGAATCCCATGGAGGGAGGAGCCTGGTAGTCTACCGTCCATGGGGTCGCAAAAGAGTCAGACACGACTGAGCGACTTCACTTCATAAAGTGCTATCAGTAAAACCCAAGAGTTGGGGAGGAAGGGCTGACAACAGCCCTGGAGAGGGGAGGGCTGTCTGTGGGCAGGTGGTCCCTTCAGACCCTGGAGGCAGCCAAGCACCCTGCCCCAGGCGCTCTCCCGGTCCCCGCTCCCCAGGGGAGCTTCTCCTCCCTCACTCCCTTTGGCCCGGCGCCTCCCCTGTGTCTCCGCTGGGGCCCTGGGCCGGGTCCTCCGGCCAGTACTGGTCCTCCATGTACTGCTCCATGTCCGTGCTGCTGTCGGGCTCTCTGTCCTCAGGGGGCGCCCGGAGGCTGCTGGCCACCTGCCGCTCCCACGGCACCTCCACCAGCCGGCAGAGCTCCATGGCTGTCGCGGCCATGACGAGTGCCCGGCTGGCCCACCTGGATCTTCTTGTGCAGCAGCTGCAGGGCCAGGTCCTTAAGAGAGACACGATTCCGGACGTGGAGCCCTGGCTGGCTGAGGAGGCTGGGGATGGAAGTGGTATCCCGGGTCTGGCCCCAAGGGTGGAGGTACTTGAGGGCCTGGAAATTGTTGTGCAGGGCGTGGCCCACCACCCCCTTGCCCTTCAGGAGCTTGAGGATCTCTTTCTGGACCACCTGGAAGGGGATGGCTTTGCGCATGGAGGCCGCTCCAACACGTGCGGTAGTCCACGATGGGCATCTCAGGCCGGACGTACCTGTCGTAGAGGACCTCGCCGTGGTAACTCAACACGGAGCAGCGGGCCAGCTTGCTCACCCGCCCTCGGGGTCCCGTGCCCACCAACTCGCAGTCGATGGCCACGCACTTGCTGGGCAAAGGGCCGGCAGAGTCCCTGGAGGCTGGCTTTCTGTTGCACCCAGCATCTCCAGATTCAGCTGCCTGGCACTGCTGGCCGCTTCTGTGCCTGGCGGGGCCCCGGGCAGCATAGGCAGAGGGGAGGGTCCTGGCTCCCGGAGTGGGCTCAGCAGCCCCTGCTCCTGCAGCAAGGCCTTCCGGGCCATGAAGCGCTGGTGCTGTCGGCTCTTCCTCTTGTGCTTCCTCTGAAGCACATCCTTGGCATTCGGGCTGGCCAGGGAAGGGCTCGGGTACTGCACTGACTCAGGAGCTTCCTGGGGCACCATCCCCATCTGTGCACCGCTCAGGGCCAGGGAGGCCTGCGAGGGGATCTGCCAACAGGGCAGCAGCCTGAAAGCCCCACGAGTCCCCTCACGCCAGCACGTGGCGGCCAGGTACTGCCTTTTCAGGCTTCCCTGGTGGCTCAGTGGTAACGAATCCACCTGCCAATGTAAGAGACATAGGTTCCATCCCTGAGCCAGAAGCAACTAAGCCCCCATGCCACAACTTTGGAGCCTGTGACCTGAAGCCTGGTTCCACAACAAGAGAAGCCACTGCAATGAGAAGACCACAGGCTGCAACTAGAGTGGCCCCTGCTCGCTGCAACTAGAGACAAGCCCACCCAACAGTCAAGACCCAGCACAGCCAATAATTCAATACAGTTGCTACTTTTCAAAGCTGCTGCCTTTTCGAGTACGCATTTTGGATTTACATGGTCGTCCTGGTTTTTACTATGGATCATTCTGAGGTAGAAATGACTAGGCAGTCAGTGTAGAACTCTGAGATCTAGTCTTGTTTTTAGTAAACATCCCACTTCGTTGTCCTGAATTCCTGGAATGTGTCTTTAGTCTCATAAATTATCAGCACTCAGACCCAGGGAAGGGCAGTAATTAAATTATGTTTCATATGCTTGAGGGAAAAAAACACTGGTGATCATTAATCCTAAACTCATATATCCGATCAGTGATAAAATGGCCAGGGGGCATGAAAAAGGGTACTGACTTAATCCAAGGATCAAGAGAAGCCATAAAGATGTTAAGTATCTTGACCACTAAATTGATTGGTTAGAAATAATGTGATTTAAGGAAGGATATAAAAACTACTGTAAGTCCCACCTTGAGGGGGACACTTTACCCCTTCTCAGTGTCTATGCTGAGACTGATGTACTTTCCTTCTTTTTATAAATCCCATTGGCTTGATACCATGAGTATTTGTGTTTTCATGGATTCCATTCTTTGGCTCCACAGACAAGAACTTGGATTCCTGTCTCAATTAGACAATTTGAACTTTTTAAAAGGAATCTCAAAGGCTTATTAAAGGAAAGTGTGATCCAAGTGCATCTCATCAGCAAAATGTAACTAGCAACATAGGACAGGTGGTTTCTTTACCACTAGTGCCACCTGGGAAGCCCTTATCAAAACGCACATATTTTTAAAAGCCTTAGCTATTAATTTTGCCTTTATTCATAGTTTCACAGGAAAAATTGAGACCTGGATTAAAAAAAATTTAATCTTATTTATAAAAAGTCTCATGCCAAATGATACACATTCATTTGGAAGACACAAAAAAATCATAAAAAAGAAATTCCAAAAATCATCTTAATCCTGATGAAAGAAAGTGAAAGTGTTAGTCACTCAGACATGTCCAACTTTTTGCAAACCCATGGACTGTAGCCCTCCAAGTTCCTCTGTCCATGGACCTCTCCAGGCAACAATACTGGAGTGGGTTTCCATGCCCTTCCCAGGGGATCTTCCCAACCCAGGGATCACACCAGGGTCTCCTACATTGCAAGCAGATTCTTTACCATTTGAGCTACCCAGTTCAGTTCAGTCACTCAGTTGTGTCTGACACTTTGCAACACCATGGACCACAGCATGCCAGGCTTCCCTGTCCATCATCAACTCCCAGAGCTTGCTCAAACTCACATCCATTGAGTCGATGATGCCATCCAACCATCTCATCCTCTGTCATCCCCTTCTACTCCTGCCTTCAATCTTTCCCAGCATCAGGGTCTTTTCCAATGAGCCAAGTTCTTCACATAAGGTGGCCAAAGTATTGGAGCTTCAGCTTCAGCATTAGTCCTGCCAATGAATATTCAGGACTGACTTCCTTTAGGATTGACTGGTTTGATTTCCTTGCAGTCAAAGGGACTCTCAAGTGTCTTCTCCAACACCAGAGTTCAAAAGCATCAATTCTTCGATGCTCAGCTTGCTTTATAGTCCAATTCTCACATCCATACATGACTGCTGAGAAAAGCAAAGCTTTGACTAGTTGGACCTTTGTTGGCAAAGCAATGTCTCTGCTCCTTAATATACTGTCTAAGTTGGTCATAGCTTTTCTTCCAAGGAGCAAGTGTCTTTTCATTTCCTGGCTGCAGCCACCATGTGCAGTGATTTTGGAGCCCAAAAAGATAAAGTCTGTCACTCTTTCTATTGTTTCCCCATCTATTTGCCTTGAAGTGATGGGACCAGATGACATGATCTTCATTTTTTGAATGTTGATTTTTAAGCCGACTTTTTTACTCTCCTCTTCCACTTTCATCAAGAGACTCTTTAGTCCCTCTTCACTTTCTGCTGTAAGGGTGGTGTCATCTGCATATCTGATGTTACTGATATTTCTCCCAGAAATCTTGATTCCAGCTTGTGCTTCATCCAACCCAACATCTCACATGATGTACTCTGCATGTAAGTTAAATAAACAGGGTGACCATATACAACCTTGAGGTACTCCTTTCCCAATTTGGAAACAGTCCATTGTTTCATTCAGATTCTAACTGTCACTTCTTGACCTGCATGCAGGTTTTTCAGGAGGCAGGTAAGGTGGTCTGGTATTCCCATCTCTTTAAGAATTTTCCACAGTTTGTTGTGATCCACACAGTCAAAGGCTTTGGCATAGTCAATAAAGCAGAAGTAGATGTTTCTCTGGAACTTTCTTGCTTTTTCGATGATCCAATGGATGTTGACAATTTGATCGCTGGTTCCTCTGCCTTTTCTAAATACAGCTTGTATAGCTGGAAGCTCTCAGTTCACGTACTGTTAAAGCCTAGCTTAAAGAATCTTGAGCATTACTCTGCTAGCCTGTGAAATGAGTACAATTGTACAGTAGTTTGAACATTCTTTGGTGTTGCCTTTTTTTGGAATTGGAATGAAAATTGACATTTTCCAGTCCTGTGTCCACTGCTGAGTTTTCCAAATTTGCTGGCATATTGAGTGCAGCACTTTAACAGCATCATCATTTAGGATTTGAAATAGGTCAGCTGGAATTCCATCACCTCCACCTGCATCGCTATGAACAAAGCCCGTGGAAATAATGGAATTCCACTTGAGCTTCCTAGGAGTCCCTTAATCCTGCTACACATGTTAAATATTTCAGTTTATTTTCTCTTACCCTTTTTTCTATACAAAATATCCACAAATGAAATCTTGTTCTATAAAAATTTGATAATACCGTATAGGCGATTTTGTATGCTCCTCTTCCACTTAACATTTTGAAAGGTCGCTGCTGTGGCCTGCGTTATTCCGGGATCCGTGACATCCCCTCCGGAGGAGACGAGGCTTGACTACTTGGAGCTTTTTGTGTAGCAAAGTTTTATCAAAGTGTAACAGAGATAGGGAAAGCGTCTGATATAGATATCAGAAGGGGACAGTAGGAGTGCCCGCTTGCTAGCTTTTAGCAAGGCATTTTAGGTCTGTTAGCAAGCTGCTAACCAGATAAGAGAGACATGTCAAGGCTGAGGGAGTTTCACCAGGCCTCTTTCCCAAGATATGCATTTTTGAGACAGGATGCATGAAGTGTGTCATCCTGCCCCCCACTTGCCATAAAACAATTGACTTCAATACTGCTTTGTTGAGCCCAAGATTTGAGAAAAGAAAAAAGGTTACACAGAACTGATTTCATCAACAGAGAAGGGAGAAAAAAAAACAAAAGCTTGCCACTTGGAGTTTATTTCCTCCTCCCACTTGGGGACCTCTGGCCTTCCTACCTGTTACCCTCTCGGTTTTAAGATAACCCTTTTTTGCTATCTTTAAGAACTATTTGCTCTTCCCTGGTGGCTCAGACGGTTAAGCGTCTGTCTGCAGGGTGGGAGACCCGGGTTCAATCCCTGGTTCGGGAAGATCCCCTGGAGAAGCAAATGGCAACCCACTCCGGTGTTCTTGCTTGGAGAATCTCATGGACTGAGGAGGCTGGTGGGCTGCAGTCCATGGGGTCACAAAGAGTCGGACACGACTGAGTGACTTTACTTACTTAAGAACTATTTGAAATCAAATTGCTACTTAAATGGATTGACAAATTGAATATAATAATGATAGAATTGGGAGAAAATACAGATGATTAAGTTAAGCATGCTAACAGCATTTCTCAACATATAATCCAAGGCAGAAATCATGCAGAAAAATTACTTTTATTACTTTAAAAGTCAGCTTTTTCATGATATAATTTTAAGTGGCAAATAAAATACAGGAAAACTAACATACAGTAAACACCAAGAGTTATTATTATAACAAATGAATTGGGTTCAAATCATCAAGGAAAGGGCAACACAGATATAAAAATGAACAAAAAAGGAAAAGGTAAACCATTTTACAATTGAGTATTAGACGTAAGAAAAAATGATGTTTCATCAGTAATCAAGGAAATTCAAAGGAGAATAAGAAAATATTTTCAAATCACAAGTTGGGAAATAATCTTCATAACAATAACAACCTACATTTATTGATCACTTATAATCTAAGTGCCTCACATGTCTTACTTCCCTACCCGCATAAGTTGCATGCAGATACCAGTGTTAGGCCCATTTTGTAGTTAGGGTAAGGAATCACGTACTCAAAGTCATATCACTATTAAGGTATAGAGCTAGAATTTGAACAGTCGGATTTCTTAGTCCATGCCATTATTAGTGATTTGTATCTAGAGATGAAGGTTCAGAAAAGTGGGCACTTTCATATGGTGCTGGTGAGAATGACAACTGGTACTTTTCTGAAAGTTAGTTTGAAGGTATGTATCAAAAACTTTAAAATAATTGTACAGTCTTTAACCCCAAATTTCTTTCTTTTTTTAAATATAAAATGGAATTTTATTTATTTTTTAATATAAATATATTCATTTTAATTGGAGGTTAATTACTTTACAATATTGGATTTGTTTTGCCATACATCTTTCTATGCCTATGACTACATCCCAGATGAAAAGACATACAAATGTCTTGTGTCTGAGCTGTGAAAACATCCAAGTGTGCAAATATGTAACTATATTCAATAACAAGATATTTCTTTCAGCATTGTTGAAATGTCAAGAAACCCACAAAATTGAATACAGCTTTAATACTTGTGAATAAGGTAGAAAATAAATACGTTAGGGTTCAATAAGACTTTGGAAAACTATGCAGTCATTATAAATAATGGAATAGTTCTGCCCAGAATGAAATGGAAAATTCTCTAAGAAATATTGGATGAGGGAATTTTAGCTATATGTGAAGAATAATTGACTGCAAGTGGCTAAAATATTAAGGAAATTTATGATTTCATTTAGCCAGAAGAGCAGAAGTAGATAGAGCAGGCTTCAGGACTGACTGATTCAACCACTGAAGTATGTCATCAAGACCCGAGGTCCTTCCGTCTCCGGTCAGCTTCCCCCACATCAAGTGTTACTCTTCTGCCTGAGGCTGATGGTTACCCCTGATGCAACAAGATGGTTGCTTATGGTGACTGAGGGCGCATTCTTCTCCGTTTCTGTCCCTCAGGAGAAAAGAGATAAACTTCTCCTCTAACCATTGAATAAAAGGCCTTTTCAATCTGACTGGGCCATTTTAAGATTGTTGGCCACCCTCACCAGTAACAGTACTCACGGAGGTTCTAGATCCTGATAGGGTCAGAATAATAAGGACTTGCTCCCAGAAGCTATCAGTGAGGTAAAGTGGGGTAGACATTCCAACATCTGGAGTTGTGTTAGTGAGGAAGCGAGAAACGGATGTTAGCTAAGCATAGACTACACTGGATGCCTCAAAAACAAGAACGCCTCAGAAAACTCTGACCTCCAGAGGCCCTGAGTGGTAAATGAAATAGCCAGAAGACACACTGAATAAACTTTGGAAGGAAAGGAGATAGATCATAAAAAACAGAACTTTCAAAAAAAAAAAAAAATCCAACATGCAGAGGAAGGTAAAAGCGTGGGGGCAAAGGAGGGAAGGGGAGACAGAGAGAGAGAAGAAATCAGGAATGTGACTTGGCAAAAGCTTCCCAGCTGATAGAAATCTGAGATGTCCCTGGAGTCCTATGATCAAAAACCAAAACCAAAACAAGGGGAAGTTGCTCCAAGTTAACAGGTCCAGTAAGACCACTCACTATGGCTCAGCGGACTTCACGTGGGTCTGTGTCCACAGATGCCCAAGAAACCAGTCAGTCAGAAAGAGAAGCCAGTGGAGATCATTCCAAGGAGATACATTTTTCACAGTTTCCACGTTCATCACATATATGACACCTCCCTTCTTAGAATCTTGCCCTGCTCTGTGGACCTGTGCCGGTGTGTGGGGCACATCCTTTTCTTCTGAAGCAGGTAGAAAGTCAGCCTTGAATGTCTTTTAACATTTCTAAGAAACAAAAGTTTTAGTTCTCAGCTTTTAACCTTATTGGGGTTTGTAGGGATTTCCACTGGACATTGCTTGCTTGCTCGCTTGGTGGGCTCATGACCTCTACCTGAGCCAGACTACTCTCTTTTACTTATTATTTCTTTCCAGAACTCCTTTTCCTAGGGGAAAAAAAAAAGCCCCAAACTTAGCTACATTTCAAGGCTCAATGGAGATCCTTCTTCATGACAGCTGGCTCTGTGAATATCTCCCTTCTTATACTCCTATAAGCTGACAGAACCCCATAGATTTTCAATTTCTTTCTTACTAGAAGTTATGTGCAATAGCAGACCTTCCCAGGCCCATCTTGTTCTCTTTTCCCTGTGATATCTTGGATTGTGTTTTATAATTGTTTTGTATCTTTCACAGACTTTAGACCACTGAATCAGTGAACTAGTCTGTTTCTTTTCTTGCCCCTTTCCAACCCAGCTTCTATATAGGAGTCCAAGGAATATTTTAATACTTTAAAGGAGAATTAGAACACGCTCCTTTTTTTCAGTTATATCCCTTCAAATTCCTCCATTGCGTTTGGATACTTTAAAACAAAACAAATCATTACCATGGCCTTCAAGCTCTGCAAGACTTGGCTCCTGGTCACCTCTCCCACTCAGCCAGGCCACTCTCCCCCTCTTTGATAAGCTCCAGCTACAATGCCCTCCTTTGCTTCTAACTGGGCCAAGGACTTTTCTGCCCTAGAGCCTGTGCACGTGCCATGGCTCCTTAAAGGCTAACCACTTTCCCTCCCAACCTTCTCACTGGCCCCGATTAACTCATTTCCTTATTTCCCCTTTATCAACTTAAACATCATGCCTACATCCCTGGTCTAGCTCCTCAGGTTATGCCTCACAGAAACTTGTTTTCTTTCTGTATCGTAATTTGGGATTACATGTTTGTTTACTGTTTCTCTTCCACACGAGGCTGCTCTTCTCATGCTCTGAGAGATCATGTCTTTCTTATTTAACAGGGCATATCCTGCAACTAGCCCAGTGCCTGACACATGGTAAGTCCCACGAGAGAGCAGATTAAATCCTACCAAACTGCCTTTTTTTTAAGGTAAAAACCAGGCACATATAGGCAATCTGCTTACACTCAATCTCCTTTTGTGACTGTTAGCGTTTGCCTTATATACAGAGGTGCCTCTATGTTAAGTGCATAAATATTTACAATTGTCATGTCTTCTTTGGTGGAGGTGGCACAGTTGGTAAAGAATCCATCTGCCAATGCAGGAGATGCAAGAGACATGCTGGTTCATCCCTGGGTTGGGAAGATCCCCTAGAGTAGGAAATGGCAACCCACTCTGGTATTCTTGCCTGGAAAATCCCATGGACAGAGGAGCCTGGCGGGCTACAGTCCATACGGTGGCAAACAGACATGAGTGAGCAACTAAGCACACATATTGCCATTTTCTTAATTGTTTTGTGTTTGTTCTTTTTTCTTCCCTTCTTTTGTTATCTTTTCTTGTGTTTCTTGCCTAGAGAAGTTCCTTTAGCAGCTGTAAAGCTGGTTTGGTGGTGTGAATTCTCGTAGCTTTTCCTTGTCTGTAAAGATTTTGATTTCTCCACTCCAGTATTCTTGCCTGGAGAATTCCATGGACAGAGGAGTCTGGTAGGCTATACAGTTCATGGAATCGCAAAGAGTGGGACACGACTGAGTGACTCACACACACACACACACACACACGGAATCTGTATGAGAGCCTTGCTGGGTAGGGTATTCTTGGTTGTAAGTCATCCCCTTTCATCTCTTTAAATATATCCTGCTACTGTCTTCTGACCTGCAGAGTTTCTGCTGAAAAGTCAGCTGATAACCTTATGGGTATTCCATTGTGTGTTATTTATTGCTTTTCTTTAGTTGTTTTTAGTATTTTTTCTTTGTATTTAATTTTGTTAGTTTTTTTAACATATGTCTCAGCATGATCCTCTTTGGCTTTATCCTGTATCGGACTCTGCACTTTCTGGACTTGGGTGGCTGTTTCCTTTCCCATGTAATAGAAGTTTTCCTCTATGATCTCTTCAAATATTTTCTCAGACTCTTTCTCTTTTTCTTCTTTTTCTCGGACCCCTATAATTTTAAAGTTGGCGTTGTCCTAGAGGCTTCTGGAACTGTCCTCACTTTATTTCAGTCTTTTTTTTTTTTTTTTTTAAGTCTGCTCCATGGCAGCGATTTCCACCATTCTGTCTTCCAGGTCACTTATCAGTTCTGCCTCAGCTATTCTGCTATTGACTCCTTCTAGTGTAGTTTTCATTTCAGTTACTGTCTTGTTCATCTCTGTTGTTTGTTCTTTAGTTCTTCTAGATCTTTGTTAAATTTTTCTTATATCTTCTTGATCCATGACTCCACTCTTTTTCTGAGATCCCAGATCTTCTTTACTATCATTACTCTGAATTTTTTTCAGATAATTGTTTATCTTCTCTTCATTTAGTTGTCCTTGTAGGTTTTCATCTTTCTCCTTTGCAACATATTTCTTTGTTGTCTCATTTTGTTGGACTTACTGTGTTTGTGGCTTCCTTTCTGTAGGCTACAGGAAGGTATTTCCTCTTGTTTATGGTCTGCTCCCTGTGGCGGGTTAGGTTGGTCCAGAGGCTTTTGCCATTATCCCGTTGCTATGTAGTTTGATTGGTGTTGCAGTGATCAGAGCCTGCCCTATATATTGAGCCGGGGCTCCCCTTTGCTCTGTGGTTGTTGTTGCCTTGTCAGGGGTAGGGTCTGCTCCCTAGTTGTTGGAGTAAAACCCCAAAGATCTGTTTCTTAGCTGTGATTCTGATTTGTGGTGTGAGGTAGGTGGGATTGGAGCATTCCTACTGGGAGAGAAGTCACTGAGTACACCTCTTCTGAAGATGTTCACTTGTGAATGTGGTTGGTTTTGTCCCCTTCTGCCCATTGTGTGGGCTCACAAAGTACACTGTTGCTGGTACTGCTCTCAGTCCCACCTTAACTGTGGATATGCCAGCAATTGGCCTTGATGACTCTCAGGCATTGTTTTCAACTGGCCACCAGTGTAGGTCCGCCAAGGTTAGATCCCAGGACTGTAGTATTCATGCACCTGGACCTTCTGTGGGAGCTATGGAGGCAGCTTGTACTCTAGTCTGGCCCAACTCCCATGTGTACATGCCCACAGAGGCCACAGCTGCTAAAGCCACCCCCATCCCCCATTCCAGATGCAAGAGTAATTTTCCTCCTTTCAGATGTTTTGTAGGCTCTGAAATAAGGAAGCCATAAGTAGAGATATAACTGGACATTTTACACCACCACAAGGAGAGATTTCAGCTCTTCTTCCTTAGTCACCCAACCCCCGGGCTCAGCTCTGGTTTCATCCCTCCTATGGGAGAATTTCCTAGTGGGGATAGCTATTTGCACCTTCCTGGGACAGTGGGGCAGATCTTGACACTCACTGGTGGATTTCCTAGTACAGACAGCTAACCATGGCCTTCTAGGCCAGCAGGGGCAGATACTGAGGCCCACTGGCAGAATTGCTAGTTGGTAAAGCTGTCTGCACCTTTTTGGGTCTGCAGGGGCAAGGACTGGTACCTTCCTACAAGTCTGGAAGAGGCAGCTAGTGCCCACCCCTGGAACCCAAGATGGTGGCAGCAACTCACACCTGCCCACTGAGCTCCTATAGGCGTTGTCCTGTTGCCTGGGTGCACTCACAGGGATAGAATTTCTTGTGGTTGTCCCACCTTTCTCCATGTGCATCTGCCAATAATGGCGCCTTGCCTCTCTGGTGGGGCAGGCTTCTTCCTAGTGATAGTTGAAAGCTTATGGTGTTCTGCCATATTCGTTGTCTCCAAAAGATAAGATTTAGCTCTGGGACCAAAGACAGTCTCAGACACTCAGAGCTTTGTGTAACAGAAATTTTACTAAAGTGATAGTGACAGGAGAAAGCTTCTGACATAGATATCAGAAGCGGGTAAAGAGATTACCCGTCTTGCTAGTTTTAAGCAGGGCATTACATACATTTCTGCTAGCTGTTGAGAATAGGAAAAATTACCTCAAGGCTGAGAAAATTTTGCCCAGACCCTTTCCCGTAACATACATACTGGGATGACATCAGCACGAGATTAATCAGAAGGAACAGGTTAACCCAGAGCTCAAGGCTGTGGAAGTTTTACCCAGACGTTCTTCCATAACATACATTCTGAGCTCAAAAGAAGACATGTCTTTGAACAAGAGATACTGCTGCCTATGAGGCCTACTTGTGTAAGGCAAAAGAATGTGAAAAAGAAAGAATGTTCACCTCCATCCTAAAGGGGCCTTAGGCTTGGACTCCTTATCAACCTGCCTAAGTTAACTCTCTCACTAGTACACCCTCAGTTGCCCAGCGCATCCCTTCAGGCTGTTTCCACACCCAACCCTGGTGTTTTCTCTGGGGCTGATATTTGGAGTCTGAGCTTGAACACCTGACCCCCAGCCTCACTGACAGAGGAGTGTTTCAGGCTGGGAAACACAGAGTAGTGGAGCCAACCCTCTGTGCAGGTTACTCCATTTTGCCTTCCACAAACCAGTTACTCTTCTCCCCTTTTAGGTTCTGAAACTGGCCCTCTGCCCAGTCTAATTTCTTTGCTGGTGAAGAGCCTTCCCAAGGTGCAGGAATCTTTCCTTCGGTTCCCTCCCTGGGGTGCAAGCCCCATCCTGATTCCTTTTTCTTCCTTTTGTTCTACCTGCTTATATGAAGGTTTTCTTGTCTTTTTGAGGTCCTCTGTCAGCACTCAGCAGCTGTTCTGTGTAAATCATTCCTCCTGTAGATGTATTTTCAATGTTTCTGTGGAGGGAGGTGAACTCTGCTTCCTACTCCTCCACCATCTTGATCTTCCTCATAACAAGACTAAAACTTAATTATAGAAGAGCAAAGCACTTCCCTTTCCCTCACATCTTACTGTCATATCAATAGGGATCCTGTACAGTAACAGAGGAATATGATGGAAAAAATTGAACATTACATATATGAAAACTTACTTAAAAAGTCTCTGGGAAAATCCAAAGTCAACAAAGATGACAAAAACAAGAACACAAGAGAAAATTTTAATCTCTGATACCTAGAGCTACAGCAAATAGTGAGTACAGCATAACTTCTAGTTAGATAGACATAAGCCTCACACTAAAACCTATGTACCTCAATTCCTTTCCCATACTACATCATTTTTGGCTTTTAACAAAAATTATGAGTCACACCAAATATAAAAAGTATAGTTCAGAGAAAGAGAGAGAGCACAAATATTAGACTCAAGTAGGATAGAGATTTTGAAATTATCATACCATGAACTTATGGTGAGGGCTATAACAGGAAAAGTAGACAATGTGAAAGAAGGGGTATGTAATGTAAGCATGGAGATTGAAAGATCAAAAATAAATGCTAAGACAAAAAGACACTGTAAGAGGAGTGAATAATGTCTTTTGTAGGCGTATGCCATAGACTGGGCATGGCTAAGGAAACATTGCAATTAAAGGTATGTCAGCAGAAACTTCCCAAACTGAAATGAAAAGAAGAAAGAAAGAAAATAATAGTATAGAATATCCAAGAACTGTGGACAGTTACCAAAGGTGCAACTTATATGGAATAGGAATATCAGAATTAAAAGAAAGAAATAAAAGAACAGAATAAATAGTGTAATAATGGATGAGAATTTTCCAAAATTAAGTATGGGCACTAAAGCACAGATCAATAAAGTTCAGGAACAACAAGCACTAAAAATACCTAAAAAGTGTACATCAGCATATATCATATTCAAAATTTAGGAAATCTAGGACTGCCCTGGTGGCTCAGACGGTAAAGCGTCTGTCTACAATGCGGGAGACCTGGGTTCGATCCCTGGGTTGGGAAGGTCCCCTGGAGAAGAAAATGGCAATCCACTCCAGGACTATTGCCTGGAAAATCCCATGGACAGAGGAGCCTGGTCGGCTACAGCCCATGGGGTCGCAAAGAGTCGGACGCGACTGAGCGACCTCACTTCACTTCAAGACAAACAAAATGTTGAAAGAATCCAAAGAAAGGGGAAAGAAAACTATATAGGAGCAAGGATAAAATTACACCAGACTTCTCTTCAAAAATCATGCAAGCAAGAAGAGAATGAAGTAAATTATTTAAACTGTTGAAAAGAAAAAAAATTACTCTTTTAGAGTTTTGTATCCAATAAAATTATCCTTCAGAAGTGAAGGAGAGGTAAAGATTTTCTCAGATAAACACAAATTAATAGAGTTTGATCCAGTTTATATATGATCCAGGAATTCTAATATGGTTCAACATACAAAAATTGATCAATGTAATTCACCACATTAACATAATGAATGAAAAAGACTACATAATTATTTCAATTGAGGCAGGAAAATCATTTGACAAAATTTAACACCATTTAATGATACAAAGTACTCAATAAACTAGGAATAGAAGGAATCTACGTCAACATAATAAAAGCCATACACAAAAAAACACATAGTAAGCACTTTGGCCACCTCATGCGAAGAGTTGACTCATTGGAAAAGATTCTGATGCTGGGAGGGATTGGGGGCAGGAGGAGAAGGAGACGACCAGGATGAGATGGCTGGATGGCATCACGGACTCGATGGATGTGAGTTTGAGTGAACTCCGGGAGTTGGTGATGGACAGGGAGGCCTGGCGTGCTGCGATTCATGGGGTTGCAAAGAGTCAGGCACGACTGAGCGACTGAACTGAACTGAACTGAAGCATCATACTTAATGGGGAAAGACTGAAAGCTTTCCCTCTAAGATAAGAAACAAACTGAGTGAGTGAGTGAAGTCACTCAGTCGTGTCCAAGTCTTTGCAACCCCAGCGACTATAGCCCACCAGGCGCCTCTGCCCATGGGATTTTCCAGGCAAGAATGCTGGAGTGGGCTGCCATTTCCTCCTCCAAGAAACAAAGTAAGGATGTCTATTTTCGCCACATCTGTTCAGCATTGTACTGGAAGTTCTAGCCAGAAGAATTATTCAAGAAAAAAATAATAATTAAGGCATCCAAACTGGAAAGGAAGAAATAAAATGTCGGTGATATTGTCTTATATGTTGTTGTTCAGTCATTAAGTCATGTCTGATCCTGTGACCCCATGGACTGCAGCACACCAGGGTCCTCTGTCCGCCACTATCTCCTAGACATTGCTCAGATTCATGTCCCTTGAGTCAGCGATGCTATCTAGCCATCTCATCCTCTGCTGCCCTGTCTCCATTTGTCTTCTATCTTTCCCAGCATCAGGGTCTTTCCAATGAGTCAGCTCTTTGAATGAGGTGACCAAAGTATTGGAGTTTCAGCTTTACCATTAGTCCTTCCAGTGAATATACAGGGTTGATTTCCTTTAGGATTGACTGGTTTGATTTCCTTGTAATCCAAGGGACTCTCAAGAGTCTACTCCAGCACCACAATTGGAAAGCAGCCTGATACTAAAAGACCCTTGCTCCTTGAAAGAAAAGCTATGACAAACCTAGACATAGTATTAAAAAGCAGAGATATCACTTTGCCAGCAAAAGTCTGTATAGTCAAAGCTATGGTTTATCCAGTAGTCATGTATGGATATAAGAGTTGGACCATAAAGAAGTCTGAGCACCAAAGAATTGATCTTATATGTAGAAACCTTAAAGGCTCTACCAAAAAAGCTATTAGAATTAATAAATGAATCCAGCAAATTTTCAGAATACAAAGCTAACATGCAAAAGTCAATTGCATTTCTACGTTTTAGCTGTGAATACTCTGAAAAGGAAATTATGAGAACAATTTCATTTATAATGGCATCAAAAGAATGAGAAAATAGAAAATAACCAAGGGTGTTAAAGACTTGAACAATGAAAATGAAACACTGCTGAAAGAAATGAAGAAGGCAGACAAATGAAATCGCAACCCATGTTCATGGATTGGAAGACATAATATTGTTCAAATGTCAGTGGTATCCAAATTATAGATTAATTCAATCCTGATCAAAATCCCAATCATGTTTTTAACAGGTATAGAAACATTTATATTTACATTCATATAGAATTTCAAGAAACCATAAATAGCCAGAACAATCTTGAAATAAAAGAACAAATTTGGAGGATTCACACTTTCTGATTTCAAAACATATTACAAAGTACAGTAGTCAGTGAAGTACTGGCATAAAGACAGACTATAAAGAATAGAGACTCTCTATAAAGAATAGAGACTCCAGAAATAAACCCTTATATATCTAGTCAAATGATTTTTCACAAGGGTACCAAGGCCATTCAATGGAAAAAGAAGAGTCTTTTCAACAAGCGTTACTGGAAAATCTGGATATACACATGCGAAAGAATTAAGTTGAATCCTTACCTAACAACCTACGAAAACATTAACTCAAAATGCATCAAAGACCTAAATGTAAGATCTAAAACAATGAGGGAAGAGGGAGGGGGGATCAAGAGGGAGGCGACACATGTATATCTATGCTGATTCACCTTGACGTATGGCAAAAAGCACCACAGTATTATAATTATCTTCCAATTAGAAAAAAAAATGTTTTAAGCAAAACAAAGGAACTCCCCTGGTCATTCCGTGGCTAAGAATCCGCCTTGCAATGCAGGGGACTCAGGTTCAGTCCTGGTTGGGAGACTGTGATCCCACATGCCACAGAGCAGCTAAGCCCATGTGCTTCAACTAGAGTTAGCACACGGCAGTGAAAGACTCCACACAATGCAACAAAGATTCCAGGTGCTGCAGCCAAGCCCTGACCCCGCCAAAGAAACAGACAGATTCTTTAGAAAACTCTTAAAGCAAAAATTTCAGTGTTGGACTTGGCAGTTTCTTTGATGTGACACCAAAGACGCAGATAATAAAAGAAAAAATAGACAAATTGGACTTCATGAAAAATCTTTCAATTTGTTCATCAAAAGACACTATCGTCAGAGTAAACCCACAGAGGGAACCTGTAGAATGAGAGAAAATATTTACAAATCATATTTATAATAAGAAATTAGTATCTTAAAAAAATCAACAAAAAAATCCAAACAACCTGATTCAAAAATAAGTAAAGCAAAGGATATGTATAGACATTTCTCTTGAAAAAAAATACAAATATCCAGTAAGTACACGAAAATATGCTCAGCATCACTAAGTATTTGCTGTTGTTCAGTTGTTAAGTCGTGTCCCACTCTGCAGCCTCATGGACTGCAGCACACCATGCTTCCCTGTCCAGCACTCTCTCTCAGAGTTTGCTCAGACTTATGTCCATTGAGTCAGTAATGCTATCTAACCATCTCATCCTCTGCCGCTCACTTCTCCTTTTGCCTTCAGTCTTTCCCAGCATCAGGGTCTTTTGCAAAGAGTTGGCTCTTTGCGTTAGGTGGCCAAATTATTAAAGCTTCAGCTTCAGCTTCAGCATCAGTCCTTCCAATGAATATGCAGGATTGATTTCCTTTAGGATTGTCTGGTTTGATCTCCTGGCTGTCCAAGAGATTCCCCAGAGTCTTCTCAGCATCACAATTTGAAAGCATCAATTCTTCAGACCTCAGCCTTCTTTATGGTCCAAATCTCACATTCATATATGACTACTAGAAAAACTATAGCTTTGACCATACAGACTTTGTTGGCAACATGATGTCTTCACTGTTTAATATGCAATCTAGGTTTGTCACAGCTTTCCTTCCAAGGAGCAAGCATCTTTTAATTTCATGGCTACGGTCACCATGAAATGCAAATTAAAATTACAATGAGATACCACCTCACACACATTAGGCTAGCTAATATTAGAAATAAAAAAAAAAAAAAAAAAGAAAACAAGTGTCATTGAGGATGTGGAGCATCCTCACTGTAGATGGGAATGTAAAATGGAATAGCCACTGAGGCAAACAGCATGGTGGGTCCACAAGAATTTAACAAGAGAATTGTCATATGACCTAAATCTGGATTTTTATCCAAAAACTTTGAAAGCAGGATCTTGAAGAAATATTTATACACCCACAATGATAGAGAACAGCATTATTCACAATAGTTAAAATATGGAGGCAACCCAAGGGTCCATTGACAGATGAATGGATGAACAAAAATGCAGTATATACATACAATGGTATATTACACAGCCTGAAAAAAGAATGGAATCCTCTCATGTGCTACATCATGAATGAACCTTGAGGACATTTTGCTATGTGAAACATTCCAGTCACAAAAAGACAAATACCGTATCAGTTCATTATATGAGGTATTTAGAGTAGAGAGCAAATAGAATGGCAGCTGCCAGAGATTGAAGGAGGTGAAATGGGGTGTTTTGGTTTAATAGGGTTAGAGTTTCAGTTTTATAAGATGAAAAAAAATAGAGGTGGGTGGTTGTGATGGTTGTACAACATTATGAATATTTAATATCACTGAACTACACACTTAGAATGGTGAATATGGAAAATTTCATATTCTGTGTATTTCACCAAAATTTAAAAATGAAAAAAAGAATATATGCTCCATTTGGTTAAAAAAAAAAAGGAGTATACAAATATAGAGCACGAAAGTAAAATTCTTTGGTACTCTTCTCTTCTAATGACAGTTGCTCTTACTTTCAGTGTAGTGTTTGTATTTCGTGTATGCATATTTTAACACATGTTAGTAATTCTTTTAAGAAAGATGTCACTATATATAATGTTCAGTCTGCTTTGTTTAATTAAAATTAATACAAATATTTTCACTAAAGGATCTAAATTTGTCCCTCTCTCCAGAAGTCTACAACAAAATAAACCAAAAACTAGAGCATTAAATATAAAGATGTTAAACCAAACATCTATTAAAGCACCAAAAAATGTTCTGGGAACATTTGTCCCTCTATTGAAGTCCATCTTCTTAAACATATAATTGTAGATAAAAAATACATTCTTGCTGACATGCTTACTTTCAATCTACCCCAAACTCTTAACTGCTGTAGGAACCATTTCCTAGTTAACATATTCCCTCAGTGCTCAGCCTGCCGCATTTATGTTCCTTTGGTGGCAATTTACAATTCCTTAAAACTGTGGACACGTGAAAATATGATGTAAACACAGGCAACCAAAAGACCTGCTGGCAACCATTGTTAACACTGTGCCATATTTCCCTCTGTAGGTTTTTCTATAGAAGGCGCAGGGCTCTTCTGAACCAAAATAACGCTTTTTTCATATCCACTTCACCTCGAGGACTGGAAAGGGGTCTGCACTTTGAAAGGACTTTGTCATGTGACAAAGGTGTCAGACTTTGAAGGGCAGAGGGGTACAGAGAAAACGCCCTGACACTGATTATCGTTATCTTTGACTATTATTCAGTTGCACCTATTTTTCTGCACATGACCATAGATGTACATATATGTTACATTACACATGCAATAAAAACTTAAATGAAACTATACAGCAGCTGGTATAGTACAACTTTGCTCTTTTCTAAATACTTTACCAAATGGCCTTAGGACTATTCGTCTCTGCACTTATATCAGATAACACCTTTATAACCTAAGAAATATACAAAGGATCAGAGTGCAAGGGATTAATACCACATGGTTCTTTGCCATACCAGTCCTAAGAGGAATTTTAGTGACCACTGAGAAAACAACATATTCATCCCTTTACACCTGGAAGAATTCCTCTGAGGTGCTGGCAATGTTCAACATTTCAATCAAGCATAAAGAAGAAAATGCATATAATTAGGGATCTCATTAACCACTGACAACCAGTATAACAAATAGATGTGATATTAATATTTCTGTATTTTGAATTCTTTATTGGCTTGAAAAATATACCCTATAAAGTTTTATAAGGACTAAATAAGTTTATACGAATGAAGCATTTTAGAAATGTGCCTGGAAAAGAACAAATGCTCAATATTGCCACTAATAGTAGTTAGGTTCATATTTGCATAAATGCATATAAATGCACACATTCATAAATTTCATATGTATGTTTTAGCCAAATATAGTCATATTGCATATGCTATGAGAAAAAGATATGACCTTACTCTATCCAAGTGACTACTTAGCATATAATATGCTGCTCAATATAATTATTCATTGGGAAAATCCAAACTACAAACATAATGCAGTGCCCTCTGGAATGGCTGAAAGTAAAAGTAACTCACTGATAATATGCTGGTGAAGCTATAAAGTAAGTGGAACCCTTTACATGGCTGGTATGGGTGTGAATTGGTACAGCCACTTTGGAAAACTGTTAGGCTATATCTACTAAGGCTGAACTTGCATGTACCTGATAGCCTACAGGTTATCCTGATAGCCTATATTACACCCATAGGCAAATATATATTGAAAGTGAAAGTGTTAATCACTCAGTCATGTCCAGCTCTTTGCAATCCCATGGACAAATACATAATACTTCACAACAATTAATTTGTGTGTATGCAAAAATATATGTATAAAATGTTCATAGGAGCATCATTCATAAAAATCCAATGCTGGAAACAGCCAAATGCTCATCAATAAGAACAGATAAATTAAATTTAATAAAGTCAAAGAATGGAAAACTGCAGTGCAATGAAAATGAACAAAATATTGCAAAAAGTGGTAACAGACATAAAGAGCCAGACACAAAAGAGTTCAAGCTGTATGATACCTTTCTTGTAAACATCAAAACCAGGCAAAACTCATCCATGACTTAGCAATCCAAGTAGGAGTGAACTTTGCATAGAGGCAGTGGTAGTAATGGCTGGGAGGACGCCATGATGGACTCCTCAGGAGTTATGGTAATGTTCTATACCTGGATTGGGGTAGGAGTTATATGGTGGTGTTTATGAAAAGTGTTGTTGTTGAACTCACACCTTGTACAGTTCTGGTACCCCCACATTTCTGAGATATTAAGTGTTTAATTGAGGACTTGTACTTTACAGACAGAGTGAAAAGTCACTGGTGCTGGTGGTGTGCAACTTCTTCAAGATATAAATGTGAAGACTTCAGGTAAAACTTGTAGATCCTCTCTCATTAGGATCCAAAGTTTTAAAGAGACAGTTAATCATCCCTAGACAAAAACTACAGACTTAGACTGTCCAAGCCTAATGATACATTCAGAAGTTACCTTGAAGGTTTCTAGATCAGATCTTGACATTTGCTCCCCTCACCATCCCCAACAGCAAAATTAATTAAGCAAACAAACAAAAAACAGATTCTGTTGCTTGCCAAGTTTGGCAACAACAAACCTACAGGGTAGCACCTTGATCCCCTGGACACAGTGTTCTAAGTTCTCAGAGACTTATCTGCTCCTATCCTTTCATCAGTTCTCATATCATCCATCCAAGTATCTTACATTGAAGCAACACTGGACTGTTCATCATAACTACCAAGTATACCTTTGTACATTGTCTCTTCTGTACCTTGGATCATACCTGGAATGTCCTCTGGAGACCTTCCCATGACTACTCATCCTTCATCCATTCAAATTGCATCTCCTTCTTGAAGCTTCACTGACAATCCCCAATCCCACTATTGGCAGGGAACACCCATATGCTGTTCATCCACAGTGTGTCACTTATCTTTCTAGTCTGTTCATCCAAAGTACGTCACTTATCTTTCTAGTATGTTGCTCTGATACAGTTAGTGTGAGGACTTAAGGAGAGAATGCTAAATATCAGCAGGTGGCAAATCTGGGTAATGGGTAGTTTGGTGTTTGTAAATTTATTCTCTGCACTTTATTGCACATGTATATATGTTTGTCATGTTGCATTTTAAAATTACTTGAAAGTGTGGGCAAACAGATACTGTAATATCTAAATTTCACAATCTTTTTGGAGAGCAAATAACATTCGTGGAGCTTAATGGGAGCAATTTGATGACTGTGAAATTTTGTTAAGAATCCAAAACTCCAAGTGATTTACAACAGGAGCAACATTGGTGTTTGGGGGTGTGAGGTCAATCTTCTTGTGAGGCATCAACCACACTTGTCATTAAACAATACTGAGTACACCAATACAGTGAAATGCTATGCATCCATTAAAAGGAGTGAGATGCTTCTATGTGTGCATAAATTTATATGTGATTTTGCACGGTGGAGATGTAAATAAAGCACAATCTTTTGCACCGCATTTAAGATTTAAGAAAACTGTCACACTTACTTTTGTTTCTGTCTCAATTGGAAGAAAATTTTTAAATAATTCTTCCTTATGTTATCAAGACAAACTGACTTTCATAGAGGGAACACAAAATTCTTTCTTTAACAAAAATCTTATCAAGCTTTGAACTTGATGTGTTACTTTTATTGTTACATATTTTAAAGCATCAATAACTTTTACAATCACCATTGTTTGCAACTTGTTTTATCATATGGAAAATATTTCAACTTGAAATAAATGCAACAAAAAGTCTTTAATATCATGAAAAAACAGTGATAAAACTTTCAGCTTAGAGCAGTTTTTATCTACCATGTGAGATACCAGATTAGTGAACAATAGTTTCTTGTATAAGGAATACTCTGCTTAGAAGCTATTTACCATTCTAAACGATTATATTTTTCCTTGAGTTTGAATGCATTCAAGAAGATAAGAGGAATTTTACGAATGCTGCTCATCCCCTAAGGCAAAACAATATGACGGTGACCCAGTTGGTGGTGACCTCTCTCATAAGGGAAAAGAAGGTAGTGAGTGAGTACCAGGTTACTCCAGCTTTGTGGGATGCATTTCTCACCAGCAGCACCTAGAGGACTGAGGTTGGACCCCAATGACTCAGGAGAGGAAATATATTGGAAAAAGGGCAGAAGTTGGCCCACAAACCTCTGAGAGAACTTCACTGAAGGATCCCCCCACTATGTCTGTGGTCTCTCCCAATACTGAATGCTAAACTCACAGCTCCCTCATTCGGAAACTGGCTCCCTGTGTGCACCTCCAAGTGCAGAGGCGAGAGTGAAGAGAGTGCTTTCAGAAAAACAGACCGGGGTTTCAGGTAAGGGAGGTAATACACATTGAGCTATAGTGCCACCTTGTGGAAAATAAACCAGAGTTTTCCAGCATCTAACCTGGCAAGAACCAAAGAGGACATAACAGGTTAAGAATTCTGCTACAAGAGTGAGTGCAGACGTGCAGAGCAGGTGTCTCCATACAAGATTTGAGAAAACCCAAGATACAAGCAGGACCAACAAAAGATATTCTACTTGAAGACAGTAAAGTTTGTGAGAGATGACCGCTATCAATACTTCAAATGTGAAGGTAGCAACAAAAATCCAAGGATCGTGAAGAAACAAGGAAACATGTCATCACCAAAGAATAATTCAATTTTTCAGTTATCAAACTCAGTGGCCTAGATCTAGCTGATAAAGAATTCAAAACAGCAGTTTTGAGGAAACTCAAAGAAAGCATAGAAAGACAGTTCAATAAAACACAGGAAAACAATACATAAGCAAAATGAAAAATTTAACAAAAGAACAGAAATCATTAAGAAAGAATCAGACAGAAATTCTGAAGCAGAAGAATTCAATTAATGAAATGAAAAGTGTGATTAACTGTATATATATAACTATATATATATACAACATATGTGTGTGTGTGTGTATATATATACACAGCAGAGTAGACCAAATGGAATTTATAATAAGTGATCTGGAGGACAGAAAATGTGAAGTAAAAGAGAACAAAGAAGTAAGAGCAAAGAAAGCCTGAATGACTATGTGCTTAGTCGCACTCAGTCGTGTCCGACTCTTTGCAACCCCATGGACCATAGCCCTCCAGGCTCCTCTGTCCATGGAATTTTCCAGGCAAGAACATTGGAGTGGGTTGCCATGCCCTCCTCCAGGGCATCTTCCAACCCAGGGATTTAACTCAAGTCTCCCGCATTGCAGGCAGATTCTTTACCATCTGAGCCACCAGGGGGGCCCCTACGAAATGTAAAATGTTAAATAATTGGTATTCCAGAAGAAAAAGAAAGGGAGAAGGGGCGGAAAGTTTTTTTTTTTTTAATGGATTAGAACTTCCCAAACCTGAGAAGAAACTTAGACATCCAAGTTCATGAAGCTAATAAATCACCTTCATCTTAATGCAAAAAAAACTTCTCCAAGACACATTAAATGAAACTGTCAAAAAAATCAAACATAGAGAATCCTAAAAGCAACCAGAGGAAAAAAGATTGTAACCTATAAAGGAACCCCCATTAAGCTATCCGAATATTTCTCCGCAGAAAATCTATAGGTCAGAAAAGGATGGAATGATACATTTACATTGTTAACAAAAAATTCAGCCAAGAATACTCTATCCAGCAAAGTTATCCCTCAGGTATAAAGGAAAAATGAAGACTTTCCCAGGCAAATGAAAGTTAAGGGAGTTCATCGCTGCTAGGCCTGCCTTGCAAGAAATGCTGAAAGAAGTTCTTAACACTGAAATGAAAAAGATGCTAGTCAGTGACATAAAAACATATGAAAGCATACAATGCATTGGTAAAGGCAAATATGCAGTCATATTTGGAAAAATCTAATTCTGTAGCAGATTGGGATATTAACCACTTAATATAAAGGCTAAAGGAAAAGATTATTAAAATTAATACTACTGAACTACACACTTTAAAATGTTTAAGTGATTAAGGTAGAAAACTATATTTTATGCTTTTTAAACCACAAATAAAAATTTAGAAAAGATAGTGAAGGTGAAAGTTAAATTTGGAGTAAACTTGGCAGAACAGTATTGTGTTGAGCTATGAACAGAGCTCATCAGTCAGTGAGGAGAAGGCCCTTAGTGAAAACTCTGTGAGAGGTTGCAGAGAAAGTAAATCAAAGGGTGAATAGAATGCTAACACATGGAGGGGCTGTGCTTTCTGTCTGGATACCTCAGTGTACCTGTAACTGGGTTTCTCTCTTTACATACCAGGTGGCCAAATCAGAATGTCAGCTATGAGAGCCTCAGACCAGGGTGAGGTATAATGACTTCAACCATTATAAAAAATTCCAGAAAGCTCTGTCTGGTGAATTTTGGCAACACATAGACCTTCCCTCCCACCTGCCTGCTCTGCCTGTTCAAGCTGCTGTCAGGCTTCTGTCATGAGGTAGCACCAACATAACTCCAGTATCCAAGTTCTCTACAAAGAATTTTATTTAAAGAGCAAAAAAAAAAAAAAAAAAATACAATGTTGTCCCTTAAAAGCCAGCATATTGAACTAAGTATTAAGTAATTTTAATTCTGTCTGAAAAAAGAAATCTGATAGGTGTTAAAGTAGCTGGTAAAACATACTCCAGAGCCTGCATACAATGAATCACCAGGTAGCAGTAGTATATCGGCAGTCAGCAGCATAGGGAAACAGGATTCTAAGAGGAATGGGGTGGAGACTGAAGTCTGGACAGCTGTATCCAGTGTCCCAGTCATGGGATAACAGACAGGGTGTGGGAGAAGAACTGGGCAGCTGATACAGAGGTGGATGATGGAGACAAACACTCAGCTTCTTGGGAGGGACCCTCTACAGTGGGAACAAATCAACCTACATTTATGGAACTAAAGATATACCAATGAATGTGATGTAGCTTTGGGGTCAACAACATATGGAATTGCTGTGATATATATAGAATTTTCCAAACAGAACTGGATTCATACTAAACAAGCCATTCCAAGATATCTGTTATTGTTTGCAATGTGTACTTCTTTTCCTTAAAAATGAAGATTGATGGAACCAGGTGGCTAGATAAGAACATCAGCCACGAGAGCCTCAGAAGAGGGTGTTCAGCAAGGGAAAGAAGGGATGGAACTTGGGATCTTGGTATAATGGCTTCAATCAGAGTTTTCTGGAATTTTTCATCACCTGGCAGCAATCCCTCCTTATCTATCATTTTCTGGATTACTGAATCTCAAGATTGGAATCCAGTGGGAGTCTGAGCTGAGGAAAAATTTACACTAGTGAGAAGGGGGTGCTTGGGCTAGAGGAGATCTAGAAAGAGAAACGTACACACACAGATATGCTGTCAATTACATTTTGATTAAACTTCATCTCCCCACAAAATTGAACACAATGAATGATTTTCCAAGGCAATGAGTACATGTGTGTGTGCATGTGCCCTGTGATCTTCAACATCACTTCTGAAGCTGCTGGAGTTCATCCCGGACTGGATGGAGAAACCTTGCCCCATTTCCTGTTGCTCCAAGAAGGTAGGCATGGGGTTGACAGGTTTAAGCTTTGGGATGAAGAACACAGGCTGTCTTCTTGGGGCTGAAGTCACTCACAAACAGCTTATCATTCACAATACAAAAACTGGAGGAAATATGGATTCTTAGACAATTGACAGATGTACCGACCCACACCCCCAACAATGATCTGCTCCCACAGGCACTCAGCAACCAGATTCCTTCCATCCCCCTCCTGTGTCTGTCCCCAGGCTCCTTGACTGGTTCCTCTGCCCCTCACTCAGAGCCCACCTTCAGAGACTGTCTACCAGCTTCACTCAATGGAAAGGTTGATCCCCAACCCAGGGACAACTTCACATCTACCCTGAACAGCAGCCCAGTACACTACAGTACAGGAGTGTACAGTCTGATCCCCATTTTCAGAAGACACTGAGTCATGGAGAGGTCATGTGACTTGACCAAGGTCACACACAGAGTGCTGGGTCAGGGAGAGAACCCACGGGCCGATTCCAGAGTCCATGCTCTTCCTAACCACTAGGCTGGACTGCTCCTTGGAGCTCCCTGCTGGCTTTCCACAATACTGAGTCAGCTAAGGTCTGCACCACCACATGTCCAGGACCCCGAAACCACGTGGATGGGTCATTCTGCCCACAACGCGGCTCTCACCTGGAAGAGCTGGCAGGGGTAATGATGAAGGTCCGGGTGAAGGCACGCACACAGTCCTGAGACCGTCCTTCCACTTCAACAACAAACAACAAACAATAGCTCTTAGAGCCCCACATGTTTACAGGCTCCCATGGTGGACCCCAGTCATGCTGAGGGGACAGCTGTTCACTTGGGGAGCCAGGTGCTGGGAATGGGGAGGGCAACTGTAGGAGCTGTCTGCTCCCAGTGACATGTCCCCATGGCAACCACTTCACAAGTGCATGGGGAGCGTTCTTCATAGCTGCCCAAGCGGTGGATATTATGACCTCATTTTGCACATGAGGAGACTGTGAGGCTAAGTAATGGCCCAAGTTCTCAGTGTAAGGATCTGAGATGGGAGCCACCAAACTCCACAGCCTATGTCCGTAATGCCCAGGGCAGGAAGGCAGACATGGACGCAGTTCAGATCTGGGTTGTCTGTGGGAAGACTGAGGGCTGGAGATCACAGAGGGGAAAGGGAGGGGAGGGGAGGGAATGAAGGGGAAGGGGAGGGGAGGGAAGGAGGGAAGACCAGAGGAGGGGACGGAATGGAAGGCAAGGGAGGGGAGGGAAACTGGAAGGAGGGAAGGAGGGAGGCCAGCCAGGGGAGGGAGCAGTGGAAGGTCTGGGAGGGATCTATGGACACTCACTTTCCTTGAACACCCCATTCACAGAGAAGCAGAGCATTGTTTTCTGAAAGGGAAGAGCGCAGGTACTCAGTCACCCCTCAACTTGACTCCTCCCCATCTGCAGCTTCCCACCCCTGCTCCCAACAAGGCAGGAAGCAGGTGCCCACCGTCTGGAACCACATGTCCACCATGAAGGACCTGAAGTCATGCTGAGTTTTGGGCAACCCACAGAGGGCACGCACAACGTCACATTTTGTGTGTTTCAGCAGCTGGAACCGCAGATCTGTGGGCAAGGGTGAACAAGCAAAGGTCAGGGACTCTATGAATCTTCCGCTCACTGCCTTTCCTGCCACACTCACCGGGGTCCTTGAGCTTCTTCATATTCCTGCTGTTCTTGAAGTATGCACACATGCTGCTTCTAGGAGACACAGAGGAAACTTGGGTGGTGGTCTGACCAGCATAGATGTCAGCAGGAGCTGGCCTGCATCTGCTGGGGAACCAGATGGCCCTGGGGAGGAGTCTGGGCTGTGATACTCACGAGCCTGGGTCCTTGAGGTGGAATGGAATGGTCAAGGAGAAGCAGGCTTCCTCATGATAAGCACACAGGAGTGCCTGGCGGTCCCCATAGTCATGGATCAAGTAATACCTGAGGGAGAACAGTGAGGATAGTCTAGCTCTGTGGTATGGAGCTCACAGGAAACATGAAAACTCCCATGAGCAGACGTGAGGTTGGGTGGCCTCCCCTGTACTAGCCTTCCCTTTGCTCAGATTCCCAGGGTTACTTACTGCTGCAGGAATTGCAGGATTAGACTCTTCAGCTCATCAGATCCAAAGAAGCTTCCCTAGAATCAAAACAGTCCTCAGAACCAGGGCTGACACCTCCTTGCATACCACCTAGAACCCTACTGGATCCTCCGTGCTCACCTTGCTTGCTGGTAAGTACTTGGGGAATTCAATAGCACAGTTAGAACCTGAGGGTGTCTCCTGGCCATCCTAGGGGAGGGAGGAGGAAGTCAGCGATGCAGTGCAGGACGTGGTGCTGGGTGATCAGGGAAAAGGACGGGCCCAGGATGGGGTGGGGGTCAGAGATAAGAGGAGAAAGGGTCCTGGAAATGTCAGGGGCAGGACTACATGTCTGTCATCTCCATGGGTCCCCAAAGTGTGTGGAGAACATGGCTGAAGAAGATCCAGGGCCTTTTCAGGTTCCCACAGAGGATGGTACACTCTTCGTCCCGCAAGACATGTAAGGGTCAGGTTCAAAAATAGACCTTGGGCAGGTCCTGGTGGGTTTCAGAGTAGTTTGTGGACACTGTCAGGGCTAGTTAGAGGGCTCTGTGACCAAGGGATACACTTACCAAGCTTGTAACCTGGGGAACAACTCCAGGATGGCGCTGCCAAAATCAAAACAGAGGAGAAAAGCCAGTGAAAATGTGGATGTGACCCTCCGCGTGGGAGCAAGTCACCTCCAGCGAGCACAGTCCTGTGTGTGGCCCCGCCCACAATGCAGTATGCTGGGCTCCAGTGCCTTCGTCACCCCTCCATGGACTGACCCAGAGCAAAGCTGCTCCCTCCATCCCTTCCTCCCACCCCCTCTTCCTGCTCTTTTCCCCTGGGTGGCTCCCAGCCAGACTGTCCTGACTCCCTTCTCCAGTGCCACAAGGACCAGCAATTCAAACCCTTGCTGGAGGTCTTCCTCCCCTCCCTTCCTTCCTTCCTCCACCTCCCAGTGAAGGCTGTGGAGAGAAGAGGAAATGGGGGGATGAGAGCCCTGGGCTTTGCTACTTCACAGGGGTTTCACCACTCTGTCAAGTCAGGACAAACATCAGGGATGACCCAGGAGTCTGTGACAGGGAGGTGAGTGAGGTGGGACTCAGGAGGGAGGGAGGGGGATGAAGACAGACATGGAGTGGAGGGAGAGGGGAGGGGAGAGATGAGAAAGACGTAAGGGTGTAGAAACAAGGCAGAGAGAGACCTTATGTTGGTTGACTTATCAGGGGAGGTGCTGCACACAGCGTTTCTGTCAGCCCACATCCCTTCTGGTTCCAGCTGTTGACCCTTGTCCATCTCCCCTGCAGACTTCACCTGGAATTATGGGGAACACCCACATGGACTTGATGGCTCTGCACCCACACCCTTCCTTTCCCTACAAATCCACTTCCCCTCATCTGGAACCACCCCATAAGCCTTCCCACATCCCTTTTAAAGGAAGATCTGAGTGCTTCACCTCACCTCAGTGTTGGGAAGAGCCAAGTTCTTGGTGTGGGAAGCATTCTCCATAATGGTGGACAGGCTATGCACCACGTAGGGTTTTTTGTTGCTCTGGTCCAAGGATGAAAGCCATGATGAAGAAAGAAGAGTGAGGACCCCAAAGGGGATATCTGAGACAATATGCCTCTTCTGTCTGATCTCTCCAGTCCTCACCGTCAGCCTCAGCATTGGGCCTGATCCCTGGATGGATGTGCAAGGAGGCAGGCATGCCATTCCTACGGTTCCATGTCATTCCAATATCATAGATCATCAAGTCTCCAGGAAACCAGGAGGGAAACACAGGCTGAGAGGGCCCTGGCTGGTGCGCCTCCAGCACTATCCCATCCCCATGATATCTCCGAGTGTCCTTCCCAGACAGACCTTCTACCCTCACCTGCCCTACAGTTCCTGCTACAGCCATACCAGGGCCAAAGAGGAGTCTCTGGATGTCAAGAGATTGCTGGTGGACATCGTATGGTTTGTTCACGGTCAGCTTCAGAGTTAAGGATGGGGTTCAGTGGCTCTGTGTCTGAGGGTGAGCAGGGGGAAGAGGTGGGGCTGGGTATCAGTGCACAGCTTGTGTTGAGTCTGCATTACCTTTTTCTGCTCCACCTTTTCAGACTTCAGTGCTTTCTGCACAGACTGGGGTGCATCACAGGGCTCAACCAAGATAGATATCTGCAGAGAACACAAGAGGGGCTGGGTAAGCGCCAGGAAGTCTGTGCATGGGATCAAGCAAGACCATGCCGCTCTCCTGCCCTCTTGCCCTTAGTCAGCCCTTGACACACACCTTTTCATTATCCTCATTGAAAATCTTGCCGTTGACATTCTTCAATGCACAGGCAATGTTGGCATTCTCTACAAAGAACTGGGCCTGCATTTTCTCATAGTGAAACTGCAGGGAGAGTGACAAAAGAAGCAGAATATGAGACCAGAGCCATTTCTCATCTGGGCCTGCCGTATACCCCGTTTCTTCTCATTGCCTCCATGTCCTCTCTTACTTCGACTGGAATGAAGGAGACACTGCATTGCTTCTGAATCAAATTCAGCAGCCACTCCTCATCATATCTGATACCAAAGGGAATCTAGGGGCCAAAGAAGAAATGGGAAACAAAATTGATGCAATAGAATCCAAGGTTAAGATAAGACCCAACTGTGTTTACTTTAGAACCTATTTTCAGGCTTTAAATAAATTCTTAAGATAGGACAATATCTGTTATCACTAACTTTTGTACAAGGCATGGATTTGCTAAATATAGTTTCTTTCCATTCATATACTCTTCCTGAAAAAAAAATAACAATATATTTCACATGTATTTCCTTTTATAAAGTTCCAAGAGATCACATGAGATAAATCTGGCCTGCCACTCTGACATAGACCCCAGAGACTCAACCTCCTCCCACACTCAGCTTGAGCCAAACTGTGTGATCTGGTGTGAAGTGCTTCATCTCCCTGGCAGTAGGTTTCCTCCTTTGCTTTTAGACAACCTCTCCCATGCTCCTTCTTGCAGTCAGTCTGTTTCCTTTCTATTGCTTCTCTGAACTTGCGCTTAGATGATCTAGGAAGATAGTCCCTAGTAATAACAATACATTACCAACACCACTGCCCCAGAAAAGTTCCCAGCATCTCTACACAAATCCAACATAACTCTCTCTGTCATCTTCTACATATTAGGTCCATTTAGCCAGGACACTCACAGTGATCTTGAACCAGCTCCCCAAGGTCTCATTCTGTCTGTCTCTCTCCATTCTTCTCTCTGGAGGCTTTTGCTTTGTCTCCATATTAATATGCATTTGGTCTTGCTTTTGAAAACTGCTTCTCTGATGACGGGGTGGAACAGCATAAGGAGCACTGTTGGGAAGTGGAGAGAAGAAAGTGGTCCATATAGACTTAGAAAGTCTTCTCCACATTTTCCCACAAGATATCAGAGCTACAATAAAGATTGCTTAAACATTCACCAGATCCCATCATTCCTCACTCTTCCAGATTGGAGAGAAGAATAACATATTTAACTACAAGGTTTTGTTGTTCCCTGGTTGGTACGTGTCAGCCATGCTGACTAGACACTTACTATCTTGCTTGGATGTCCATGGGAACATCACCTGAATCTTGCTGCTGCTGGGAAGCGGCACGTTCAGACGAATAGTTGTGTCGCCTTCGGTAAAAATTCCAGCTTCGTGTCTTCTTTGTAAAGGGTTCAATTTATCAGTGTGCTCTAAAATTGACAACAACAGATCAACGGTCCCAATACCAGAAGAAGTATTGAGTAAATATCATGGCTAAGGAAAAATATCACTGACTGTCTAATCTAAACAGAAATACAGCGCTGTGCTAAGAACAAAGGCTGAGAGACTTCACTGTGGCTCCACTTTTCAGGGAATGAGAGGTGCATTCACAGCCAAGAAAACAGGCACAGGAGGAAGGGTCTAGATCCAGAGTGCAGTCTGCGCTACTTGGTTCAGGCTAGGTGACGTGGGACAAGTGACTTTTAATCCCCAAGTCTCACTTCTCTGCTCTGCTCTAGGGGGACAATAAATCATACCCTGAAATCTACCCTGGTGTGATGTTCAGGGTTAAAGCTGGTCTGCCTCACTGGAGGAAGAATTAGAGAAATGAAAGATAAGTCTGATGAAAATATCCAGAATGGAGCCTGGAAAGATATATCAGTTCAGTTCAGTTGCTCAGTCGTGTCTCTTTGTGACCCCATGGACTGCAGCACGCCAGGCCTCCCTGTCCATTACCAACTCCCAGAGTTTACTCAAACTCATGTCCATAGAGTCGGTGATGCCATCCAGCCATCTCATCCTCTGTCGTCCCCTTCTCCTCCCACATATAATATGGAAAATACCAAAAGCGAGGTGTAGAGAATTAAAGGTGAGGCAGTGAGTATACCGAACACATGGTTACTGTGAATCCCAGAGAGAAGGAGAGGGAAAAGTAGAGAAATGATATTTGAAGAGAACTTGGTTGAGAAGTTTCCAAAAGTAACAAGATATCAACTTAGGATAACAATGTTAGTTGGAGAAAAAATAAATTTTAAGGAAAAACATTCCTTAAAAAAAAGTATTCATTTCACCATAATGTAACAAAAAGTCAGAAATTTTGTGACCAAAAGACTCAAACTAAAAGTAATATTACAGGCTCTTCTTTGGGCAGAAGAAATATCATTCCAGGTGGAGTCCCATAGATACAGGAAAGAAAGCCAATGTCATTTATGAATATGTAGGCAAATTTAAATGAGTAGGCAAATTTAAATCATATAAAATGATAATAGCAATATTTTCTGGGGGTTCACATATATAGAGAATGAAAATGAATGACAATAAATTTGGAGAGAGCGGGTGGAATCAAAGTGTCTCAAGGTCCCATAATTGTCTGAGGAGTTTTAAAGAACTAATTAACTAATATTAGACTGTGAAAGGACTTCCCTAGTGGCTCAGATGGTAAACAATCCACCTTCAATGAAGGAGACCTGGGTTCGATTCCTGGGTTGGAAGGATACCCTGCTGAAGGGAATGGCAGCCCCGTCCAGTATTCTTGCCTGGAGAATTCCATGGACAGAAGAGCCTGGTGGGCTACAGTCAGTGGTGTCCCAAAGTGTTGGACACAACTGAAGCAACTTACCATGCACCTCCACCAGACTGTTAAAAGGCAAAAATGCACATTGCAATATGAAGGGTAAGCACTACCAGAACAGCAAAAGAATGTTTCGATATCTGCATGAATTGAGTTCAATAGTTACAAAATATTAACCACTTCGAAGGAAAGGAAAAGGAACTTAGAAGCAGCAAAATAAATATGTAGCAATATGATACACATAAAGCAAATTATATCTATCTTTACATTAAAAGATTCAGACTAAATATTCTAAATAGAAAGACATATTTACAGATGGACAAAAAATGTTTCATCAAACACTCTTGAAAAGAGAAGCCTGTGAAATTTAATCATCAGGAAATCTGAAAATAAAAAATGACAAAATGTATATCTTGTCCACATTAATCTACAGAAAACTGGTATAACCATATTAGTAAAAGAAAATGTATAGTTTAAAGAGAAACATTATAAGAGAAAGGAGATTTCCTTATGATGATAGGTTCAATGCAATAAGAAGATATTAATACAAAATTCTAAATTTGTATGCATGTCTTAAAATAGAGCCAAAATATGCAAAATAAAACCTGACAGAAATAAGAGGGAATGGACAAATCCACAGTCACAGTGGAAACTTTAACACATCTCACTGAGTGACAAAATGGCAAACAAAATTTCAGCTAGAGGGAGAGGATTTTTAAATGTGACTTAAATAAACAAATTAATTTAATTGACATAGAATAATGCACATAGCAAATATTGATTGAACATTCCAGAATAGGTCATATGCTTCAATGCAATAAGAAGATATTAATACAAAATTCTAAATTTGTATGCATGTCTTAAAATAGAGCCAAAATATGCAAAATAAAACCTGACAGAAATAAGAGGGAATGGACAAATCCACAGTCACAGTGAGAAACTTTAACACATCTCACTGAGTGACAAAATGGCAAACAAAATTTCAGCTAGAGGGAGAGGATTTTTAAATGTGACTTAAATAAACAAATTAATTTAATTGACATAGAATAATGCACATAGCAAATATTGATTGAACATTCCAGAATAGGTCATATGCTAGGCAAAAAACGAGCCTCAAAAACTAAGGACTAATACAATTTACCCTGACTAGTTAATGCAATATTCAGTAGCAATGGTGGGGTTTCCATCTTCCCCCAACCTCTAGTATGAATACAAAGAACATTAGTTTACACAATCCCACGCTTTACCTAGGTTACCATCCCCACTCTCCAAACCCTAGACCCGAGAAGATCACATTACTCATGCATTTTCCTTAGCCAAGGGAAAAAAATTCACCCAGCCAAGGCCATTTCCATAGGAGGGGAAGTTTTCTACCTGCAATCACAATGGGTGTGTGAGAGCCCATTTCCTCAGAAGAGTAGAAAACAGTCAGCCTGGGCTCTCTTCCACTTTTCTCTAAAAGAAGGTTGTCTGGTTAGGGGTCCTCTGGGTTGAGGTGGAGAAGAGAATCCAGAAACCCTCCTGTCCTGTGGAGATCTGAAAAGAAGTTCTCATGCAGAGCGACTCACCCATAGGGTAAGCTGAAGGCAGAGATTTGTCACCGCTGTCCCCACAGACTTCTCTAGAAGAGAAGGTGTGGGTCTGGAGCTGGAGGTTTGGAGAATATCAAGGAAGGCTGCCAAGCAAAGACAGAGCAGGCCCCAAACGCTCTCTCAGTGCCAAGCAAGATGGAGTCCTTACAGGAAGTCCTCTCCCCAAGGGCATAGAGGAGGAGAGCCCTGGGGGCCAGAGGAGCTTTGACTTCTTATAATAACAGCCCTCTGGGTTTTCTACCAGCTTAACACCCAGGGAACGTTTCCAACTAAACCACCCCTACAGAGGTGTTAGGAGGCACTGGGGACCCGGGTACTTACAGCTACAAACACAGAGAACTCTCTATGCCAGATTCTGCATCTGCTACATTACACGGTGTTCCTTCACTCTGCAGACCCAGAGAACTGAGTGCCAGAGGTAGGAAAAGTTCCGTACTTGCTACATTGCATCTATTCTTTCATGTATTCCTCACAAGGAGATTCTGATATCAGAACCCCAACTTTTCAAGGTTGCTGAGGCTTACTGAGGTGCTGCAGCTTGTGCAGTCATTCAGATGCTACCTGGAGCAACAGAGACTGGAATTGAGCTCCAAGGAATTGGGTTGATTTCCCTATGCACAGATTCACTAAATTCTTGGTTCGGTTCAGTTCAGTTCAGTCGCTCAGTCGTGTCCGACTCTTTGCGACCCAATGAATCACAGCACACCAGGCTTCCCTGTCTATCACCAACTCCCGGAGTTCACTCAGACTCACATCCATGGAGTCGGTGATGCCATCCAGCCATCTCATCCTCTGTCATTCCCTTTTTCTCCTGACCTCAGTCCCTCCTTATTGTACCAGGTAGTGAAAGTTATGGCCACATAGATAATATGGAATAAAAAGTAGAATTAAGGGGCCCAGAAATGGTCTGTCATTAATTAGTTTGAAATAAATTCTTCATTATTTTTTCTTGATTTGGCTTCACCAGTTATAGTGGGCGATACAAACAGGTTGGTTGTGTTTTTCTTTTTAGAATTATTATTTTAAAAGTTTCTTCTGCAAACTATTTTCCCCTACAAAAAAAAAAAAATGATCCGTTGTTTCTAGAGCAATTTGTTCACTGCTCAGTTCAATTCAGTTGCTCAGTTGTGTCCGACTCTTTGTAACCCCATGAACTGCAGCACGCCAGGCTTCCCTGTCTATCACGAACTCCTGCAGTTCACTCAAACTCATGTCCATTGAGTCCCTGATGCCATTCAACCATCTCATCCTCTGTTGTCCCCTTCTCTTATCTCCCTCAATCTTTCCCAGCATCAGGGTCTTTTCAGATGAGTCAGCTCTTAGCATCAGGTAGCCAAAGTATTGGAGTTTCAGCTTCAACATCAGTCCTTTCAGAAAAAACCCCAGCTCAACAGGAAATAAATAATAAATCTGGACTCTCATGCTAAAAACAATGCAACAATGTAGAATTAGGCTATTTCTATGTTGAAAAATGCTGGAGCAATACCTGAAGAGCCTAAATAAGCCTACTCTTCTAATCCTTGTTTCCAGATTTATTTTCAGGTTTCCTTCATACTATATCCATTGTAGTGTGGAAAGTTTTCTAGGCTATAACATTCTAATTGGTTCTTTAAAAGTTTTTTCGTGGACAGATTTACTAGCAGAAAATGCTTTCTAGACTGAATACAATAGGATCCCTTTTAGCTTTATATTAGCATTATTATTTAATTATTATCTTCAACTTTTTATGGACTAAGGTAGCAAAATTTGGCAGAAGTTCTTAAAAAGCCTTGAATATTTTAAATCCAACTACATATTTGCATATTCTTATAGTGTCAGATATTTCTCCAAGCCTACAACAACACAGCAAAAAACAAAAAAAAAAGGAAAGAAACAAAATCTTAGAAGTCTTGGAAAAGAGGATATATTTTTATAAAGGCCTATAAGTTATTCTTATTGTCAAAAATATCCTTGGGTATAACATTATAAGGTCTCAAATCTGTGAAGCCACAATGAAATTTTAGATATTCATATGCAGAAATGGAGAATATAGAAATCAATTGCTACACCCTTAACACTATGACAAATTATTCAATCAAGTCATGTCCACTAAGTTGAAATAACCATTTGATAATAACTCATCATTTTGTCCTTCAAATGGAACAAGAAGACATATGCTACTTGACTTGTATAATGGCAAAGTAAGGAGCTCAGTAGAAAGCAGTGATGAAACTGGACAAATTTATCAAAAACAAATATTTCAGGACTCTGGAAATTGACCAAACATATATAGCATATTGAAAAAAGTTTATTCAAGAAAAACAACTAAATCTTAATAGGACAATAGGAATACATGGGCTTTTAACCTGGGGCTCTACCAATCTTCAAGCCCCAATCCATTTTTTGAGAGCTCTACGAGTGCATGGTAGACTATAAAGACTAGTCAGTCTCATGCTGGAAGGCAGCTCTCTAGATTTAGAGCAAAGAGAATAAAAATTCATGCTCAGAGGTATTGTCAAAGCCAACTGTAATCTTGCTGACAAACAATCAGGGAAGGCTTCTCATCCCAAGCTGAAAATGAAATTTTGCGTACTCAGAAAGAACTGACTTTACAAGTACTGACTTGTTCACTGACTGAAATTAGAATATGTACCCCAATCAACACTCAGATATATTAGCAAAGACTGAATATTTCATTAATTTAAAAAGCTTAAACGTAAAATTTGATCAATCACTGATTTACCATTAAGTTATGCTAGCACAGAGATAATCTCCTTTGAAAACAATATTTTTTTTAAAAAGCAATAAAATACTTTTTAAAAGATAAAACCTGTAGGAGTGGGTTGGGGAAGGAAGTGGAAGAACATTTAAGAGGGAGGGGACACATGTATGCTTATGGTTGATTCATGTCGATGTATGGCAGAAACCATCACAATATTGTAAAGAAATTCAAAATAAAATTAAATTAAAAAATTAAAACACACCATAAAAAAATTGAGCAGAGACATCAATGAATACAGACATTACAGAATTAGCTTAGGCAAGTAATCAAATAGAACAAACAAACAAAAACTAGTAACAACAAAAAGTCCATAGATGGATCCAAATTCATACACAACTAGGCTAAAATTTCTAAGATAATCAGTTTTCAACAAAACTTTATATGACATTCAAATAAATAGGAAAATATGACCCATACTTGGTGGTGGTGGCAAGGGAGGTGGATAGTAGTCGAGAGAAACTGTCTCTAACGTTGTTCAGATGTTGAACTTAGTAGAAGAACCTTCAAAGCATATATTACAAATGTGTTCAAAGAAATAAAGAAAACTATGCTTTAAAAATTAAGGGAACTTGTGTTGACAATGGCTCAGTAAAGGATATTACTATAAAAAACAAAATTTATTTTAAAAATACCAAATGCAAATTTTGTATTTGAACAGTACTATAACTGAAGTGAGAAATTCACTAGAATGGCTCAATAGCATATTTGAGCTGAACAGTGGAAAAAATCACTGGAGTTGATGATAAAGCAATAAGGAATATCTAATATAAAGAATAGAAACAACAGAAGAATGAACAGAGCCTTGACACACACACCCCAGTCCCACACAGACTCACACCTTCATTTTCAGGACAATGGTGGTTTTATTTTACAGAAGTTTTGAAGATCCAGCCCAAGGTTTTTCTGGGTCCCAGAAGGTTGGGTGGGACACACTGCTGGCTAGAAATGGGGAAGGAACATCAGACCCTGCCCTGAGGCCGTGCTCTGTGCCCTCATGAGCTGAGTGGGGCCACCACAGTGGTGGTGGTGGTGGGAGACACAGGGTCTATGGGGAAGGAGCCTGTGGGTGAGCCCAACAGGGGTCCTGGGAAAGGCACGATGTATGCGGTTAACAAGCCCTGACAGCTCCACAGGGCCCAGGCCTTGGCAGAGATGGGTAGTGTCAGGTGGCCCCAGTGTCAAGCCTGAGGCCACCGCCCCACACTTCCCGCTACTGTTGCCCCCAGCCTCCACCAGGAAGCTGCCAGATATTCCTTCTGTGGCTCTTCTAGCCCCTCGGCTCAATGCCCATTTCCTTTTCCCTTTCCCAGGTACCTTGTGCTTTCGAGTCTCAGTACCTCCTTCCTCAGGGTCAGTGGTCGGTTCACCTGCCCAGAGGGAGGCCATGGGTGCTTCTCAACTCCACATCCTGCCTCTGGGACTCCTCCAGGGATGCCCTCTCCACCCCACTTCTTAAGGACAAGGAACTGGTTCGAGGAGTAGGGAGCATGCCCCTGATGCGGCACTGGTGTTGTCTGTCCTCAGGAGTCCTGAGGCTGTGAGGCCCTGAGCTTGGGAAAGCCTCTCAGGTTGATAGGAGCTTCCTCTGATCTAGGGCAGGGGAGTGGAGATTAGCTGATGACCAAGGGAGGAGGGGGAATGAGGGAGGCAGTAGAGGGAGGAGAGCTGGTGGGAGGGGTGAGGGAGAATGGAGGATGGCAGAGGGTGGGTGAAGGAAGAAGGAAGAAGATAACTAATGGAGAAGGGAGGAGGGCAAGGAAAAGAAGTGGGAGGAAGGATAGGAGGGAGGCTCCAAGGGCCCCAGGGTAGCTGGTTAGCTTGTAGTAGAGGCCGCAGGCATTGCACACGGGGTCCCCACTGGTGTTTTTCTGCCACAGTGCAGTGGTGGTTGTCTGGCAGTTGGTGCACTGGGTCCCTGCCCTTTTGCCAGCAATCTGAGGGAGAGAGCAAATGAGGATCAACACACTGCTGGGTGGAGGACCAAAGAGGTGAGGGTCAGGTTGAGGGCAGAGTTTGCTACAGGAGGGAGGGCTGGGGATTCTGTGTGGGTGAGGACAGGGCCTCCAGGCAGGGATAGGGGTTTGGGGTATTATATGGGGGACTACAGCAGTCGCACCTAACTTTGGCCATCCACTGGAATCATTTGGGGAATTAGAAGCAATCGTGATGCCCAGGTATCCTAACCAGTCAAACCAACACATCTGAGGATGGTCTCAATCAATCCCTAGTGGTTCAAAGGGCCCCAGGGTGATCCCAGTGTGAAGCCAAGGATGAAAACTGCAGGGAGAGGATGGGATTCCTGCTTGCAGCCTACGAGGATTGGTCAAGAAGTGGAAACCATACCATCATGTGCATAATGAAATTCTTAGAAGGAGAAGAATGGCACAAATAATAGTTGAATAAAATAATAACCAAAACATTTACAAACTTGTGGAAAAATTCTACACATTCAAGAAACTCAACTGAATCAAAATAATATAAGCATAAATGGATTCATACCTAGAGATATGTAAATAGGGGTTGAAAGACAAGGACACTAGGACCTCATAAAACAACTATACTCCAATAAAAATTAATTTTTAAAGAAAAGCATAGGGACTACCTTCACAGTCCAGTGGTTAAGACTCCATGTTTCCACTGCAGAGGATGCAGGTTTGATTCCTGATCAGGGAACTAAGATCTTACCTGATGCATGGACCTCCCAAAAAAAGAAAAAAGAAAGACAATGATACCAAGATGTGCATAATGAAATTCTTAGAAGGAGAAGAATGGCACAAATAATAGTTGAATAAAATAATAACCAAAACATTTACAAACTTGTGGAAAAATTCTACACATTCAAGAAACTCAACTGAATCAAAATAATATAAGCATAAATGGATTCATACCTAGAGATATGTAAATAGGGGTTGAAAGACAAGGACACTAGGACCTCATAAAACAACTATACTCCAATAAAAATTAATTTTTAAAGAAAAGCATAGGGACTACCTTCACAGTCCAGTGGTTAAGACTCCATGTTTCCACTGCAGAGGATGCAGGTTTGATTCCTGATCAGGGAACTAAGATCTTACCTGATGCATGGACCTCCCAAAAAAAGAAAAAAGAAAGACAATGACACAGAAAAACTCTTAATAGGGCAAGAGAAAAAACTTATTACATACCAAAGTAAGATTACAGATTACTTTTAATCAGGAACAATGGAGGCCAGAAGCAATGAGTTGACACAGTCAATGTTACAGGAAGAAAAATATTGCCTGACAACTATTCTATATCCAGCAAAAATTTCTTTCTAAAATGAAGATTCAAAAAAGGCATGCCTGCATAATTATAGACTGAAAGAATTTGTACCTACCATATCTGCTTTGTGAAATATAATAAAGGAAGTCCTTCAAGATAAGAAATAGCATGACACAAAGATATAAAAAGCCTGGTAAAGTTAACTGTGTAAATATAAAAGAGTATGAATGTATTATTTACTTTTTCTTATCATAATTACTTGTAATGACAATTGTATGAGGCAATGACTATAAAACTAAATCATTGGCTTTATAATATATAAACATATATGACAATAATACAGATGAGTGTGGTGAATATAGAGCTACATTGGAGAAAATTATATACAATTAAGTTAGCATCAGTCTTAAGTAAATTGTAATAAGTATAAAGGAATATTGCAAACCACTATGTCCTAAACTGCACCTCCTCCAAATTCCTGTGATAAAGCCCTAACCACCAATATGACTATATTTGGAGATAGGGAAGTAATTTTTGTAATGACGGAAGTAAAATGAGCTTATAAGAGTAAGGTGCTACTCCAATAAGATTAGTGGCTTTTAAAGAAGATGGGAGAGATATTCAACTCTGTCACCATGTACACACACTGAGGAAAGACCATGTGAACACAGAATAAAATAAAGTAAAATAAAAACAATTTAAAAAAAAAAAAAGAAAAAAGAAAATGATGGTATGCAAGCCAGGAAGAATGCTCTCCCCAGAACCCAAACATGCGGGCATCTTGGTTTCAGACTTCCATACTCCAGAACTATGGGAACGTAGGTTTCTGTTGTTTAAGCCACTCCTTATGTGGTATTCTGTTATGACAGCCTAGGCAAACTAAGACGTACACCCTATAGTAACCATTAGGAAAAACAACTGAAAAAAATATTAAAAGGAAACAAATAGAATATTAAATTGGAGCTAAAGTAACACAACAACAACAACAAATTTATGCAACAAAATGGAAGTCAGTTAAAAAGAAAACATAGCAACAAAATAATGTAAAACCTATAGAAAACAAATAGTAAAATACAGACACAAATTCTAAACAAAATACTATAAAGCTGAATCCACAAGATTAAAAAAAAATACATAGAATGACCAGTAATCCTTGGAATATAAGACTATTTTAACCTCAGAAAAACAATGTAATATATATATATTTTAATAAATAAGACAAAACCACATTATTTTCTCAAAGAGAAAAAATCATTTGACAAAATCTGACACTAAATCATAATAAAAACCTCAACTAACTAGAAAATGAAGGGAAGCTGGTTAACACAAGATAAGGCATCTGTTAAAAACTTACAACCAACATCGTGCTTAATGGTGAAAGACTGATTGCATGCTGCCTAAGGTTGATAACAAAATAAAGATGACAAAAATTTCTCCTGTCGCGTCTATTCAACATTATAGTGGTGATTTTACTTAGTCCAATCAGAAAAAGGACAGAAAAGAAACAGAAAGGGAAATTAAAAAATATGAAAATTAGAAAGAAAAAGCCGTATTCATTGGTATGATTCTTTATATTTTAAAAAATCCTTAAAAAATACACTCTCATGCACACATACAATTAGGATTAAAAATAAATTTAGAAAATTTTCAGGATACAAGTATAAAAATCAAAAGTATTTCTATATACTAGCAATAAACTATCTGAAAATAAATATAGGAAAATAATTTCATTCAAAATATAATAAAAAAGAAAAAATACTTAGACATAAGCTTAACAAAAGAACTGATTTATTAGGTGAGAGTTACAAAACATTGCTAAGAGAAATTAAAGATAGTCTCAAGGAAATGAGAGAAAATTCACATTCCTTATTTAGAGGTTCACATTGTGAAAATGGAAATTCTATTCAAACAAATCTATAGATTAAAAGTGATTCTTATCAAATGAAGTTACTTAAAATTGCAGAGTAGGAAAATCCAAAAGTCTATCCCTTCATAATAACAATGAATAAGCTGGAAAACTGTCAGAACTTGGAAATTTAATTTAAAAAATCTTGCAACAACCAGGAAGTACTCAATGAAGAAAAGTAAAGTGATGATTTCCAGTGAGAATTCTCTGATATTTTTTAAAATATAAATTTATTTTAATTGGAGGCTAATTACTTTACAATATTGTATTGGTTTTGCCATACATCACTTACCCTGTTAACATTCCCTATTCTGCACTCTACTTTGAAATAACTACCTATATTCCTGTTGCAGATTATTGGTATCAGAGGAAGTCACATAGAACTTATTCTCAAATAATTCTATTTCCATGTTTTGATCTGTCTAGTGGCTCCAGTGTTCTTGTCTGGAGAATCCCAGGGATGGGGGAGCCTAGTGGGCTGCCGTCTATGGGGTCGCACAGAGTTGGACTGTGAAGAAGGCTGAGCGCAGAAGAATTGATGCTTTTGAACTGTGGTGTTGGAGAAGACTCTTGAGAGTCCCTTGGACTGCAAGGAGATCCAACCAGTCCATTCTGAAGGAGATAAACCCTGGGATTTCTTTGGAAAGAATGATGCTAAAACTGAAGCTCCAGTACTTTGGCCACCTTATGCGACGAGCTGACTCATTGGAAAAGACCCTGATGCTGGGAGGGATTGGGGGCAGGAGGAGAAAGGGACGACCGAGGATGAGATGGCTGGATGGCATCATGGACTCAATGGACGTGAGTCTGAGTGAACTCCGGGAGTTGGTGGTGGACAGGGAGGCCTGGCCTACTGCGATTCATGGGGTCGCAAAGAGTCAGACACGACTGCGCGACTGAACTGAACTGAACTGAAGTGACTTAGCAGCAGTGGCGGCGGTGGCAGCAGTGGTAGCGGCAGCTGCGGTGGTTCTCTAGGGGCTTCTCTGGTAGCTCAGATGGTAAAGCGTCTGCCTGCAATGCAGAAGATCTGTGTTCAATCCGTGGCTTTGGAGGATCCCCTGCAGAAAGAAATGACAACCCACTCCAGTACTCTTGCCTGGCAAATTCCGTAGATGGAGAAGCCTGGTAGGCTACAGTCCATGGGACCGCAAAGAGTCGGACACAACTGAGCAACTTCAGTTTACTTCAGTGGCTCTCCAAGAGATGGGTCTAAGGGCTTACATTAATTTTTCCTGCCACAAAACCTTATCCGAACTGAGGCAGCATTTTGAGCAGCATTAAAGTAAATTTATTAGCCACTGTTGATAAGGGCAAAGAACAGTCAAAATAGAAAACAGACCAAAAAGCTGGGAGGAAGCAAGGTAGAGATAAACATGTTTCCAGGAATAAGGGCTTTGAAAAATATCTGCATATCCTAGGGAATGAAGATGGACAAAGGCATGGCCAGTGACAGGAACATCCTCCAAAACACCTGGGAAGACAGTAAGCACTCAACTCTGACTTACCTTACCGTGCAAGCAAGAAGTCATGGTTAAGGCAGAGTTGTAAACTGTCTGGCTAACTGTCTGGCTAAGCCTTAAGGAATTCTCCAATACAGACCCAACACTAGGGAGTTTCTATTTTTAACTTTCCTTTTCTTTTTGTTCTCATTATTTTCTTTCCTTCTTTCTTCATTCCTTCCCCTCCCTCTTTTTCTCCCTCCTTCCCTTCTTCCTTTTCCCTCTTTCTTTCTTTTTTTCTTTCTTATAGGACTATAAAGTTATCAGTCAAATCACTAGCTGATATTAAACTAATGGAACAGATCCTTCAGTGAACACATTCAATAAAGATTACAGATTTTACAAAATTAATGCAGAAAATTCACCAAACAGACATCCAAAAATCACAAAACAGCACATAACAGCCCACGAGAAAGGGGAGAATTTAATTTCTAGAGTTTCTACATTATAGTATTCAAAATGGTCACTTTTTAACATAAATTTTTTGAAACATGAAAAAAAATTGGTCCATTTATAGGCAGAAATATATTAACAGAGACTGTCCTTGAGGACATCCAGATGTTAAAACTACTATACAAAGACATTGCTGTTGTTCAGCCACTAAATCATGTTGGGCTAGTTGTGACTCTATGGACTATAGCACACCAGGTTTCCCTGTCCTTGACTACCTCCTGAAGTTTGCTCAAACTCATGTCCATTGAGTTGATGATGCCATTCAACCATCTCCTCCTCTGTCACCCACTTCTCCTCCTGCCCTTAATCTTTCCCATCATCAGGGTCTTTTCCAATGAGTTGGCTCTTTGTATCAGGACATAAAGACACTAAATCAATTGTTATAAATACATTCAAAGAGCTAAAGGAAGAAATAGAAAAAAATAAAAAGTAAAAAGGAGAAAATATTTTACTAGATACAGAATATCAATAAAGAAATAGAAATGATATTAAGGAACCAAATAGAAATTCTAGAGTTGAAAAGTAAAATAATTTAAAAATATATATTAAAGGTCTGTTCTCTATGTCTGATTGGAAACTTATAATACCATATGTAAAATAGATAACCAATGAGAATTTGCTGTATGACTCAGGGAATGGAAACAGGGGTTCTGTGACATTCTAGAAGTGTGGGATGAGGCAGGAGATGGTATGGATGTTTGGGAGGCAAGGGACATGGGTGTACCTGTGGCTGATTCTTGTTGATGTTTGACACAAAATTCTGTAAAGAAATTATCCTTTAATTAAATAGATAATTAAAATATATTAAAGGGATTCAACATCAGATTTGACCAAGCAGAAGAAAAAATCAGCAAACTTAATAAGTCAATTGAAGTTTTTCAGCATGAGTAGAAAAATAAATAGAGCCTATTAGACTTGTAGGACACCATTAGACATATCCATATATAAACCATTAGAGTCTCAGAAGAAGAGGAGAAAGACAAAAAAGAAAAAAAAAAGAAAAATATTTAAAGATACAGTAGTCAAAGTATCACAATCTGATGGAATACATGAACCTACACATCCAATGAAATTCAACTAGGAAAACTTTAAAGAGAACAACACCAAGACACATTAAAACCAAATTTTTGAAAGACAAAAAGAATCTTTTAGGCAGCAAAAAAGAAGAAACTCAAATAATAATTTTGATAATTATTATTATACCAATAATCCTTAATTAGATTAAGAGCTAATTTATCACCAGAAACTATGGGGTCAGAAGGCAGTGAGACAATGTACTTAAAATGTTGAATAAAAAACAACAGCAGCAGCAGCAGCAACAACAACAATAACAATAAAAAACAAGTCTGTATACACAAACTGTTCTTCAAAAATGAAGGAGAAACCAAAGCCAAGTGAGCTTGCCATTAGTAGACCTACCCTATAAAAAATGCTATAGGAGTCTTTCCAGCCGAAATGAAATGGAACTAGACGGTAACTTGGAGCCATATGAAAAAGAAAAGAATATTCATATAGGCAAATATGAAAAACTATTATAATATTTTGGGATTATAACTCCTCTTTCTTCCATATAAATTAAGAGACAAATGCATAGAGACAAGTATTAATCTATTTTAATAGACACAAGAGGAATAAAATACTTTGTGATTATAAAAACATAAAAAGGGAGGGATGGAGCTATATATGAGAAAATTTTGTGTGTATTAAGTTGCTATTAATTCAGATTATAGATAGATATAATACAATGTATAAATACTTAATAATTTAAAGTATCCAGTAAAGAAAAATTTTAATATACAGTAAAAGAAATGAGAAGGGAATTAAAACAGCACATTTGAAAAAATAGACACAAAAAAAGAGGAATTAAGGGAAAAAAGGTATGACATAGAAAACACATAGAGAAAGGGAGTAGTGGATACTTGTCTGCAATATTTTAAATATAAATTGTAAAGATTGATAGAATACAGAATGTACAATATTTGTCAGACTCCTTCATATCCATTATCTTATTTGATCTTGCATTTCCCCTGCAAATTTGACATTATTATCCCTATTTGAGAGCTGAGGAAACAGGTTTACAAGCTAAATGACTTCCTAAGATAAAACAGATAGTAGGATTTGAATCCAGGCTCATCTGATACCATCCACCATATTGTTGAAATGTTTGTTTGAAAAACAGAATGTATTGAGGCAGGAGAATGAAATAAAAATGCTGACATACTATCTACATCAGGATTTCTTGGGGAGTTTCTAGACATTATAATTTTTTAGAGCATCAGAGGTGATTCCAATGTGTATCTAGATTGAGAATGACTGCCAAAATAAATGTTGGATTCTCTAGGAGAAATATAGGTTTTGGAATCAGGATGTTATGCTTTAGTTTGCTCTTACTGTCACTAATTTTCCCTGTGACATCTGGCAACTCATCTAGCATTAGTGCCATTGAGCTTACATATTAAATGGGGAGGAAGAAAATAAAGATTAATTATGTAATTGATGTACTATAGTAGAAAGTTATAAGTGTCTGCAGAAAAATAAAGATGGTTAGGGGACTCTAGGTGTGGAATCAAGGCAGAGCAAGACAAGGGGAATAGGGCTTTCATTTAAATAGGAAGTTCACAGATCTCATTGAAAATGTAAATATGTATAAAAGTGTTGGAAAAGTATAAAGCATTATATGAGAATTTAAGATGGTTTTATAGGACAGTGCTAGATTTTTGATACAACAAGGAAAACAAAAGCTACATGATTTTATCTGCATAAGTGAATATGTTTTTTATTGAAACATATTAGCTATTGAGGAAGATGGTATTTACGTTATAACTTCACAATGTCAATTTGATTTTTTAAAACCACTCCATTGACCAGTTTTCACCAGTTGTTTCAACTTGGCATGATTAATGTTAACATAATGTTATATAGCACCTTCTAAATCTGAGCAATTAGTCAGTTTGGTCCATCCAGTCCTCAATTAAGTGAAGACAAAAATTGAACAAACAGATTATCTGATTATGCTTTAAAATGGTAAATTTACTACTCTGCTATGGCTATGCTATGACGATAGATGCTGCTAATATTTTATAATACGTTCAATCTTATTTTCTGGACTTATGGCTTCTGATCATGTCCATATCTCATTGCACTCAAAGTGTTCTATACCAGTGTTGTCAATGGATTTTACTATTGATTAGTCTCCTTTGTGTGCTACTCCCCAAGTTTCTGTATTTTAATAGAATCCATCAATTTCTGTATACCTTATGCGAAATTACAATCATATTGTGAGTTTTCTGAATTGATAGCACAACATTTGTTGCCATGTGCATAAAAAGCAAGAGTGTCTTTTTTCAACTTGCCTTGTTGTTTTCAGAATGCTAGCTTTTGTCCAATTTTTTCTTTCCTGTAAACCTTATGTTAGCCATCTGGGTTCCCTGTTGTTCCCAATCTACCCAGTGACTTTCAGAGAGATCAAAAAACTAGGTTTATCAGATAATACCGGACATGGGTTTAGCTACAGATTGAAGAGTCTGAGTGGCCTTTAAGAGTGGCTGTCTGGCTTCAGAAGTAAAGTCAAGTCTGATGCCAGAGAGCCATCTGTTACCTCTGAGCTTTTTTCATATTGCTTTTCTTACCTGAAATTTCCTCCCTCATTCTTCTTGCTCATTCTCACCACTTGCCATTCTCAATCATCTCAAATAGGCTCCATGTTTAAAACTTTTACAATTGCTGTTCCCTAAGAATGATATGCAGATGACACCACCTTTATGACAGAAAGTGAAGAGGAACTAGAAAGCTTCTTGATAAAAGTGAAAGAGGAGAGTGAAAAAGTTGGCTTAAAGCTCAACATTCAGAAAACGAAGATCATGGCATCTGGTCCCATCACTTCATGGCAAATAGATGGGGAAACAGTGTCAGACTTTATTTTGGGGGGCTCCAAAATCACTGCAGATGGTGATTGCAGCCATGAAATTAAAAGACGCTTACTCCTTGGAAGGAAAATTATGACCAACCTAGATAGCATATTCAAAAGCAGAGACATTACTTTGCCGACTAAGGTCCATCTAGTCAAGGCTATGGTTTTTCCAGTAGTCATGTATGGATGTGAGAGTTGGACTGTGAAGAAAGCTGAGCGCTGAAGAATTGGTGCTTTTGAACTGTGGTGTTGGAGAAGACTCTTGAGAGTCCCTTGGACTGCAAGGAGATCCAACCAGTCCATTCTGAAGGAGATCAGTCCTGGGATTTCTTTGGAAGAAATGATGCTGAAGCTGAAACTCCAGTACTTTGGCCACCTCATGTAAAGAGTTGACTCATTGGAAAAGACTCTGATGCTGGGAGGATTGGGGGCAGGAGGAGAAGGGGACGACCGAGGATGAGATGGCTGGATGGCATGACTGACTCAATGGACGTGAGTCTGAGTGAACTCCGGGAGTTGGTGATGGACAGGGCGGCCTGGCGTGCTGCAATTCATGGGGTCCCAAAGAGTCAGACACGACTGAGTGACTGAACTGACTGAACTGAGGCTTAGGAAACCCTTCCTGAGTTACCCACATGGCTAACTCTTTCACTTCATTTAACTCTCAGCTTATCAGAGAGGCATTTATGCATACCTGATGGAAAATATTTCTATTCTCACACTTTCACTCTATCCCTTAACCTGGACAGCTGGCTTGGTCATAGTCTACTGAGTAATATTAAGAATTAAATACTGAATTATCTAAAAGGCAGATACACATGCTAAAGGCACCAACAAAACAGTCATCAAAACACTTTTTAAAAATAATTTCATATCATCTAGGTAGTCACCATGGGACTTCCTTAAACTCACTTTTAATTACATATCAGAGATGGAAGTAGGGAACAATTTTATTTTTAATACTTTAGGTCTCTAAAGGTCTTACTATTACCCTAGAACTATGTCATCATTCTTTGACAAACTATACTCCATGTTAAGTGCATGTGTATAACATATGTCATATATTTTATTTAGCCAGTTCAAGAATGAGCATATTCTGGTTGCTTTATCTTTTAAGAGGAGGGCCCTCCCTCAAGATGAAAAAAAAATACACTTTCCCCCCTTATTTCCTTATTTTAAAGATACTATAGTCAGAATTTTGTTTTATTTTTAAAAAAATTATAGTGATAACCACAGAAATTAATCAAGTTCTAATTAATCTTATTTTAGATCAATTTTGAATATGACTTCTCAGAATAGAGCATATACTAACCCTGAGCCAAAAAAAGAAGCTAACTAGCCTCTATCATTGTCTCTCTTAAATGTGCTTATGTGCCCTATGAATCCAAAGGTTGGTTTAATAGTGAAGAGAAATTGCACAATCTAGTGTTGAAAAGACAATATGGCTAAAGTAAACACATCTGATGCTTATGTAATTTTTCCCATTCATCCCACATAATTTACTGTTCATCCCACATAATTTAATCTCTTAAATTTCCCACTTTCCATCATCAGCATATTAATGCTCTTCATCACCATTCTTTGGAATGTAACATGTATCTTCCATCCTTTGAAACGATGGTATGGAACTATTCAATAGCTGCAATACGATGATTCTGGGCTGCTGAGCACAACTACTAGGAGACTCTTATTTGGGGTAGACAGAATTCTTTCCAGTTTAGTCCCAAGGAACCTTCCAGTAATGAAAAATAGTAATTCAAAATCCTTCCTACTTGTCTGTTGCCAGGCAGCTCTAAATGGAGTCACAATAGTTTTTCTTTTTTTCACAGCCCATATTAAAGCAAATCAAGTGTAAGCCAGTAGAAGTTGGAGAGTTTGATTAGAGATCCTGATGTTTTCAATTTAAGAATTAATTCAAAGTCTATTCATTCCCATGTAATACATAAAGCAATTTCATGTCTGCAAGCACGTTATATTTTCTTAAACTGCTATCACTAACCTAGCTCATCAGTTTCAAAGAAAATCACACAAATCCAGATGCACATTCAACATATGTGTGGTGATTATTTTTTAAAGAAAGTTTAAGCTTTATAAATCTGGAATGTATTATTAAATCTAATGGCACTTTTCATGTTTCCCCACCTATGCTTTGTCCAGCTAAATCTGAACACATTTTGGAAATGAGGACATTTTAACTAGTTAAAATAAGACTCAATTCAAGATTCTGAGTTTAAAGATAGATAAATAAAATTTGAAGAATTTACCTTTGAAAATTTGAATCTTGATAAAACATTTTAAACATGATATAGTCTTTAAAATTGATGTGTTTAGAATGAATAAATCTGCAGTTGAATGGTAAGCATTTCAACGGCTGTATTTCCAAAGATGAAAGAAAATGATGTTGGATTAGTTTGTGTACAACAATTGTACATTAGTGTGCTCTAATTGCCTATGGCATTATTTTATTGCTTCTAATTATTTCATGGAGTTGCTTTATACATTTAAAATTCTTTTAAATTCTAGAAGGTAGCTGCATGCTGCACTGAAAAGAGACTGATATATTTGTTTTAAAACATTTGAAAATTATAAGGCATTGTTATCTGGAAACACTTATGAAGATATAGTACAATTATTTTTAAGCTTTATTATATCACTCACTCAAATGTTATTTCCTTCAGTTTCTCCTCTACCATTCTAGTTTAACTAATAATAATTTCCTGCATTAAACCAAATAACTCTCTGTAGATGATTGTGTTGCTTTACAAGTTATTTAATGGAGGACAAAAGCTGAGATCTTTTTGATTACAGGTATTTATTTAGATACTCTCTTCAAGTTGAAGATTATATCAAACAATTATTTTGTTAAAGTTTAAAATACCTTATTTGGTTTTGTATTCTGTAAGGAACCTGTCTACCAAAACAACAATCCTTTAAAGATCCAACTGTGATTCAGTTTAACACTAGTTTTCTATTTTGCAGGCTTAAGACAAGAATTTCAAATTTATGCACTGTCTTTAAATTAAAGCTCTATACCACCTCACATTCATAAATCTAAACTGCAGAGAAATCAACAGCCTTTAAGCTTTTTGTTAGTAGTATATGAGAAGTACTTGTAGCAAACCAGGCACTCAAATGGACAGCCTAAACAGCAAGAAGGAAAAGAACAAATGGAATACTAGAAGAAGTTTTTATAAATTTTGAGAATAAATTATGTGATAATTCTATTTTCCATTACCAGTTTTTAAAAGATTCTCCCATGTGGACCATGTTAAAGCATTTATTGAATTTGTTACTATATTGTTTCTGTTTTATATTTTGGTTTTTCGGCCACAAGGCACATGGAATCTTATCTCTTCAACCAGGGACCAAAGCTGCACTGCCTGCAATGGAAGGTCAAATTTAACCCCTGGACCACCAGGAAAGTCCCATCAGCTTTTTATTCAAATGAAATGTTCCATATTGATGGCAAAAAAAAAAAAAAATCTTTTAAACTGTATAACAACAGTTTGTACTTTTTGGCATTTGGCAGTTAACTCTGTTTCCAAATTGCATCTGGAAAAAAAAACTATCATTTTTAATCTTTAAATAGTTGCGTTTCAATCATACGACTAGGTTTATTTTCCAGCCAACAGTATGATGGCAATAATATATTTAATAACATATTTAAGACATTATATTGAAATGTCTCTCTATTCATAGGCTTAAACTGCTCACACACATTGAGTACCATGATGTAAATTACCTTTATATTCTTAACTGGGTTCTAATAAGTACACTTAAATTTTAGTTTGTGAATGAATAGTGATACGGACATTTAAAAGGCCTCTCTCACATTACATTTAGAAACAAAATAAATTTTTTCAAAATTCAAGAACAAATTGAAAAGGAGAATCAATAAAAGTAGAGTGTATCTTATGTTTTAATACTTCTTTGCTTATTTTTCTGTTTTTGTTTAAGTAAGTGATTATGTTTGTATGGACAGGGGGCTGAGGAATGAGCCTCTCAGTTCAGTTCAGTTCAGTCGCTAGTCATGTCCAACTCTTTGCGACCTCATGAACTGCAGCACGCCAGGCCTCCCTGTCCATCACCAACTCCCGGAGTTCACTCAGACTCACGTCCATCGAGTCAGTGATGCCATCCAGCCATCTCATCCTCTGTCATCCCCTTCTCCTCCTGCCCCCAATCCCTCCCAGCATCAGAGTCTTTTCCAATGAGTCAACTCTTTGCATGAGATGGCCAAAGTACTGGAGTTTCAGCGTTAGCATCATTCCTTCCAAAGAAATCCCAGGGTTGATCTCCTTCAGAATGGACTGGTTGGATCTCCTTGCAGTCCAAGGGACTCTCAAGAGTCTTCTACAACACCACAGTTCAAAAGCATCAATTCTTTGGTGCTCAGCCTTCTTCACAAGTCCAACTCTCACATCCATACATGACCATTGGAAAAACCATAGCCTTGACTAGACAGACCTTAGTTGGCAAAGTAATGTCTCTGCTTTTGAATATGCTCTCTAGGTTGGTCATAACTTTTCTTCCAACATGATTATATCAATAAGGAAACTTAAACCTGGGAGGATAAGTAACTTTCTTAAGACCACAGAACCATTATGTGATAGAGCTGAGACTCCAGACCAGGGTTGTTTATTTCCAAAGCCCATGCTCTTCCTACTGCATAAAATTGATTTGCTTAAAATATGTAATAACAATCTCAGATATGATGTGTTTAAATACAATTCTGTAAAAAGAATGTTTGATATCATAGTAAGCATATTTAGCAAGTGTAAGTTCCATCCCACAATAACAGTAACATTAGTACCTGATATATGTATAATTAAACTATAACCAAGGCTTAAACAGGATTTCCCTGCTGGCTCGGGTGGTAAACCGTCTGCCTACAGTGCAGGAGACCCGGGTTCGATCCCTGGGTCAGGAAGATCCCCTGGAGAAGGAAACGGCAACCCACTCCAGTACTCTTGCCAGGAGAATCTCATGGATGGAGGAGCCTGGTGGGCTACAGTCCATGGGGTCGCAAAGAGTTGGACACGACTGAGCGACTTCACTTTCACTTTCAAGGCTTAAACATAACTTCTAGGTATTTATAGCTTCCCCTTAGAGGGCTTAAGGGCTTCCCTGGTGGCTCAGATGGTAAAGCATTTGCCTGCAATGCAGGAGACCTGGGTTTGATTCCTGGGTTGGGAAGATCCCCTGGAGAAGGAAATGGCAATCCACTCCAGTACTCTTGCCTGGAAAATCCCATGGACAGAGGAGCCTGATAGGCTACAGTCCATGGGGTCGCAAAGAGTCGGACAAGACTGAGCGACTTCACTTTCTAGAGGGCTTAGAGTTAAGTAAGATCCTAGTGAGAATTAGGTCAATAAAAACTGACTCAATGAAATGAACTGGAAGATCTTTCCTAGGAGAAAGACCAATCCACTTCAATTCTCACATTATTCAGAAGATCTTCAGGAAAACTCTAAGTATCATCTTTGGTATAGAACATTAAGCTTGAGAGAATGATGGACTATGTCAAATAAAAAGCAAAAGTTTAAATTTTTGTTCTGAAAGGAAATATTTGTTGAGACCCCTACCACAGTTAATAGAACAGCCTTTGTTTTGTGCCATGATATAAAGAGTGCTCAGTTAAGGTGAAATACATTTACCTTACAGCCCCTGTTTCTTCATTTTCTACAATATATTTATGTACAAGGCTAAAGTTAAAACAATTCAACTATATAGCAATCAAAGCTATAGTTTTTCCACTAGTCATGTACAAATGTGAGAGTTGGACTATAAACAAGACTGATCACTGAAGAGTTGATGTTTTTGAACTGTGGTGCTTGAAAAGACCACTGAGAGTTTCTGGACTGCAAGGAGATAAAACCAGTCAATCCTAAAGGAAATCTACCTTGAATGTTCATTGAAAGGACTAATACTGAGGCTGAAGCTACAATACTTTGGCCACCTGATACAAAGAGCCAACTAATTAGAAAAGACCCTGATGTTAGCAAAGATTGAAGGAAGAGGAGAAAGGGATGACAGAGGATGAGATGGTTGGATGGCAATTCTGAATCAATGAACATTAATTTGAGCAAGCTCCTGGAGATGGTGAAAGATAGGGAAGCCTGGTGTGCTGCAGTCCATGGGGTCAGAAAGAGTTAAACATGACTTAGCGACTGAACAATGACAACAAAAACATAAATAAGAAATTCCCTGAGTTCTGTGAGCCAAGGATCCAAGGAGGGGGTCACTGGATTCTCTGATCTATAGCCAGTTGATCAGAAACATAGTTAAAATGATTTATTCAGTTCACCAGGACTGATCTTCCTAATAATCTATATGAATCTCTGCTATCATGCATTCAGTTCAGTGCAGTCGCTCAGTCACATCCGACTCTTTGTAACTCCATGAATTGCAGCACACCAGGTCTCCCTGTCCATCACCAACTCCCGCAGTTCACTCAGACTCACGTTCATTGAGTCCGTGATGCCATCCAGCCATCTCATCCTCGGTCGTCCCCTTCTCCTCCTGCCCCCAATCCCTCCCAGCATCAGAGTCTTTTCCAATGAGTCAACTCTTCGCATAAGGTGGCCAAAGTACTGGAGTTTCAGCTTCAGCATCATTCCTGCCAAAGAAATCCCAGGACTGATCTCCTTCAGAATGGACAGGTTGGATCTCCTTGCAGTCCAAGGGACTCTCAAGAGTCTTCTCCAACACCACAGTTCAAAAGCATAACTCTGTAACAACTGTTAAAACCCACAGAGGCAAATCAGTATGGACAAATAGTAGGAAGCTTAACTTTTATAAGCAACTTACTTAGATTATTTTGAGGGGTAGTTCAGTTCAGTTCAGTCGCGCAGTCGTGTCCGACTCTTTGCGACCCCATGAATCGCAGCAACGCCAGGCCTCCCTGTCCATCACCAACTCCCGGAGTTCACTCAGACTCACGTCCATTGAGTCTGTGATGCCATCCAGCCATCTCATCCTCGGTCGTCCCTTTCTCCTCCTGCCCCCAATCCCTCCCAGCATCAGGGTCTTTTCCAATGAGTCAACTCTTCGCATAAGGTGTCCAAAGTACCTTGAGGGGTAGACCTAGATAGAAATCAAAAATCTAGTTCAAGTTAGGCCACGCTAAGATCTGGGCCTGGTTTTCCAGCTAGATCAGTCTTAACCCTGTTCCCATGAATGTATTCATCACATATCAAAACAGTTTAAAAGATGATACAGATTTGATTAGTAGTGTGCCCACAATGTTTGCAAGTAAAATACTGTGTCATTTCAAGCCCTTTAAAATATCAGACACAGCTTTATGCTTTTAGCAATTTTCTAGATTTTAAATGCCATGCCAGTAAAAAAGTCTAGTGAGCACACTGTTGTAATCTCTATTCTACATCATGTTTACAATAGTCACAGATTGATTACCTTAATACCTAATGATAGGCTTCAGCAATATGTGAACTGTGAACTTCCAGATGTTCAAGCTGGTTTTAGAAAAGGCAGAGGAACCAGAGATCAAAATGCCAACATCCGCTGGATCATCAAAAAAGCAAGAGAGTTCTAGAAAAACATCTATTTCTACTTTATTGACTATGTCAAAAGCCTTTGACTGTGTGCTGCTGCTAAGTCACTTCAGTCGTGTCCGACTCTGTGTGACCCCATAGACGGCAGCCCACCAGGCTCCCCTATCCCTGGGATTCTCCAGGCAAGAACACTGGAGTGGGCTGCCATTTCCCTCTCCAATGCATGAAAGTGAAAGTGAAAGTCCAGTTGCTCAGTCATGTTCGACTCTTCACGACCATGGATCACTATAAACAGTGGAAAATTCTGAAAGAGATGGGAATACCAGACCACTTGACCTGCCTCTTGAGAAAGCTGTATACAGGTCAGGAACCAACAGTTAGAACTAGACATGGAACAACAGACTGGTTCCAACAGACTGATTCCATTAGACTGGTTCCAATATAGGAAAAGGAGTACATCAAGGCTGTATATTGTCACCTTGCTTATTTAACTTATATGCAGAGTACATCATGAGAAACGCTGGGCTGGATGAAGCACAAGCTGGAATCAAAATTTCTGGCAGAAATATCAATAACCTCAGATATGTAGATGACACCACTGTTATGGCAGAAAGTGAAGAACTAAAGAGCCTCTTGATGAAAGTGTAAGTGGAGAGTGAAAAGTTGGCTTAAAGCTCAACATTAAGAAAACGAAGATCATGGCATCTGGTCCCATCACTTCATGGCAAATTGATGGGGAAACAGTGGAAATAGTGTCAGACTTTATTTTTCTGGGCTCCAAAATCACTGCAGATGGTGATTTCAGCCAGGAAATTAAAAAATGCTTACTCCTTGGTAGGAAAGTTAGACAACCTAGCAGAGACATTACTTTTCCCACTAAGGTCCGTCTAGTCAAGGCTATGGTTTTTCCAGTGGTCATGTATGGATGTGAGAGTTGGACTATAAAGAAAGCTGAGTGCTGAAGAATTGATGCTTTTGAACTGTGGTGTTAGAGAACACTCTTGAGAGTCCCTTGGACTGCAAGGAGGTCCAATCAGTCCTTTCTAAAGATCAGTCCTGGGTGTTCATTGGAGGGACTGATGCTGAAGCTGAAACTCCAATACTTTGGCCACCTGATGTGGAGAGCTGAATCATTGGAAAAGACCCTGATCCTGGGAAATGTTGAGGGCCAGAGGAGAAGGGGACGACAGAGGATTAGATGGTTGGATGACATCACTGACAAAGTGGACATGGGTTTGGGTGGACTCTGGGCATTTGGATGGACAAGAAGGCTTGGCGTGCTGCAGTTCATAGAATCACAAAGAGTCAGACACGACTGAGAGACCGAACTGAACTGAATGATAGTATCAAACTGTGTTTTATGTAACCTGAGCCCTCTATGGAGGAGTGCTTGAGTTTGCTTGAGTATAAGAGATGGTAAAGAGAGAAGGCAGGGCTCCATGTGTCTCCATTGCTCCTACTTCAACCAGACAACTATCCTTTTATATTTGTTCTACATACTGGAGTTCAAAGTAATCTTTTTTTTTTTTTTAAAGGTCAGGCACTAAAATTGTTAGGCAATTGCTTTTATAGCCTATGTGTATCACTTCCATTACTAGTGTCAATCCCAACTACTGCTTCCTGGTATTAAATTGATTGATCCTATTTGTGGGTTAACAGAGAAAGTTCAGGCAAGTAATTTCCATAATTTACTAGATGTTAAGAAATTATGTAATCATGCAGTGGCTCTTTTCTAATGAATCATGCAACAGCTTTTTCTAACCCCTCCTCAAATTATCATAGTACATAATCACACTATTTTTTGTGGATAACCTTAGCTAGACTCTATAGAACCACTAGCTCACTTTAACAGATTTACAAGATAATTTTAACAAAGTTCCAAGATATAACAGAGCTAAACAGAGCAATGCAGCAACAATAAAAATCTCCATCTATAATATCTCGAGTTCCTTTTTGGGAGTAGCTGTGATGACTTATTTTATTAAACAACTTGACCTAGCCACAAGATGTTCAGATATTGGTCAAACATACTGGGTGTGTTTGTGAGTGTGTTTTTTGTATGAGATTAATATTTGAATGGGTAGATTGAGCAAAGCTGATTGCTTTCCCTAATGCAAAAAATGATGAACATGTCTATATCTTGAAAAAGAGGGAACTCTTCCTCCCTGAGCACTTGATCTGGGACATCGATCTTTTCATGCCTTAGGACTAGAACTAAAACATCAGCTCTTCATGGATCTTAAGCCTATCGGCTTTCAGACTGGAACTCACAGCATCAATCTGCTGGATCTTGGGCTTTTGGAATCAAACTGGAAATAAACTATCAACTGCCCTAGTTCTCAAAACTTTGGACTCACACTGGAACTATAGCATCAGCTCTCCTTTGTCTTCAATTGCCAACTGCTCTAGAGAACTTTGCTTAATACAGTTCCTTTCTTTTTTTCTCAAGGTTAAAGTTTAGCTAAACTTCATCTAAGTAGGTCAGTGAAGTTCTAGCTTATATGCAAATAAAATAAAATAATAACAAGCCTTATGCTTTCAAAGTAAAATATGAAGTCCCATTTTCATCTCTTTTTTTTAAGCAATGTGTTATTATATATAGTGAATGAAAAATAATTGGATAGGGTTTATTTAGTTACACAGATCATGGATGTAAAGCAAATAGAACTTAATCAGAAATTCAGCAGATTCTTCAGAGTTATTTGAGGAACAATATTCAGTAAATCATGTTTATTTACATGAAAAAAACATTAAAAAATCATGACACTTTGTGTTTTTTCCTACTTCTAAGTTAAATTTTGATCATCCATTTCTAAAAATCATGAATATTATTGCAATGTAATAAATACCCCATTCCTTCATTAATCCAATATTGCTTGATTCTTCTTTGCAAACTTATGGACTATACCTTCCATGGAATTCTCCAGGCCAGAATACTGGAGTGGGTAGCCTTTCCCTTCTCCAGGGGATCTTCCCAACCCAGGGATCAAACCCAGGTCCCCACATTACAGATGGATTCTTTACCAGCTGAGCCACCAGGGAAGACCAAGGAAGGTCCCCTGGAGAAGGAAATGGCAACCCACTCCAGTATTCTTGCTTGGAAAATCCCAAGGACAGAGGATCCTGGCAAACTACAGTCCATAGAGCCACAAGAGTCGGACATGACTTAGCGCTTTCTTTCTTTCTCATTAATCCAGTATTATTTGTTGAGCACCTTCTACATTCCCAACATAGTACTACATTGGGTTATTGTTGTTTAATTGCTCAGTCATGTCTGACTCTTTGCGACCCCATAGCCTATGCCTGTCAGGCTCTTCTGTCCATGGGATTTTCCAGGCAAGGATACTGGAGTGGATTGCCATTTGGGTACATATTGATTAATAAGAAAGATATAATCATTTATTTTTATGGGCACTACAGTTTGGTGGGAGTGAAAGGTAATAAGCAAGTAAATACACAAACCAAGAAAGGAATTTTTACTAACTTGGAGAGAAGACAGTAAATCACTGTATTTAAGAATTCTATTTATACTTCATTCTTCATGTAAAATTACATTTAGCTCAAACAGATGAACATAAAGGAGAACACACAATATTTTCTAATCATCTTATTTCTAAGAATAGAATGGGCCCCTGACAAAAATGAATATGTGTCTTTAGTGACTTTGCCTTTCTATTCCATACAGTTTCCCAAAAACCATCTCTGTCATCTTTTATTTACATATGCTTTTCATGAAAATTGCATTTTTGGCACTATGTTATCATAAGAGAGCTAACCACCTTTGAGAACTATGCCAGCAGCAGGCAGATTCCACATAGTTATAGTCAATAAAGTGTAAGGAAAAAGGCAGACCTGAGGAAACCTACTGTAAAGAATGGCACAAATCTTTATGGAGTGAGTATTCTGTTGTTCACATAGTAGGGGATACGAAGATGAACCAGAAAGGGATACTGTCATCAAATGCCCCTATTATGTACCAGAGGTTTAAAAAAAAAAAAAACAGACTACATGAATATATTATACATAACAAAAGGAGAACATTCCAGAAGAATTTTTTCTATCTGCCATTTTATATTCCAAAATGGTAGAAACAAGGTAAAGGTGGACATCTCACTGCCCTCCCAACACCTTGGAGGAGACACATACACATATATAAAATATTTATTCCTGTCCTTTCCTCTTCATTTTTGTTCCTTTCCATAATACCTAAAATGGACCTTAATATACTTGATAAGGCAATCAATAACATAAGAATGTATTTTTTAAATTTATTTAATTATCTGCTAGGCTCTGAGCTGGGGTTGGGGATACAAGGGTTTTCTAGTTCATACAAAGTAAGTTTCAAGGGTATTTAAGAAATTCATTGTTCAGTATGGTAGCCACTATATACGTGTCACTACTAACCAATTGAAATGTAGCTAGTCTGAATTGAGATTTGCTATAAGTATAAAAGTACATAACAGATTTTGAAGATTTAGTTAAGAAATGTCAAATATTTCATTACTAACTTTATATACTGATGACATGTCAAAATAATAATTCAGACACAATTTAATACAATATACTTACATAATTTTACCTGTTTCTTTTTACGTTTTAAGTGTCTCTACTAGAGAATTCTAAATTGCATATAGGGCTTACATTATATTTCTATGGGACAGTACTGGTCTAGTGGGAAAGACTGATAAATATAATTAAGAATGCTAAGTATTGGAATGGGGTGTATAGAAAAAGTTTCTTGATAGTAATTAAGACATCAAATGTTGCACTCATCTTTATTTTCTTTTTACTGCTATACAGTCATTTATGAAAGATGACATAAGTACAAAATTCTTGAAAAGTACTAATGATTTGCAGGTTTAGTTCAATTCAGTCAATCAGTTGTGTCTGAATCTTTGTGAACACAGACTGTGGCATGCCAGGCCTCCCAGTCCATTACCAGCTCCCAGAGCTTACTCAAATTCATGTCCATTGAGTTGATGATGCCATCCAACAATCTCATCCTCCATCGTCCCCTTCTCCTCCCGCCTTCAATCTTTCCCATCATCAGGGTCTTTTCAAATGAGTTGGTTCTTCGCATTAGGTGGCCAAAGTATTGGAGTTTCAGCTTCAGCATCAGTCCTTCCAATAAATATTCAGGACTGATTTCCTTTAGGATGGACTGGTTGGATCTCCTTGCTATCCAAGGGACTTTCAAGAGTCTTCTTCAACACCACAGTTAAAAAGCATCAATTCTTTGGCCCTCAGCTTTCTTTATAGTCCAACTCTCACATCCATACATGACCACTGGAAAAACCACAGCTTTGATTAAATGGACCTTTGTTGGCAAAGTAATGTCTCTGATTTTAATATACTATCCAGGTAGGTCATAACTTTGCTTCCAAGGAGTAAGAATCTTTTAATTTCATGGCTGAAGTCACCATCCACAGTGATTTGGGAGGCCCCCAAAATAAAGCCGGCAACTGTATCCACTGCTTCTCCATCTATTTCCCATGAAGTGATAGGACCAGATGCCATGATCTTCATTTTCTGAATGTTGAGCTTTAAGCCAACTTTTTCACTCTCCTCTTACACTTTCATCAAGAGGCTCTTTAGTTCTTCTTCGCTTTCTGCCATAAGGGTGGTGTCATCTGCATATGTGAGGTTATTGATATTTCTCCTGGCAATCTTGATTCCAGTTTGTGCTTCCTCCAGCCCAGCGTTTCTCATGATGTACTCTGCAAAGAAGTTAAATAAGCAGGGTGCCCATATATAGCCTTGACATACTCCTTTCCCTATTTGGAACCAGTCTGTTGTTCCATGTCCAGTTCTAACTGTTGCTTCCTGACCTGCATACAGGTTTCTCAAGAGGCAGGTCAGGTGGTCTGGTATTCGCATCTCTTTCAGAATTTTCAACAGTTTGTTGTGATCCACACAGTCAGAGGTTTTTGTATAATCAAGAAAGCAGAAATAGATGTTTTTCTGGAACTCTCTTGCTTTTTTGATGATCCAGCTGTTGCTGGCAGTTTGATCTCTGGTTCCTCTGTCTTTTCTAAAACCAGGCTGAATATCTGGAAGTTCATGGTTCACATATTGCTGAAGCCTGGCTTGGAGAATTTTGAGCATTACTTTACTAGCGTGTGCGATGAGTGCAACTGAGTGTGGTAGTTTGTGGTAGTTCTTTGGCATTGCCTTTCTTTGGGATTGGAATGAAAACTGACTTTTTCCAGTCCCGTGACCACTGCTGAGTTTTCCAAATTTGCTGGCATATTGACTGCCGTGCTTTCACAGCATCATCTTTTAGGATTTGAAGTAGCTCAACTGGATTTCCATCACCTCTACTAGCTTTGTTCATAGTGATGCTTCCTAAGGCCCACTTGACTTCGCATCCAGGATGTCTCGCTCTAGGTGAGTGGTCACACCATCGTGGTTATCTGGATCATTAACATGTTTTTTGCATAGTTCTGTGTATTCTTGCCACCTTTTCTTTGCCAATAATCTCATGAAAAATGGAGGGAATCTTCTTTAAATACATTTGCTTTCCAGTTACCCTAGTAGAGCAATCTATTTCTGATAGTTTTGCTTGAGGACCCAGTATTTTCACGTATAATTTGGGTTTCGCATTTTTTTTGAACAACTGGTAATCATAGTTAAATTCATTGTGTATTTGCTAGAATTATTAGCAGAAACTATAAAAATATTGCACTGTTCTTCCTCTCTCTCCCTCCCTCCCCCACCTTTTATTTAAGATCTCACTCCAAACATAACTATATTATAAATTTATGGATGCTAAAATCCGACAGTCAAATCTAGTTTTCTCTATCTCGGCTAAGCCATGTTATCTTGTGCTCAACCTTGTTGGCTCTATTTAATCACTACCCTAGTACTCCTCAGTGCATATTGGCATCTGTCTCCATCATGTTATTAAAAGCATTCTTAAAATTATCAATGATTTTCAGGTCCTTAAGTTCAATCGAAACTTTCTGTCCTTATTTTACTTAATCTCCAACATTATTGAATACTCGAAATCACTTCCTCATTCTGTGATCATTGATTATTTTTTATTTACACTTGCCTCATGAAAACTCACTCTCCCTATTTCCCTCCTTTTACCTCTCCAGTTATGACAACACTGTCTCCTTTGTAGGCTCATGTAATTAATTCCCTCCTATTAAAAGCTGAAGTTTTTATTCTTGGCCATTTTTTCTTTTATTCTGTATGTTCTTCTCATTGAATCCCATTTATGCTCAAGGCTTCCATTATCAACTGCATGCAAATGAGCTAACAATTTTTATTTCTGGCACCAAGGACCAGATTTCTATATCCAACTGCGAATTTGGTCTCTCTATTCTGATATAATCAAAGGAACTTCAATTTAAATATGTGCAAAACCAGATTCATAATATTCCACGCCACACTGTTGATTCTTTTCTGGTTTCTCCTAGACATCTCCAATTGGGTAAACCAGAAAACTGAAATCAATTTTCATACCACTCTTTCTCAATACTTAATTTCTGTAAATTCTACTTCCCAAATATAGTTTAAATTCCTGCATGCCTTTCAATCTCTACCATTGTCATTGAAATAGATCCTTTGAATGTGCGTTGTTAGATATAGAAACGAATGAATGCATTAATAATAAAAACAACAGGTTTAAAAGCATAAAGTGACTTTGGGGAAGATTAAGTAATATTCTGAATTGTCTGATTTGCTTCAGTGAGCACAATAGTAAAACAGAAAACTAGGGAAAAAAGCTTGGTATCAGGTCATGGTGAACTGTAAGTGATATGTTTTTGAGATTACATTTAATTTTGTAGGTACTAAGAGGCCTTGGTTGCTTTTTTTCCCTCTGTGTTTTATTTTTATCAGGGGATGCACTGTACTTTAAAAAGAGTATTCACAAAATAGTCTGTAACACTGATGTAAGAGAGAGTTTAATTATCAGATTGAAGTTTAGATGCTATTGAAAAATTAGAGGGAAGAGGTAGTGAGGGCCAGAACGAGGGGGTGCAATACAAATGGAAATGAAAAATAGATCCAAGAGATACTGTACTGATAGATTTTTCTTTATAGGACTTGCTTATATAGATGAATAGGAAAGGGAGGAGGAATTAAAGATAATTCTGAGATTTAAACATGGATGACAGCAAGGACAGAGGAGAGTGGCAGGCTACAGTGGGGTCACAAAGGCTTGGGCGTGACTCAGTGACTGAGCATGAGCATAATAACAATAACACAGAGAAACATTAAATCATATATCCTATCTCCACCTGGGCATTCCACATACATTGGAAAATAAACATATGAAGAAAATGACCATGCCATTGCCCCCAGATACTCCTCTCTTCTGTCTCCTGTATAGGCAAATGCTATCACAGACTACCTAGAACCTTCATGGCCATCTTTGACTTTTCCTTTTACATGGGCCATAAGCCTAGTTGCTCACCATGTCTTACTGAGCTTGCCTTCTAAGCCTTGTTCATGTATTTATTCTCTTCTTGATCATTTCTCACATTGACTATTTCAGGAGACTAATTTGTGTTCTTGTTTCACATATCTCTTTCAAGGCACCTTATACATGGAAAATGATATAGGGCAGTGGAAAGGACTGGGGTTTGAAATTAGATTAAATATGTTCAAATATCAACCTTGTTACCTTCAATAAATTACATAACCTCTTTGGATTCCAGTTTCATTAATTATAAATGAGAGTTAGCTAATTTTTGAGATTGGAAACACAAATATATAATGCATTTTGACATAATTGGTGCAGAACATTAGTGGTTGTTATTGTTATACTCTTATTCCAAATTTTTCCATATTTAGTCTCATTAACACTAACTAGCTATGTGATACCAGTCAAATAACATAACTTGTCTCGGTTTTAGTTTCCTCATTTGTGACATGGGGAAATTAACATTTACCTTGAAGTGTTGTTGAAAGGATAAAAGTAGAGGCATATATTTAAAAAACAAAATGCATGAGAAATAATGAATACTCAATAGATGTTAGTTCATTTTCTCCATTTTCACCTTTAATTATTCTAACTTTTCAAATGTCATATATAGTATGCACAAGGCAAAAATTTTTAACAATCTAGGGGGTTAAAAATGAAAGGTAAATATACCTCTCCTTCTTTCTCAAATCTCACTTCTAAATCTCAGATATAGTTTATGAATGTATGTCCCAGAGTAATACATTCATATCCATATTAAATAAACAGTATAATATTATAGCAATACTTCTGCAGCTTGTTTTTTATTTAATGATATATTTTGGTGATCTTTCATATCAGCACATATAGATGTAGCTTATTTTTAAAACCAAACATAGATATAACTAATTTTTAAAAATAACATTTCAGTATCCATTTATGGATGTACCACCATCATTTAAATTCCCCTTATTCAGTTCTTAAGGAGCATGTAGTTTGCCTCATTATTCAGCTCTTACAAGCAAAGACACAATGAAAATACAATAAACATTAGTTTTTTCAAACTTGTGCAAGTATGTTGGCTGGATAGATTGCTATTATACAGAGTGAAGTAAGCCAGAAAGAAAAACGCCAATACAGTATACTTACACATATATATGGGATTTAGAAAGATGGTAATGATAAACCTGTACACGAGACAGCAAAAGAGACACAGATGTATAGAACGGCCTTTTGGACTCTGTGGGAGAGGGAGAGGGTGGGATGATTTGGGAGAGTGGCAGTGTAACAAGTATGATATCATAAGTGAAATGAATCGCTGGTCTGGGTTTGATGCAGGATGCTTGGGACTGATGCACGGGGATAATCCAGAGAGAAGGTGTGGGGCAGGAGGGGGGAGGCGGGGGNGTGGGAGGGATGTTCAAAAGGGAGGGGTTCAAGAGTATATGTATACTTACGGCTGAATCACATTATTCTATGGCAGAAAACAGCACAACATTGTAAAGCAGTTGCCTTCCCATTATAAAGTAACTGAGCAACTAAACAACGAAGCTCAAAGCAACGCCTTGTTTGTTGATGATATTGCTGTTTGTGTAATGACCTCTCAGGAACCTAATAAGGAGCCAGTGGGATTGTAAAAGCAAGAGCAGACAACCCTGCACCCTAATTGAATTCTCTCAACACCCCTATTATTTCTATCAGTCCTGTCTAGTTGGCTTGTCAGATGGCCAGTACTTGGATTCTGGGAAATATAAGTCTTGTTCCTCAGGGAATTGGCAAGGATGTCATCATCCCTAGGAGATAGCAGGCTAGACCTGGCAATCCTGGATCTCTGCCAAGATCCCTATCATGCTATCATCTGATGTAGTTCGGCAAAGGGAGGGTTAAATTTCATCTCACAGTTATGTCCTAGACAAAGTCCCTTGAAGACAGAGCCCAGATCCCAGTTGGGAGGCCTTGTTCAGAGCCTATAGTGTGATCATTCATTAGCGAGTGAGTGAAAGTCACTCAGTCATATCCGACTCTTTGCAACCCCATCAACTATACAGTCCATGGAATTCTCCAGACCAGAATACTGGAGTGGGTAGCCTTTCCCTTCTCCAGGGGATCTTCCCAACCCAGGGACTGAACCCAGGTCTCCTGCATTGCAGGTGATTATTTACCATCTGAGCCACCAAGGAAGCCCAGGAACACTGGAGGAGGTAGTCTATCCCTTCTCGAGTGGATCTTCCTGACCCAGGAATTGAACCTGGGTATCTTGCACTGCAGGTGGAATCTTTACCAATTGAAACTATCGGGAAAGCCTGAAATCATCCATATTCCTTTCTAATCCAGCCAGGTCAAGTTCACTTTAATCAAGCCAGGATTATGAACTAGAGCTAGGGATTTGGGGTGCATCACATGGAAATCTCTACCAGGTACTCTCCTGATTTTTTTTTTTTTTTTTTTTGCTTTTATTCACATGGGAGGAGGTAACACACTACTAAGCCTTATTCAGGATGGTGGGGGATGGGTGATCGAGAAGGTATATTCAAGCGCACAGGTTGGAAGTGTTTATCAACAAATGGATAAATAGGAATAGGGATATTATTGTAGACAGAATATCTTTTGTTTAATTGGATTGACCCCAGGGTCCACATTTGTAAAGTAGAACAAATACTGCCCCCCACAAAGTGCTTAACTCAGTACTTGGCTCATGAGAAGCAACGGATGGCACCCTCATATTGTGGTTGTGATTGCTGTTAAAATTTCAGCAGAGTTATCACAAACCCAAGGGATGAAACAAAACTAAAATGGTAAGTTCTTGTACTACTCTGACTCTAGAAGGCAGGTTTGCCCAGGAACCTGGAAAAAAAACACAGTTAACAGGGGAGATGCATTGCTGGTAGGCAGACAGAAAACTATGGCTTGGACTTTGAAAAAAAAAAGTATTCTAATGAATGAGAGTGCTTTAAAAAAAAAGTTTTATCTTGTAGTTAGAAAAGAAACAGTAGGAAAGAGAAATAAAAGGGAAAGCAGATGAGGCAAATCCTAAGAGGCTCCAGGAAGCAGCCTTAGCCCTGCATGTGGGAGAGGAAGGATGGGGCCAATTTGAGAGACAGCTTTTTGTTTTGAAATTCTAGCAGGATCCACATGAAAGAAGCTGGAGAATGTCAGAGGGATAGTGAACCAGAACATCAGAGAAGTAGAGAAGGTCTTCCTTATACAGGAAAAGAGCTGGCCACAAGGACTGTGCCTGCTCACATCTACATGAGGAAGATTTTCCAAGGCCCGAGAAATTCAGCCATAAAAAGCAATGAAATTGAGTCAGTTCTAATGGAGTGGATGATCTGAGAGCCTATTATACAGGGTGAAGTAAGTCAGAAAGAGAAAAACAAATATCATATATTAATGCATTTATATGGAAGCTAGGTAAATGGTACTGATGAACCTATTTGCAGGGCAGGAACAGAGACAGAGAGGACGGACTTGTGGACCCAGAGAGGGAAGGAGAGGATGGAACGAATGAGGGAACACCATTGAAATATACATATATGTATTACCATATGTAAAATAGATACCTAGTGGGAAGCTGCTGTATAACACAGGGGGCTCAACCTGGTGCTCTGTGATAACCTAGAGGGGTGAGTTGGGGGTTGGAGTGGGAGGGAGGTTCAAGAGGATGGGGATATATGTATACTTATGGCTGATTCATGTTGTTGTATGGCAAAAATCAGCACAATTTTGTGAAGCAATTATCCTTCAATTAAAAATTTTAAAAAAGAGAGAGACAAAGTTGTAAAGTGAAGGAAGTCATAGATAAAATTGAAAGTGAAAGTGTTAGTTACTCTTTGGAACCCCATGAACTGGGGCCCTCTGTCCCTGGAGTTCTACAGGCAAGAATACTAGACAGCATAGCTATTCCCTTCTCCAGAGGATCTTCCCAACTCAGGGATAGAGCCCAGGTCTCCTGCATTGCAGGAGGTTTCTTTACCTCTAAGCCATCAGGGAAATTTGTCCTTGAGATCCAAGGAGGTACCTAACTGGGAAGTGTGGCCCAACCATAGCCCTGTTTCTGAAATCAGAGGATCTGATGGCCAGGACCTTGGACAGAGCTCATATACAGTTCTTGGCACTGGGACACCATGAGTTCAGGAGACCAAGGAAAAGATTGTTTAAATATAAAAGAATGTGCAATATGAGAAATAAGGGTCAAAAGAAAGCTGTGAAGTTGGAAGCATTCCCATTGCACATTTCCAAATGTGCCTAGAATCATAGCTAAGCATAGCTAATATTTACTGAACACTACTACGTACCTGACACTCTTGTAAACCCTTACATGGATTATCCAGTTTCATCTTTAGGAAGATGCACTTTACACATTTCAGTAGAAAAAGCAGACAGGTGGTGAAATTTTTCTCTGGGATTTGAGAGGTGTGATGCCACAATTAATCTTTTTATTGGAGATGTTTCTGGGGGAGATATTTTATTGGAGATATTTCTTAAGTTCACAAGACTCCTGTGACAACTCTGGACAATTGACCCAAATATACTGAAACCAAAATATCTTTTTCATTTCATTTACAGTTTTTTTAAACTCTTATTGCTACCTTCCAATAAAATTGAGATTTTAAAAAATAATTTGTGGCTGGTTATAACAATCAGGTGGAAATGTAAGAAGTGCTTAAAGTCTGTATGGAAATATCTTTTTTTTTCCTTCTTGAGAAGGATTCTACTGTACAATGAAATGCTTGTTCCCCTACAGCCCTAATAGTTCCAGAACTTTGGAAAGCTGGGATATCTGAGAAACATGGGTTTTGAAGTATCTGACTTTAACGGAGTAAAGAATAATATCCATTCAAAGGGAAAATAGTTAGATTCCAGCTGCCAAATAAGGCAATCAGAATCTTTTTAGATATTAAGGTGAGACATCTTTGGCTGTGACAAAGCAAAATAAGAAGCTTATGGAGTAGGGGAAATGACTTTGTATATTAGTTGCATCTTTGATGTATCTCTGAAATAGAGGACTGTTTGGCAATGTACGGTGTTATCTTTAATAAAGAAATATTGAATGCATTTTATACTGCTAATACTCTATTATAATTGGGCCATTCTATTATTTCAAGAACATTGTATAACCCTCTCTGGAGAACTTGCACAGATATATAGCTGGGCATAATTTGTACAAACAGCCTGAATCATTAATATTACCTTGAAATGCAGAATAGAATCACCTGGAAAACTTTCCCCAAGTTAAAAAGACATTAAAACCCCAATAAATTCTAGAACTCCTTGTCCTCAGTCTTGACCTGAGGTCACAATTAGATAACAGCAGTTGCTATTTGTTATGTGCTGATATTACACAAAGTAGCCCCTTCTAAGATCATCCACATTTTATCTCATTTAATTCATAAAACAACCCTATGAATTAAGCACCATTATTAGGCCTGGCCCAAGCCACCTGTCATCTCTTGCCCAAATTACAGTAACAGTCTTCTAACTGGTCTCTTTGATTTCACTCATGCCCAACTAAATCTTATTAACAATGAATCACTCAGATGGGTCCATTTAAAATGCAAGTCATAGCATATCCTCCCTTCCCCCATCCACAGAACCCTCCAGTGACTCCTGACTGCTCAGCATAAAAACCAAATTCCTTATTTTGGCCTACAAATCCCTGCAATCAAATTCCCCATGACTTGTCCAGCCTCCCCTGTTAATGCCCTGCTTGCTCACCCCACCCCAGCTGCACCAGCCTCCTCATTGTTTCTTCAGTATGCTCCCATCTAGGGCTTTCTCACTTCTTGGATGGCACCCCGTCCAGATACCCACATGGCTAACTTACTTCCCTCTTTCAATCCATCAGCTTAAATGTCAACCTCAGAATGAGGCCTGTTTAAACAACTCTATTTTTAATATCTAGTTAAATATTCTGATATCTAAAATTGCATCCCACCCACCAGTCTTCATCATTTCTTTATCCTGCTTTATTTTAGCTTGGCACTTACTTTACTAACATTATATTTGTAGCTCATTATCCTGGTGACTTGGAAATTACAAATATGTAATTTCCAAGAGAACAGAGATTTGGTTTTGCTTTATTCGGTAATGTATCCCAAGCACCTAAAACAAAGATAATCATTTGTATATTGTTTGATTCCACTTATATGAGATACATAGAATAGATAAATTCATCAAGTCAGAAAGTATTGGTAGATGCCAGGGGCCAGGGCTGGGGGTGGGGAGGGGGATGGGAGTTAATGTTTAATGGGAGTCAGAGTTTCAGTTTAGGAAGGTGAAAAATTTGAGAGATGGATGATGGTGAGAATTACAGGACAACGTGAATGTACTTAGGACCACTGAACTGTACAGTTAAATATGGTTAAAATAGTATGTTTCATGTTATGTGACTTTTACTGCAATCAAAAACCATTAAAAAATCATTTATAGAAAGTATGAGCTAATTCCAGTTTTTAAATGAAAACAAACTATGGGACTACAGTATGGAATGACTTAGGAACTATCCCAAAATCAAAACCCAGGCTGACCCATGACAAATGCACACTTATCCCCTCAAAGGAAGACAATCCATTACCCAAACTGTGAGTTAAGGATGCTTTCTAATGCAGAAATCTCCTTCATTCAATAACTTATCACCATGGACTGCCATATTCATCTTCCTCTTGCACAGGTAGGGGTCTTGCAGACAGAAAGATACATACATGCATGCATACATATGTAATGGATATAGACACTGATAGAGAAATGCTTGGCTTTTTGATAATTATTCTGATTTATACAAAAGGACCCAGACCACCTCGTGAGAAAGCTGGAGGCTGAGAAGGAATGAGAAGTAATTACTATCAGATACATAGTGGGGCAGGAAGGAGTCTATGAATATCAATGAATTTTAAGACCTTGTTCCTTTTAAAGTTAAATTTTTAAAGTTTTATTCATGTATAATCCATGTTGATTCAATATATCTGGGATGAGTTACTGGCATTTTTTTTTTAAAGAAAATTCATGAGTAGATCTTAAATGGGCGTCAAGTTTGAGAAGCCTCAACAGAGGGTGGCCTCTTATGCTACTCTATAGTAATTGTGGAGTGGCTTTAATTGGACTAATCAACTGGTGACTTTTAGAGACTTTTGAGACAGAGAAAGCCACCAAAGTACATGAAGACTCATGTCATGGACACACGTGTAGAGTTAGTTGTAAAGAATGGAGAAAACTCCCGCAGAAGAGCAGGCAAGACTTTTCTAGATCAATGCTCTGGTTGACGCACGCTGTGCAGTGCTTAGTCACTAGGTCCTGTCCGACTCTTGGCAACCTCATGGCCTGAGACCTGCCAGGCTCCTCTGTCCACGGGGATTTTCCAGGCAAGAACACTGGAGCTGCCATGCCCTCCTCCAGGATAATCTTCCCAACCCAGGGATCTAACCCAGGTCTCCCACATTGCAGGCAGATTTCTTTACTGACTGAGCCACAAAAGAAACCCAAGAATACTGGAGCAGGTTGCCATACCCTCCTCTAGGGGAAACTTCCCGATCCAGAGATCGAACCTGCCTCTCCTGAGGCTCCTACACTGCAGGCAGATTCTCTACCGCTAAGCCACCAGGGAAGCCCAGGCAGCACTGGATGTCTAATCCGAAATGGACTCCTAATCTAAACTGGACTGTAACTCCAGGATGCTCTCAGCCAGCCTGACGTTGAAAATCTCATGTTGAGGTCCTCACACCCAGGACTGGACCCTCTGCCTATGGATGCCTACACAGTCAAACCCAGAATCAGGCTCCTTCCCACTCATTCGTAGGCAACCTCGGATGCTAGCTTCCTCCGCATCCCAGCAGTTAAACCTATGACCGCTCCCGATAAAGAAACTCAATTCACCAAGAGAGAATACATTCCCTCCAAAAAGGGATGAGCTACAAATCACTCATTTCTGATCCCTCCACCCTGCCCCCCACCCCAGCTCTTCCTTCTCTCCATTCCAGGAGCGTGGGACCCATCTAGCTGCCCAGATGGAAGTTTTCCCGGAGAAGCGTCCTACAGAGTACAGCCTTGCACGGGGAAGCCGACACAAGTCTTCAAACATTTTTAATTGCCCTGTCAAACTGACAATTATAGAACTAATTATTGAGGAGACAATACCAGATACACTGACTGAATCAAGCGTCAACTGAGTTTTTATGTAATTATGCAATTTAATGAATTGAAGGCTGCAGTAATGGACGATTGCTGGTTAATTAGGAACTCCCTTTATGCTAATAATGCCATTTATTTTCCACTCACGGTATTTATTTTCAGCATCTAAAGCATTGGACACATCTTCCTCTGACATGGGCATGATAAGTGTTTTTCAGAGGGTAGCTGCCAATTGTGCTATTTATAGGCAGCGGGCTTCTTCCATTCACTGACTGGAGAGCTCCAACTGGTTCCTATTATATTACAAGCATCTCATTTAGACCTAGATTTTAATTCTGCTTCTGCATGAGGGTCTTGTGTCTTCCTTCTCTTGAGATCTGAGATAGAGAAGCGTAAGGAACTATGGCAGATGGTCCTCAAGGTCAGCCCATCAAGGTCATCTTGTCCAAGGCACAGAGATAACCTTCTTTCCTGATTTATCCTTATTCCCCAGGCCCCTCCTCATCTCTAAGGATTACATGGCTGAAAACCAAAGCGCACAGCAGTGTTTCTCTATGAGAGGAAATTTCGCCCCCTACGGGACATTAGACATTGTCTGGAGACATAGATTGTCTTAATGGGCATTTGGGTAGAGGCCAGGGCTGCTGCTAAGAATTCTCCCATGCACAGGACAGCCCCTCCCAACAAAGAACTATCTCAGCTAAAATGTCAACAGGGCTGAGGTTGAGAAACCCTAGTGCAGAGCATCAGTAATCAGGAAGCAAGGGGATTTTCACCACCCCAACTTCACAGTGGAAAACCAATATTTTGCAGCATCTAAGACATGATAGAACTGTCAAAAGTATGTGAAGCCGGCTACATAAATTGTGAAACATGAGTCACAGTTATGTTTGTTCTGCAACAGTGTAAAAACTTGGAGGTTTTTTTTTTTATGAAAATAGAAAAGTGATGAGCACTCTCTCTGGAAGAAACCAAGATCTTTGCCTTGTCCTTCAATCTGCAAACACCCAGCAACCCAGACTTGTCTGTGAGCAAGTCATTCAGGGTCTAAGGCAAAATGAATAAATAAAGGAGAACGTGGTCAGATCCTCATCCTGCTAAATTCAGCCAATTCTTCACTTTAAGAGGATGACATTTTTGCTTTTCAAGAAGACATCTTGTGTTTTGGTCTGGCCAGAGTACTTTTATTTCTCACTTGCTTCTTTTTTTTTTTTTTTTGGTCTAAAATTATCCCTCACTCTATTTCAGCCTGTGGGTTTGAATGGTGCTGGGCTCACTCCTAGGATATATGGTGGAAATAAGATCCAGGGTGATCTGTTTAGTCAGCCAGGCACAAGAAATCAAGAGCCAACCTAGGACTTGGGATGGGGTGGGGGGTATAGATCTTACTTTTGTCTGCTGGGATGAATCGTGGGATGATGAAAACCTGGAGCTGACAGAGGCCACCTTTCCCACCTCGAGGATGAAACTTATCCAAGGTATGTAGTCAGCACAAGAATGGTGAAGAAGAAAGGTGAGGAGGAGGAAGAGGAAGAAAAAGAAAAAAAAATTATTTTTTTAAATTGGAATATAATTGCTTTGCCATGTTGTGTTAGTTCCTGCCATACAACAACATGAATCAGTCACATGAATACATATATCTCCTCCTTCTAGAGCCTCCCTCCCACCTCACCCCCATTCCACCCCTCTAGGTCAACACAGAGCATTGAGCTGAACTCCCTGTGCTCTGCAGCAGCTGCCTGCTGGCTCTCTGTTTACACATGGCAGTGTATATATATGTCGATGCTACACTCTCAGTTCGTCACCTCGAGGATGAAACTTATCCAAGGTATGTAGTCAGCACAAGAATGGTGAAGAAGAAAGGTGAGGAGGAGGAAGAGGAAGAAAAAGAAAAAAAAATTATTTTTTTAAATTGGAATATAATTGCTTTGCCATGTTGTGTTAGTTCCTGCCATACAACAACATGAATCAGTCACATGAATACATATATCTCCTCCTTCTAGAGCCTCCCTCCCACCTCACCCCCATTCCACCCCTCTAGGTCAACACAGAGCATTGAGCTGAACTCCCTGTGCTCTGCAGCAGCTGCCTGCTGGCTCTCTGTTTACACATGGCAGTGTATATATATGTCAATGCTACACTCTCAGTTCGTCCTACTCTCTCCTTCCCCCGTGTCCAGAAGTCCATTCTCTACATCTGCATCTCTATTCTTGACCCTGCAAATAGGTTCAGCAGTACCACTTTTCTAGATTCCATGTGTACATGCATTAATATAACCTATTTTTCTCTTTCTCACTTCACCCTGTATGACAAGCTCTAGGATCATCCACGTCACTACAACTGAGTCAATTTCATACCTTTTTATGGCTGAGTAATATTCCCTTGTATGCATGGATCACATCTTCTTTATCCATTAATCTAGCCGTGGGCATCTAGGTTGCTTCCATGTCCTGGCTATTGTAAATCACGCTGCAATGAACATTGGGGTGCATGTGTCTTTTTGAGTTATGTTTTTTCCCATGTATATGCCCAGTAATGGGGTTTCTGGGTCATATGGTAGTTCTGTGTTTAGAGTTTTAAGGAGCCTTCGTACTGTTCTCCACGGTGGCTGTATCAATTTACATTCCCACAAACAGTTTAAGGGGTTCCCTTTTCTCCACATCATCCTCAGCATTTATGGCTTGTAGATTTTTTTGAAGACAGCCATTCTGGCTGGTGTGAAGCGATCCTGGTTCTGGCCATTCCTACAGCCTGACAATTGCCCAGCTTTTCAGTATCAGGAATGAATACATTATCTTTTAGTTTGAGCATTGCTTGATTCTCCACCTTTGACTTCTACTCCTCTGCAAAGCCCCTAAACATCTTATTCCCCAGGATTTTATCAAGGATTTTTTTTTCTCCTCCTCACTCTACTCCATCTTCAGTGAGGCCCTGTCTTTACCTCTTTCCTCAGCCACTATCCATGTGTGAGGACTCTCAGGTTCATAACCCAAGGCTTCATCCCTCTTCAGTTACCACTACTAGACATCTCCAACTGGAAGTCCCACCAGTACCACAAAGCCCACTGCTATCCTCACCTTCCATCCACCCTTTCTTCCCCTGAAATTCTTGCTGTGGCCAGGAGGGACCTAGATAAGAAACAGGTGTGTGTTCCTGTCTGACTTTGAGACCCTATGGACTGTCGCCCACCAGGCTCCTCTGTCCATGGAATTCTCCAGGTAAGAATACTGGAGTGGGTAGTCATTTCCTGCTCTAGAGGATCTTCCCAACCCAGAAATCAAACCCAAATCTCCTGCATGGCAGGCAGATTCTTTATTATTTGAGCCACCAGAGAAGTCCCCGCCTCCTCCCTCAAATCTTGCTTTATCTCATCAATGATGTATCAACTCTGTCGCCACTTCACCCTTAATTCCCCCACCTCCACTCCTTTTCCCTACTCCTCTGTATGCTTTATTCTTCATTCATATCAAACACTCCCTTCCTCCCCCACCATACTCGCAGCTCTGCTTGGAATGCCTTCTTTATCCTCTTCTCCCAGAAACCTTCCTAGACACTCCAAAATAAATTAGATGCCCCTCCATTACACTCCCAACACATATCACTTTTCATGGAAATTATTTCCTTTGAAAACAAATTACTGAACTTCCTATATACTGAGCATTTTATCCAAATTATCATTAAAGCTCATGACACAGCCTCAAGGGAAGGCATTACTATGTCCATTCTGCAGATGAGGGAAATTGGATTAGAGAGCTTGAATCCATTCCTGAAAGATGGGAGTCAGGAGAGAGGTAGAGCTGGGGTGCCAGAGCAAGTCTGGCCACAAATCCTGAGTGATCATTGTTGTAACACCACACAGCTGTTTAACCTTCCAGGTTGGAAAGTCAGATCTTTGGAGATGGAGTCTAACTTTCACCTCAGGTCCCCACCAGCCAGGACTGTCGCACTCTGGGTGTCACTGGCTTAACTAAGAATGAATGAACAAGATTCTATTCCTGGGACTTCCTGGGTGGTCCAGTGGCTAAGATTCCATGTTCCCAATGTTTGTGAGGGGGGGTGGGAGTGGGGGACAGGGGCAGGTTTGATGCCTGTTCAGGGAGCTAGATCCCACATACTGCAACAAAGAGCTAGTGCTGTCAAATAAATAAAATAAATAATCCTTTTCTGAAAAAAGAAAAGTTCTGTTCCTCTCACTGAACCTAGATCCCCTTATTTGCTTGTTTTGTCTTTTTCTGCAAAAAGCAGGGGCGGGTCATAGTCAACTTTCAGATTCTATGACACTATAGTTCTAACAAACCCTATCCAGCTAATAACTTGCAAAAATAAGTGACTCATCTGTTTCTGTCCTTGTATCAGTCATTTTCTATCAGAAAAGAATTTCATCATGTGTAGTTTGCATTGTCCAAGGAGATATGCCAAGTGAACCAGCTTTAAGAAATCACTTTCTCTGCCTTCATTCCTTTCCGCCTCAAAAGTCGCAATTAATGAAACAAATGGTACTCAAAGTTCCAAATCACCTGGCCTTCCTCCTCCCTATCTCCACTCTTACTTTAAAAGAAAAAGGCACAGAGAAGAAAAACCAACATATATAATAAAAGCCGGAGAAAACTGGCATTTGCTTGCTAGGTTGGCAATGTCTTTTCTAATGTTGGATTCAAAGCAGATCTAATTAGCTGGGCTCAGACCAGGAATGAGAATTCTTGCGTGATTTGCACCTTCACAGAATTCCATGGCAACAAAACCATCTGGAATGAGGCAGCAATTATGATGTTATTTAATGTGAACAGCCTTACTGGATCCAGCTGTGAAGCTGGGATTTCAGCAGCATGGGCTGATGGGAAGTAGAGAAGCCTGAGGTGGAAGGAATGGGGAATTCTAAATGTGGGGACAAGCATAGTGCATCTCCCAAGGATACAGATCCATATCTTTGGGTCCCATCATTCCAAGTGCCCTTCTGGCTCAGACTCTAGCCTGGCCAGCACCAAAATCCAAAGTTATCCACAGTAATTAGTGGATAAAGGCAACAGGATCCCATGTGGCGGGTGGCACTTAAAAGTCTAGTGTGTGGGAAAATCATAATGTCTGTTCATTTATAGCACAACTTCAGTAAATGGCTAAGAAAGCAGGCAGCAGAGTTCTACCCACTCGGGCATTAATAGAAGAGGCCAACAAAACCCAAGAATATTGGAAAGAAAGTCAGAGAGTTGGAAAGACACGGCAGCCATCCACTTCCAGCAACCAAGTGAGCATACAGGCAGGGAAAAGGAAACAGAGGCAACACAGAGCAGGGGTCGAGGAGGGCAGGGCAAGGGTAGCAGGCTCCAGTGCCCGTGGAGACGGGAAAGTCATCTGTGTGAGTCTGGTTGTCCAGCAGAAACTGGTGACCTAGAAAGCGTATGTCTTCTCTGTTGAGGGGGGCCCCCTAGTTGAAGGGGGCCACTGATACTAGGTGATACCGGCTGAAAATAGGATTCCAAGATTTCTAATTTTTCAAGCCAGAATTCCAGAGTGTGTATGAATGTCCCACACACTGGAAATGTTGGCAACTGGTTTCACGTATTTTAAGACACTTTGCAGACCAAATAAAACTGTCTGCAGGCTAAATGTGAACCCGTAGGCTCCCTGTTTGAGACTTCCACAGCAAGGGCTTAGGGGAGCTCAGTGCTTCCCCTGGCACATGGAATGTCAACTCCACAGTGACAGCGCTAATATCAGAGGTAGCACCAGCTGGTAACTAAGGATTCTGATGTCTAGACTATCCCTGGAGAAATTGAGAGGACAGGGCATCCTCGGATGAAAGCCTCGGTGACTTTAGAAATGCAAGACAGGAGGGCAAGGCTCTCACTAAGCCCAAACACACAGTCGGAGTTAAGGAAAGGGATATTGGGGGAGACTGGTACTGTGTGTACAAAATCAGAGTGAAATAACTTGCTCTTAACTGGCACTCAAAAGAAAAAATAACTGTAGCAGGTTCTGAAGGGCTCTGCTCAGATTCCCTCACCACTCACAAAAGTGTATGCGCATGAGGGCCCCCCTGGCTACTTCTTTCTTTAAGGTATTGTTATTTTTATTATTTTATTTGGCTGCCCTGGGTTTTCACTGCTGCAGGCAAGGTTTCTCTAGTTGCAGCGAGCGGGGGGCTACTCTCTCTCTCGTCGCTGTGTGCAGGCTTCTGATGGCAGCGGTCTCTCCTGTTGCGAGCACGGACTATAGGCAGGACTCAAGGCTTCAGTAGTTACGTCGTGTGGGCTCAGGAGTTGCAGCTCGTGGGCTCTAGAGCACAGGCTCAGCAGTTGTAGCACATGGGTTTAGTTGCCCTGTGGCACGTGGACTCTTCCCAGACCAGGTACCTAAACCAAGTCTCCTGCGTTACAAGGCAGATTCTTAACCACTGGACCACCAGGGAAGCCCCCCTGGTAACTTTTGTGCGTGCACATGAGGCATTAATCCCCAAAGGGAACAGCTCTCCAATGGTGGAACACGATGGACAACTGTTCCAGATCCCTCCCTTTCCGCTGAGATGAGGGCGGGGCCGTCCACACTGCCTCCCAGAGTTTTCTGCTGGGATTCAGCCTCAGTCGCTCACAGAAGTAACCTCCATAAATTCACTTTTACTGACTTTCTTCTCTTCCCCATTTTTCTTTCGCCGCTGGTTAGAATCACCTCCCAAGTATATTACCTGCACACCCATCCTTGTCTCAGAGACTGCTCTCGGGATATTGGGGGGACCAACTTCAGCAGTAGCTTTTTATGTGTGAGGACCCTACCTTAGAGGCAGTGGGTTGACTGAATGACTGGCGTCCTTGATTCTTTGGATTGCAGACAATGTTCTGGCAACAAAGGACTGGATATAAAGCATTTTCCTGGGATCCTAAGAGTAAACCCTAAGTTTTAATATGTATTCTACCATCCCTAAGGAATTTTCTTGGTCTCGTCTGGATTGTTTCTCTCCCTCTCTGAAGAAGAATATCTGAGCCTTTGGCATCTTATACACTGTCTTTAGCTATTCTCGGCTCTGGTTTCTGTGTAAATGAATCCTTAAGTGTACCAAGGAAGATCCTGCTCAAAAGAAGCTGAGTTGATCCCTTCCATAAAGTGTCAGAGACAATGGCTGAGCACATAACTCTTCTTCAGGGTATTGAACTTTACAGAATCTGTTCTAGGACAACGGTCATCTGTTATAAGCTGGTCACTGTCACCCATCACTTATCTGAATTCAGCTACCAACGGAGAGTCAAAGAAAGTCCTCCAGGAAGCCAAAAATCACAAGTCCATCCTCTGCCTCCAAGACTGCTCATATGCTAGACAGAACTCAAACAACTTGGTTTCCTGATTTCCTTCAGAGTTAATAGAAGTGAATTTGGAGATGGGGATCCTAGAAACGGGCATGGCTGCAGCAGACAAAAGTCAGAGTGAGTAGCCAACAGCAGAGAAGGAAAGAAGAAAATCTATGTAGAATAGAAAGAAGGCTTGAAAAAACCACTTTTCTGAGCTGTCTAGTGTAGACGCAAACATCCCTGTGCACTTTCGCAGCATAAATGTGGCACACTCTACAGAGTCTGTGAGGGCTGGTGTAGCAGTAAAGAAGCCACCTACCAATGCAGGAAATGCAGGAGACTCGGGTTTGATCTCTGGGTCAGGAAGATCCCCTGAATTGCAAGGCAACCCACTCCAATATTCTTGCCTGGAAAATTCCATGGGCAGAGGAGCCCTGTGGGCTACAGTCCAGGGATCGGACACAGCTGAGCACTCACCACACTGAGGTTGCTGCACACACACACGCACCACTCACATTCACACAGATCACAGACACACACCTCACACGTGCATGCCCCAGTTTCCCACGCAGCCTGTCTGGACTCTTCCCACAGTCCAAGAAGAAGACAGAAGCAGGGCAGCATCCTGTAAGCTGAGACACACCCCTGTCAGGAACAGTAAAGTTCCAATGAGCGGTTTACAGGGAAACCAAGGGCATAGTTCCAGCACCTTCATGCTCGAGGACTGTAAGCAGAGTCCAAATTCTGAAGTGTCTGGCAGATGCTGCCAGGCCCAAGCAGCCACGTTAGGAGTGTTCTGCCTCTGTCTCCACCACCCTCATTCCAGCCACATTCATGGATAAGACTGGAAGAGGCACAGTCCACCTCTCCTCATTCTCCACAGGTCTGGAACCTTGTGAACCCCAGGCACACAATCCTACATCCACCCCATGCTCAGCTGCTAGAGGGGGCCACATCTCCATATTTCTCAGCACCAAATAGAGGCAAACTTCTGGAATAAGATCCTTCGCAAAGGCTGAAAACAGGTGGTACAGACAGCACCTGATGGAAGGAATTCTGGAGGCAGAACCCAGGAAATGCAGCTATGATAACCTTTCTGGGAGCGGAACCAGAAGGGGGAATTTCTGTTTCTAATTATACAAGGTAACAGGAGCGACATGTTGGAGAACCTTTTGCACCTGCTTCTCTGCTCAGCCCCCATCTCTGAGGACACCCTAACCTTTCCAAAAATACACCCCAACTTCTCATTGGTCTTACCAGCTGCTGCCTAAGTAAGAAAAGTTAACTCCCACCAGGGAGATCTAGTCCATGGATAAGTTCTTCTGCTTCCATCTTCCAGAACATTTGTCCCTCCGTGGCTGAGGATATCGTTGAATGTGTCTCACCTTCCCACTTCCTCATTCATTTCCCCACCTTCTGTCCTCTCTGCCCACCATGGTGCCAAGTCAGCATCAGGGCCATTGTCAGGGTTAGAAGGAGGGACAGGAGCCTAGAGGATCTTCTGGCCCCAAAGCAGCAGAAGCTGACCTGATTCTGATGGCGCTGCAGGAATGATGAAGGAAGATGGGAGAGAAATCGGGGAAATATGGTAGCAGCATCAAGAATGGAAGGAAGCTTGAGGTAGTCAGATGGAAGAGGGGGCATTTGAGGCAGTGAGTTCCTTGTAACTGGACTTGCGCAAGCAGAGTCAGGACAACTCCCCACCAAGACTGCAGCACGTGTTTCTGCTTTCACTGTTGTTTAGCTGCTTAGTCATGTCTGGCTCTTTTGTGGCCCCATGGACCGTAGCCTGCCAGCTCCTGCACACCTGGGATTTTGCAAGCAAGAATACTAGAGTGGGTTGCCATCTCCTTCTCCAGGGGACATTCCCCAGCCAGAGACTGAACCTGCATCTCCTCATTGACAAGCGGATTCTCTACCACCGAGCCACCTGGGAAACCCTATGGTTCCTCCTTGACTCCAGGTCTTTCTGAGACCCAGTAACAGCACTCCTCCATATGGGACTCCAGCACTAAGCACTGGGTTCTCACTCTAGGGAGACCCTGGTTGCTTCACTATCCCTTATTAATCACAATCCTGCCTGCCCCTGTTTCAAAGCCCCTGCACCTTATTTACTTTTCTGCATTTTCCTGAAAATGAACTATGTTTCCCACTCAATCTTGACTGATCTGACCTTATAGAATGAAGCTACACCACTCTCCTTCAGAGAAAATAAATCTGATTGCCTAATTTACTGTCAGGAGGAGTAAATTGACTTAGATTGTCCCATATGCCTAGTAAAATTAGTTGACCTCACTGAGTCTCAGTTTTCTCATCTACAAAATGATCATAATATCTTATCTCTCTCTCTCATACAGGGAAAAAAATGGAAGGTTTGACTCTCCCTGGAGGGGGGAAAAAGCAATTAAAATGGTATCTTTCTTACTGGAAAGGAATTTCAGCTGCCAAAGCAAGATGATCAGTCCAACCCCAAACCCTGGTGCCAACCTCTGAGGCCAGAGAAAGAAGAGAAACAATGAGTAGCTTCTTTAAGAGAATATTTGAAAGACTGAAGCTTCTTAATTCTTCATTGTGGATGGAAAATTGAGCCCTAAATAATTTATTGTATTTTAAATTTACTGATGGAAGCAGTTTTGAAAACTTCACTGTTCTTTTTGAAAAGAATTAACCTACTTAAATGTTTTAAATCTTTTAAAGTACTTCCTATTAGTGGTAAAATTAGGGGAAATTTTTGTTCAATGGAATAGGTTATTAAGAACTGAGAAGGGAGGAATTCATTCCCTCTTTCCCCCAGGACCCTTGAGAAGGAGGTGGGTGGATAGAGGCTCATCCTGGCCTTGACCTTTTTCCTGGGTCAATCTTACCCAGAACTGGTGGGTAACCCAGAAGAGACTGCCATTTTCACAGAGTTGGGTGGAAAAAACTAGGACTTCTGAGACCTGTATTTGAGATGAAGAAACCCTATTGGTTGGAAATAGAAAATCCAACACAAACCAGAGAAAGCAAAAAGAGATTGGTTGGTTTCTACATCCAGAATGTCTACAGGTAGGGCTGGCTTAATCTGATTGCCCTGCCCACAGTGATTGGTTCAGAGATGTACATGTGACCCAATCAGAGAGAAGGCGCTCTAAAGCACCTTGCCTTCAGAATCTGGCTTTAAGGACCTTAACTGACTCATCCAGAACTTCCTGTAGGGAAGAGGGATGTAAATTTTGTCCCAGGACATATTTGCCCACTACCACCCCGCTTTCATCTTTCAGCCCTAGTTCCTCCCGGGTGACTGAATTCTCATACAAAGCTTTGTCTCCCAGGTATAAGAGGTGAGCTTTGTGTAACTTTCTGTATGTGTAGACTTTCTATAAACTGCTCTGTGGTAGAAGGCAGTGTGTCCTGAGCAAAATGAGGAACTTCTGAGGGTGTAATAGGTGTGAATTTCACATCACCACCATACTCGGTGACAAGAAATATCATCTCATTTCCCCTTCATTCCAATAAACAAATTAAATCTGGCTCTGACTCCTTCTCTGGAAGGAAACTCAAGCTAGTTATCACTGGGGCTTGCTTATTCTCCCTCTCACAAAGTCCTGTCCAAAATTCCAGGAGGCTTACATCATCAAGGCTTCTGGGTCACACTTATCACTGCCATCAGGACCAGTTACATAATCTGTGCAAAATAATCATTTTGTTGAGAGATTTTTAAGAATTTTTAGATGGTGACCCTAAAGCTTTGAGCTAAATCCAAGGTCCTTTTATGTGAGAGGTCCTATGAACCTCTTGGGAGTGAACGCACGACTCCCATGCCCATAAGGCTGGCCTTGCCTAATAGATGAGACTTTTTAAATTCTTTGTGGCTCCTTAAATTTGTAGCTTCATGCTGCTTTCCTAGAGCTATGCAATAGGATTTTTGTCAACACTGGTGCCCTGGCATTTGAACCTAGTGCCCCTAGATGAGCCATATGACATCCTCCTTCTAAGTCATCTCCTTCCCAAGGGCACCACAAGGAGTCATGGATCAGGGCTCTGATGTAACATACCCCTAAAATGCATCTCCACCCCAGTCTTTGGGAAATTCTCAATATAACCTTCTTCTGTCTCCAGACACAAAGCATACCTGTAGCTCCTAACTCTCCCCTTCAGCAAAAGAAGTCCCAGGTTGCTAAGACTCACTTAAGACCCTGTTTACACATCAAGTTGAGAAGGGAGGCAGATAGTACTCATTTTTTTCTTTAACAGCAGAAAAATAAATAAGTAAATAAAACACATAGTATGAACTCCATACATTATCCTTCAGGGGAGTGACATGGTCAGATTTATGTTCTACAAAGTTCTCTCTGGCCACAGTGTAGAAAAGAGATTATGTGGGAGGAAGGGGGAGTTAAGAGGGACTGTGGAAATACAAAACAGGAAGATATTGCAGAGTCCAGGAAAGGAGTAATGATGGCCTGGAGTGTTTGTGCAGATAAAGGGAAATGGACACATCTACAAGATATTTAGAAGACTGTGGCAGATACCAATAGCTGCCGCCTCCAACACTCACTCACTTTATCACTAATATAATCCCAGACATGGTCTAGTTGGCAAGTATTTAAAAGCGTCCACTTCTCAATATTTCTTGTAGATAAGGGTGACATGTAATTCAGTCATGGTCAATAAATAAACAAATACACTGGATGAGGTTTCTGGGCTATTGAAAAGGAAACAGATTTGACTAGCTTCAATCTGTGCATTTTCCTCTGATGCCATGCCTGGAATCTGGGTGCTATGCCAGGAGGTATGGCAGCCATCTTGGGACCATGAGGTAATAAACATAAAGCCAAATTCCATATGATAGGAATGGTAGAGAAGAAAGAGAGAGAGAGAGCCTGAGACACTGATGGTGTTACAGAGCTGCTGAATAAGCCATGATTTTATTCCCTCCAGCTTTTCTTGTTACTCCTTCTTTGTTTGGTGAGCATGATTGAGTTTCTGTTACTTTTGCTTTAAAATGCAACCCATAACTAATCCAGATATAGACCTAACAAGACCTAGGGTTAATTGTGGCAGGGGAATTCAGAAAGGGCAACAGTGCCTCTGGAGGCCAAACTCATTGCAGAAACCCCAAACCAACCATAAAGAGATGTTAAGCCAAATATGAAGTGCATATATAACTGAGCTTTAAAGAAGCTATAACATTTAACAGGGAGAAATATATTTAGGTCATAAACCTATTTCCTCCAAAACATTAAATAAACAACCGGAGGACCCTCCACCTCTCTAGGCTGATGTATTCATGAGCAGAGAGGGGATTATGATCCAATGATCTTGCAGAGAAAGTGGATTTAATAGAAAGCCTCAGGGCTGCATTTAACTGGCTTCGAGCACAGGGTTTGGCATCATAAACAGCTGGGTTCTAATCCCAATTCCCTTGTACCCTAGATGTATGACCCTGGAAGTGACCCTGTCCCCTCAGCACTCTAGACCCAGTTCCCTCACCTATAAAAAAGATCTTGTAACAGTAACATTTCATAGTGTTGTCTTGAGAATTCCAAGAACTAATGCATATGAAGCAACCAGCTGAATCTCTGGCACAAGAAATTCTCTCTCTCTCTCTCTCTCTCTCTCTCTCTCTATATATATATATATATATATATATATATATAATTCCCTCCTCCTATGATTCTTTCCTCCATTCCTTATTTCCACTAGCTTCTTCCTTCCTTCCTTCCTAGATTTCTCCCAATCCTCACTTAACACTAAAGACTAAACTAATAAGGTAGAAGTCAAGCTCTTCTAGAAATAAGTGTCACCATTCCATTTTACAATGAAAACAAGACTCGGATAGTTACAGTGAGAACAAGAGCCCAGGCCCCCTACCTTTCAGCCTCGTGTTCTTTCTGTCTTGGGAGGCTGCTTCCATTACAGTTCTCCTATGGAGACGTCAGAAAGCTGGGCACAGGGAGCAGACATGAGAAATGCTGGGAAGACCTCAGTCTATTCACTGAGCTCCATTCCTTCAGGATGCTGTACAGCTTTGATCAATGTATGTTTCTTAGTGCGGATTATATGATGCACTATAACTGCTAGAGACTGTTGGCTGTCTTGGAACCCATTCTTCTTTTCATCTGTGCACCAGATACACTACAACTCCCAGACTCCCTTTCATCATGTAGCCACGTGATGAGTTGGAGCCAATATTCCAAGAGAAGTGAAGTGAGCCACTTCCGGGTCTGGTCCATAAATCTCCCCATGCTTGCTTCTCCATCTTTTCCCCTCCCTTCTTCTGGATGCTTATACTTGTTCTAAAGAGTCACGAGATGGAAACAGTCTGAGTCTCTGAAAATGATTACATGTAGAGAAGCTGCCCTGCTGATCTGAATGTTCAATCAGGATTATGCTGGGAAGACCTCAGTCTATTCACTGAGCTCCATTCCTTCAGGATGCTGTACAGCCTTGATCAATGTATGTTTCTTAGTGCGGATTATATGATGCACTATAACTGCTAGAGACTGTTGGCTGTCCTTGGAACCCATTCTTCTTTTCATCTGTGCACCAGATACACTACAACTCCCAGACTCCCTTTCATCATGTAGCCACGTGATGAGTTGGAGCCAATATTCCAAGAGAAGTGAAGTGAGCCACTTCCGGGTCTGGTCCATAAATCTCCCCATGCTTGCTTCTCCATCTTTTCCCCTCCCTTCTTCTGGATGCTTATACTTGTTCTAAAGAGTCACGAGATGGAAACAGTCTGAGTCTCTGAAAATGATTACATGTAGAGAAGCTGCCCTGCTGATCTGAATGTTCAATCAGGATGGCTACATAGGTGAAAAATACACATCTAATGTGTTGACCCATTCCATATTTGGGTATTTTATTACAATACAATGCAATGTTAGCTTAACAAACATATATGCCAAAGTCTGTGCCAAAAATAGCTGAAAACAAACATGCCCTGGTGAATTCTACTTTGGTTAACTTTTATGGTTTTGATTTGGGGGTGTTCTTTAAAGAATGATAATATCTGTATGAACTAAAAGTATCAGAATTACAAGTCCTTATGCAGTAAGCCCGGAGAAGGTGATGGCACCCCACTCCAGTACTCTCGCCTGGAAAATCCATGGACAGAGGAGCCTGGTGGGCTGCAGTCCATGGGGTCTCGACTGAGTGACTTCACTTTCACTTTTCACTTTCATGCATTGGAGAAGGAAATGGCAACCCACTCCAGTGTTCTTGCCTGGAGAATCCCAGGGACAGTGGAGCCTGGTGGGCTGCCGTCTATGGGGTCGCACAGAGTCGGACACGACTGAAGTGACTTAGCAGCAGCAGCAGCAGCAGCGCATGCAGTAAGCCTGAGTTTTCTTTCTAACCCTAACCCATTTCCCAGTTTCCCATCCCAGAAAAAGACCACAATAAATAAGTTACTGAATATTCTTTTTAAATTCTATTTAATTTTTGAAATTGAAGTATAATTGACCTACAACACTACATTAGTTCCAAGTGAACAACATAGTGATACAATACTTTCACGCATAGCAAAATGATTCGCTTGGTAAGTCCAGTTACCATCTATCACCATACGAAGATATTGCAATATTGTTGACTGTAATCCCCATGCTCTGCATTTTACTCCAATGACTCATTTATTTTGAACTGGAAGTTGAACCTCTTAATCACCTATTTCACTCATCGTCCTGCCCTCTTCCCTCTAGAAACCATTCTTTTTTTCCATGAATCTGCTTTGTTATGATATTTGTTTTGCTATTTTAATTCCATGTATAAGTGAAAGCATATGGCATTTGTTTATCTGTGTGACTTATCTCACTTAGCATAATATCCTCTGGGCCCATTCGTGTTGTCTTTAGGATGTGGCAGTATTTCACTGTGTGTGTTTGTGTATCACTTCTTTGTCCATTCGTCTATTGATGGGCACTTAGGGTGCCTCTACATATTGCCTACTACGAATGTGATAGCTGAAATGAATCTAAGGGTGCATATTTTTTTCTGAATTAATGTTTTGTTCAGAAAAATGCACAGAAGTGGAAATGCTGGATCATGTGTTAGTACTATTTTAAATTTTTTGAGTTTTTTTCACACTGTTTCCCATCGTGACTGAAGCAATTTATGTTCCCACCTACAGTACATGAGGGTTGCCTTTTCTCCACATCCTCTCCAATAACTGTTATTTGTTGCCTTTTTAATAATAGTCATTCTAATGAGTGTGAGGTGATATCTCATTTTGATTTTGATTTATGTTTCCCTGAGGAGCATCTTTTCTATGTTTGCTGACCCTCTGAGGTTCTTTGGAAAAATGTCTATTCAGATCCTCTGCCCATTTTTTAATTGCATTGTTTGCTTATTTGGTATTGAGTTGTATGAGTTCTTTGTACATTTGAGATATTAAACTATTTTCTGCTATAATGTTTGCAAATATCTTCTCTCACTCAGTAGGCGAACGTTTCCTTCTTTCTGTTGGTAGTCTCTTTCATTGTGCAAAAGTTCTTTAGTTTGATGTAGTCCTGCTTTTTTATTTTTGCATTTTTCCTTTACCTGAGGAGATAGGTTTATATATATATATACACATATATACTTCACACTGTTTTCCAGTGTGTGTGTGTGTGTGTGTGTGTATATATATATTGCTAAGACTGATATCAGAGAGTGTACTGCCTATGCTTCTTCTAGGAGCTGTATGGATTCAGGTCTTACATTTAAGTCTTTATTCCATTTTGAGTTTATTTTTGTTTAGGGTGCTGAACTCCTTTAGTTTCGTTTACCCACAAAATTCTATCTCTTCTTCAAGTATGAATGATATCCTTGCTGCACAGAGTATTCTTGGTTGTAAGTTGTTTGTTTTTTTTCCTCTCATTGTTTTAAATACATCACTCAACACATTTATTTTTATTCTTATCTACATTGTTGCATATATCAATAGCTTGTTCCTTTTTATTGCTGGATAGTAGTGTATTAATAAACCATTATATAACTATGCCACAATTTGTTTATCCGTTCAGCTGTTGATGGCTATTTCAGTTGTTTCTAGTTTATGGCAACAACTACTAAAGATGCTATGAATAGGGACTTCCCTGGTGGTCCAGTGGCCAAGACTCAGCTCTCAGTGCAGGGGCCCATGTTTGATCTCTGGTCAGGGAACTAGATCCCACACACTTGGACTAAGTGCGAAGTCAAGTAAAAATATAAATAAATACTTCAAAAAAAAAAAGATGATGTGAATGCCAGTGTAAAAGTCGTATGGACATATCTTCTTTAGGAGATAGGAATGTAAGGTCCAAGTGGTGAGATACACTTATCTTTTGAAGAAAGTAGCTGTTTTCTAAAGTGGTTGTCCCACTTTATATTGCCAACAACAGCGCATGAGCATCCCACTTGCTTTGTGTCTTCACTAATATTTAACATGCTAAGTCTTTTTTAAATTTAGGTATTTGATTATCCTCCAATGACTAACAAGGTGCCTCTTTTCATGTGATTTTTTGCTATCTGTCATCTTTGTTAAAATTTGTGATCATTATTGTCAGATTGTTTTATTTTCTTATTTTTGAATTTTGAGAGTTCCATGCTTTTTCTAAATCAAGTCCTTTACAGATGTGTGATTTGTAAATACTCCCTCCTCATATATATCTCCTATACACATTCCCTTAACAATGTCTTTCAAAGAGCAGACGTTCAAATTTTTATGCAGTCCTATTACTAATTATTTTCTTTTATAGATAGCACTTGTGTCTAAAAAATATTGCCTAATCCAAGATCATAATTTTCTTGTATATTTTCTTTGAGGTGTTTTATAATTTTAGGCCTTACATTTAAGGGTATGATTCATTTTGAGTTAATTTTTGTATAAAAATGCATGTTATGTATTGAAATTAATTTTTAATATGGATATCCAATTGTTTCATCATTTGTTGAAAAGATACACATTCTTCTACTGAATTGCTGTTCAAAATTTAATTAACTGTATATGTGTTCAGGTAACTGGACTCAGTTCTGTTCTATTGACCTATATGTTTAACTCCATGTCAATATCACACTTTCTTGATTACTGTAGCTTTACTATAAACCTTGGAATCAATTACTGTAAATCCTCTAACATTGTTCTTCTTTGTCAAAGTTATTTTGGCTAATATAGGTCATTTGCATTTCCATATAAATTTTAGACTCAGTTTGAATGTTTCTGTATAAACAACCCCCACTTGTTGGAATTTGACTGGAGTTGCATTGAATCTGGGACTTCCTAGGTTGCTTAGGGATAAAGAATCCACCTGCAAATGCAGGAGACATGGGTTCAGTTCCTGGGCTGGGAAGATCCCCTGGAGAAGAAAATGGCAACTCACTGCAGTATTCTTGCCTGGAAAAATTCCATGGACAGAGGAGCCTAGCGGGCTGCAGTCCATGGGGTCGCAAAGAGCTGGACACAACAGTACTCTTGCCTGGAAAATCCCATGGACGGAGGAGCCTGAAAGGCTGCAGTCCATGGGGTCGCTAAGAGTCAGACACGACTGAGCAACTTCACTTTCACTTTTCACTTTCATGCATTGGAGAAGGAAATGGCAACCCACTCCCATGTTCTTGCCTGGAGAATCCCAGGGACGGAGGAGCCTGGTGGGCTGCCGTCTATGGGGTCGCACAGAGTCGGACACGACTGAAGCGACTTAGCAGCAGCAGCAGAGCAAATGAGCATGCATGCATTGAATCTATAAATTAATTTGGGAGGAATTGACATTTTAGAAACATTGAGCCTTTGGATCCTCAAACACAGTGTAGCTAACCTCCATTTAATTTAGATCTTTAATTTCTCTCGGTAATGTTTTGTATTTTTTAGTGTAGGGATATTTCAAAACTTTTATCGACTTTATCTCTCAGCGTTTTATATTTTGTGATATTGTGCATGATATTTTAAAATGTGTTTCCAATTGTTTTATTGTGAGTGTGTTGTTGCTCAGTCACCAAGTCATGTCTGACATTCTGTGATCCCATGGACTGCAATGCACCAGGCTTCCCTGTCCTTCACTGTCTCCTAGAGTTTAGTCAAACTCCTATCCATTGAGTCAGTAATGCCATCCAACCATCTCATTCTCTGTTGCTCCCTTGTATAGAAATACAGTTGGCTTCTGTGCACTCATCTCATAGCCTATCTTTTTTCTTTCCACTTCTCATACCTTTCTTGTAGAGTCTATAGGATTTTTAACACAAACTCCCATGTCATCTAGAATAAAGTTTGGTACCTTCTTTTTTAACCTGAATGTTTGTTATTTCTTTTTCTTTCCTTATTGCACTGACTAGAACCCCCAGAACAAGGTTAGTTAACCAGAAATGGTGGGAGTGGGTATTCTTACATCTTTCCTTATCTTAAGGGGAAAACGTTGTCTTTCACTAACATGTACATTAGCTATAGGTTTTTCACTGATGTTCTTTATCAGAATGAAGAAGTTCCCTCCTATTCCTGAGAGTTTTTTTAAGGGAAGGTTGATGAATTTCATCAAATGCTTTCACTACATCTATTTCGATGGAAGTTTTTGTATAGAATTTTAATATGGTAAATTACATTGAGATAATTTTGAATGTTAAGCCACTCTTGCATTCCTGGGATAAACCTCAGTAGGTCATGATGATTTACACACACACACACATTCTGTTTTTGTTAAGAGTTTTGCATGAGTCTTGATGAGATGTGTTGTAGCTCTTCTGTATTATCTTTTTTTTTTTTCTGTATAACTTTGTTCTGGTTTAGGTACCAGGATAATTCTGGCTTCATAGAATGAACTGGAAAGTGTTTCCTTCTCTCTGCTTTCTGAAAAATTTGGATACAATTGGCATTATTTCTTCATTAGGTATTTGGTAGAATTCACCAAAGAACCTGAGCTGGAATTTTTTTGTTTGTTTTAAATGCAAATTCAATTTCTTTAAGAGATATTAGATTATTCTGGTTGTCTTTTTTTTATTTTAAGTGAGCTTTGATAGTTTGTGTCTTTCAAGGACCTTTCCATTATTATAACGTTGTTCATGCTGCTGCTGCTGCTGCCAAGTCGCTTCAGTCGTGTCCGACTCTGTGTGACCCCATAGACAGCAGCCCACAAGGCGCCCCCGTCCCTGGGATTCTCCAGGCAAGAGTTCATAGTATCTCTTTATTATCCTTTCAATGGCTGTAGAATCTATAGTGATCTCATTCATTCATTTAATTGGTAATACATATCTTTCCTCACTCTGTCTATTGATTCATACTTTTCATCAGATTTGGAAATTTTCTACCCATTATTTATGCAAATAATTTTCCACACTACTCCTTTGGTCCTTTGCATACTCATTCCAATTAAATGTTTACCAGGCTACTGTTCTTTTTTTTCTAGCCTTTTTTTTTCTCATTGTGTGCTTTGGTTCTGATAGTTTCTATTGCTATGTCTTCCAATTAATTTATCTTTTTATCTGCAATGTCCAATCTGCCGTTATTTTCATCAAGTGTTTATGTGTGGGTTTGTGTTTGTGTGTGTGTGGGGGGGAGTTGTGTATGACAGAGTGTGTGTATGTGTGTGAATGTGTGTGTATAAGTGGGTGCTAAGTTGCTTCAGTTGTGACAGCCTCTTTTGCAGCCCCATGGACTGTAGCCTGCCAGGCTTCTCTGTCCATGGAATTCTCCAGGCAAGAACACTGCAGTGGGTTCCCATTTCCTCCTCCAGGGGATCTTCCCAACCCAGGGATTGAACCTGGGTCTCCTGCATTGTTGCCCACCTTATAAGTGGATTCTTTACTGCTGAGCCACCAGGGAAGCCCAATTATGTATGTCAATATAGTTTTATAATAATTAACTTATTTTAATTAAATTACACATTGTGGTGGTTTTTGTCATACATCAACATGAATCAGCCATAAGTGCACATGTGTCCCCCCATCCTGAACCCCCCTCCCACCTCCCTCCCCACCCCATCCCTCTGGGTTGTCTCAGAGCACTGGCTTTGAGTGCCCTGCTTCATGAATACATATATATATGCAATTGCAATTTTTAAAATCAATCACTGTAGATTTTTATCTCCAAAAGTTCAATTGAGATCTTTTTTAGGGTTGCTTACAAAAGATTTGGTGGAGAAAAAAACAAGATGAACAGTTATATTTGAATTTCAGGTAAATAGCAAAGAATTTTTAGCATATATGTTATATACAATATTTGGGGCATACTTACACTGAAAAAAATTCATTGTTGACCTGAAATTCAGAATCTCATTTTATCTGGTAAACTGAGTCTTTCTGTGTCACATCCCTCTATTTAACATCCATCATCTCTCTTCTAGCTTCCTCAATATATATAACACAATTGCAACAACTCTTAATGTCCTTGTCTTCTAATTCGACCATGTGTCATTTTTCAGCTTAAATGATTGAGATTTCTTCTCATTTTGGGTCATAGTTTCCTACATCTATGCATCTCCCATAATTTTTTGTTGAATGCAGATGATTGTGAATTTCACCTTCTTCAGTTCAGTTCCAGTCACTCAGTTGTATCTGGCTCTTTGTGGCCAACCTGGACTGCAGCATGCCAGGCTTCCCTGTCTATCACCAACTCCCTGATCTTGCTCAAACTCATGTCCATTGAGTCAGTGATGCCATCCAAGCATCTCAGCCTCTGTCATCCCCTTCTCCTCCTGCCTTCAACCTTTCCCAGCATCAGGGTCTTTTCCAATGGGTCAGCTCTTTGCATCAGGTGGCCAAAGTATTGGAGCTTCAGCTTTAGCATCAGTCCTTCCAATGAATATTCAGGACTGATTTCCTTTGGGATGGACTGTTTCAATCTCCTTGCAGTCCAAGGTATTCTTAAGAGTCTTCTCCAACACCACAGTTCAAAAGCATCAATTTTTGGCACTCAGCCTTCTTTATGGTCCAACTGTCACATCCGCACACGACTGCTGGAAAAACCATAGCTTTGCCTAGGTAGGCCCTTGTCAGCAAAGTAATGTCTCTGCTTTCTAATATGCTGTCTAGGTTGGTCATAGCTTTTCTTCCCAGGAGCAACCATCTTTTAATTTCAGGGCTGCAGTCATCATCTGCAGCTATTTTGGAGCTCAAGGAAAAAAAGTCTGTCACTGTTTCCATTGTTTCCCCATCTCTTTGCCATGAAGTGATGGAACCAGATGCCATGATCTTAGTTTTTTCATCTTCTTGGGTGCTAGCTATTTTTGTATTCCTATAAATATCCTTGAGCTTTGTTCTGGGATGCAGTAAAGTTACCTGAAAACACTTTGACCCTTTTAAACTTTGCTGCTAAACTTTCTTAAGTTTGGAGTGCTCTGTCCAATCTTCATGATTATTCTGAGGCTTTCCACTCTAGCTGATGGGAACAGGAACTATGCCCCAAATATTGAATGGGGACCTCAGTGATTTGTTTCTCTAACCCTCTCAGAGGTTTTACCCCTGATCTCAGGTGATTTCTTAACATATATGTGCTGACCATCACTCAGTTGAAGACTTGAGGGAAGCCCTCTGCAAATCTCCAGGTTCTTCTCTCCCAATCTCCCTCCCCTTCTCTTTCCCTCCCTTCCCTCCACCCCCAGTGAAGCTCTCTTTCCAGCATCCTTTAATTTTATTTACTTATTTATTTCTGCACTGGGCCTTTGTTCCTGCGTGCAGGCTTTTCTCTAGTTGCAGCAACGGGGGCTACTCTTCATTGCAGCGCACAGGCTTCTCATTGTGGTGGCTTCTTTTGTTGCAGGGCACGGCCTCTAGGATGCAATGGCTTTGGTAGTTGCAGCAGGTCGTCTCAGTAGTTTGGACTGTGGGCTCTAGAGCAAGGGTGCAGAAACTGTGGCATGTGGGCTTAGTTGCTCCACAACATGTGGAAATTTCCTGGGCCAAGGATCGAACCCATATCTCTTGCATTGAAGGCAGATTCTTAACACTGCACCACCAGGGAACTCCCTCTGTCCAGCGTTCTGCCCTGTAAACTCTCGCTGCTTTGCTTTGACTTCCCCCACCCTCCCACATTCATCTATCTTCAACTCAGAGAGTTCACTGGCTCTGCCTTGGCTTCCCTTCCCCGTGCTGTGGCCTGGGATTTCCCTCCAGCAATAGCTTCTGTCCTCCTGCTCAGCTATCTCTGCTGCAGTCATCCTATTTGGCTTCAAAGGGTCCTTTCCTATATGTATGCACCCTAAGAGCCTTAGGTCTTATTCTGTAAGTTTGGGGTGATATCTGCCATCTCACAGATAGGGTAGGAAGCATCTAGAGTATAAGGAGGTGATATCTGGGAGGTAGAAGGACAGCCTTTCACATAGCTTCTCTGGAGAATCCAGTAACAATTTCTAGGAAAGAGATAGAAAGAATAAAAACTCCACATGCTGCGGTCAGATGAGAGTCAACAAACTTGAGACAGCTCATCTCTTGCAGAAAAGAGAAGAGGAAAATGGTTGCCAGGAGGATGAGCAGGGGCAGAAGCATCGAGGTGGAGGCTGCGGTCCAGGAGACTCCAACACACCGTGTGAAGGGAAACACGAGCGTTAAGCCTGTGACAGGCAATCGATACCCCTGCCGAAATGAGAGCAGCAGTGTCTGCTTGCCAAAGGCCACAGGGATGGATGGCCAGGGGAGTGAGACAGGAAGGCAGAGGCAGAAGGAGGGTCCAACGCTGGCTGGGAAGATGAAAGTTCTTGCCCAGTGTTTGAGTCCAGGGAGAACTCTGCAGTTTTGCTGCCCAACATCCATCCCACCACACACTCTGGAAACACCATCCTGATTGTTCTTGGGGGCCCCTCCCCCACTCTCCATCCATGTAGTCCTGGAGACCTTGCCCCAGTACCAGTTTCTCAATGTGAGCAGGCCACTCAAGCCAGCCCCATTAAAGCCAAACCAGAGATTTAGGATGGATCTGTAAGAAAATACACATTCTGTTTCTACAGAGCTTGCACGTTGGTAGGATGTATGCCTGCTGACAGCCAGCTTTGGCATTCTGTGCTGCTGGTGGTGGCGGTTTAGTCTCTCAGTCGTATCTGACTCTTGTGACCCCATGGACTGTAGCCTGCCAGGTTCCTCTGTCCATGGGATTCTCGAGGCAAGAACACTGGAACGGGTTGTCATTTCCTCCTCCAGAGGATCTTCCCAACGCAGGAATCAAACCCTAGTCTCCTGCACTGCAGGCAGATTCTTTGTCACTGAGCCACCTGGGAGGCCCAGAGAAAAGCAGAGGCAGAGGACATGCACAGATTCCTGCAGACATTTTTTAACACCTGGAGAATATCTTAAATGTTTGTTTTAATGAGCCAATAAATTCTGCTTTTCAGATGAAATACATTTAACTCCTAGGAGTAGGCATTGGTCTAGACATACATCTAACATGTACCCCCACCTCAGGCTCAATCTTTGAATAGAGAACTGGGATTTTTCAGCTGGACACTCCCCACCCTCCCCTTGAGATGAACTTTCTTCTGAAGTTGGCCAACCGTGGCAAGGAGTCTAACCTGCTCAGGCTGGTCCCAACCCGACCCAAGGATGCAATAGAGCACGTGTCACTGTGCTCAGCTCCTCACTCAGCACCCCTGGAAGGCTGTGCCCATACCCTGGGTCTGTGCAGATACAGCTGCAAGTCCTCTTTCTTCAAACTTAGTCTAGAGCTATTTTTATTATGAGTGTTAGTTGCTCAATCGTGTCCAACTCTTGGTGACCCCATGGACTGTCGCCCACCAGGCTCCTCTGTCCATGGGGATTCTCCAGGCAAGAATTCTGGAGTGGGTTGCCATTCCCTTCTCCAGGAGATCTTCCCAACAAAGGGGTTCGAACCCAGGTCTCCCACATTGCAGGCAGATTCTTTACAGTCTGAGTTTATAGCTGTCTATATTTGAAAATAGAACTTTTTTTGCATGAAAAATCAGATGTGTGATTTTTCTTAAATCAAAAGAACTGGAAATTTGGGTTCCCAGTGGCTTCAGGGAGGAAGAAGCAGCTGCTCTTGTTACACAGGCCCTGGGCTCTCTAGTTCACCACGCTCCTTGCCACTCCCTGCTGTATCACACTCCAGGCCACTTCACTCACTTTGCTCACCTTCTGGCACCTGTGTGAACTTGAGGCCTTTATAGTGAGAGAATGGAACCCAGACCTTTAGAGTGAGAGATTGAGGGCAGGGGTAGGGGCTGGTGGAGGAGGCAGGCAGTTCTTGTAGAAGGAATTAGACAGTGGAAAGACTGGTCTCTATCAAGTATGCATGACATGGCAGGCAAGCTGCCCAACACAGGCAATACAATCTGTAAAAGAGAGTCTCTGCTCCCAGCCTGACTGGGGAGAGAAATGTGCAAACCCAGTATCTCATTCATCCCTGTCCATATGCCCCAAATTGCAGAGGACAACTGTCTCATGCCCTCAGAGTAAGAGCTCTGGAGGGCAGTTTGGCGTCTTCTATGAATATGAGCATATTTCTTGCAAGCCTCATCTTCCCACTTATCAATGAATGTAAGTTATGCCTTCTGCCTCTCAATATTTTTCTTAAATTTCATAAAATTGAAACCCCAGCAAAATAAACCTTGTTTATCCCAAAATAGCCTACATTCTCCTGATTGTGGAGGAAGCCCTGGAGTATACGCAATATTCTCTAGGCAAGAAGACTGGAGTGGGTTGCCATGCCCTCCTCCAGGAAATCTTCCCCACCTAGGGATGGAGCCTGGTTCCCCTGCACTGGCAGGCAGATTTCTTTACCACTAGCGCCACCTGGGAAGCCCAGTACTGAACTATAATAGGTTTATCATAGTTTTCACACAGAGGATGAGATGAGTGGATAATGTCACCAGTTCAATGGACATGAGTTTGAGCAAACTCCAGGAGAGAGTGAAGGACAAGGAAGCCTGGCTTGCTGCATGCAGTCCATGGGACTGCAGAGTTGGACATGACTTAGCAACTGAACAACACCACAAGTAATACATTACAAACAAAAAAATAAAGAAGACATTTTTAACCTCACCGTCATTACCTCAAGAAGTACACAGTACAACAGCTGGCATCCAGGGACTGGCATCCCGTGAACAGGCAGGAAGAGTTACTGACTAGAGGAGGGAGAGGAGGAGGGAGAGGAGGAGGGAGAGGAGGAGGGAGAGGAGGAGGGAGAGGGTGGAGCTGAAGGATCAGCAGCAGTAGGAGATGGAGGGCAAGCTGCAATTTCCCTCTCTCCTGACGCTGATGGCACAGGTTCTGATTCCTTGCTGGATTCAATTCTATCCTCTTGAAACAAGGATCCAGTGATGCTGGGTAGCAGCTCTTTCTTTCTTATTAGAGATGACATGGAGCGCTGGATGGCACTCTGAATGGCTGCTGCTGCAACCTTCGGATACCATTCTAATTCGAGTCCTTAAAAACTAACAGTACCCCTCCAGTAGAACTAACTTATGTGACGGGACACACAAACACAGGTTTGGCTTTGAAGGTTTGCAACTTGAAGGTTCATAGGCAGGGGACTTACTGCATGTCTAACAGAAAGTGATCATGAGTATAGTAGGGATTGTGAAAAGTGTGTGTATGTGACACTCTCCTGCCTCGGGATTCTGGCACTGGCTGTTCCCTCTGCCTGGGTCTGGGCTCTCTCCCTCTCATCCTCTTCAAGTTTTCACACAAGCATCATCTCAGGGAAGATCATCGGAACTACCCCACTTAAATTACAAGTGTCCCTTCTCTGCCAAACTCGTAAATCTCTTTACTCTTTCTGTGGCACCTATCACTTTTTATCACATCATATAATGCTCTTATGTTTTATGTCTACTGTTTATTTCCCCCACTGGAATATAAGCTGTATGCGTGCCTATGTGCTTGGCCGATTCAGTCATGTCCAACTCTTCGCAACTCTATGGACTGTAACCTACTAGGCTTCTCTGTCCATGGGATTCTCCAGGCAAGAATACTGGAGTTGGTTGCCATTTTCTTCTCTAAAGGATCTTCCTGACGCAGAGATCAAACCCACGTCTCTTGCCTCTCATACATTGGCAGGCAGATTCTTACCACTAGTGCCACCAGGGAAGCCCATAAGCTGCATGAAGGGAAAGTATTAGTTGCCCAGTCATGTCTGACTCTTTGCGACCCCATGGACTGTAGCCCACCAGGCTCCTCTGCCCATGGGATTTTCCAGGCAAGAATACTGGAGTGGGTTGTCCTTCCCTTCACCAGGAGACCTTCCCAATGTAGGGATCAAACCCGAGTCTCCTGCATTGCAGGCAGATTCTTTATTATCTGAGCCACCAAATGCAGTAGGAGCAGGCATTTTTGTTTGACTTGCTCACCGCTGTATCTTCAGCTCCTGAACTAGAAGTGGGAACACAGTAGGTGCTCTGTTAAAGGAATGAATGAAGGAATGAACAAAAGGACAGCCAACCCCCTTCTGGGGGCCACTACAGCAGATCTGATTATCAGGCTGTACATGCGCTTTTGTTGAAAAATTAAAATATGCAAAACTAAAATATAAAGTACATGAGCACGGTTGAAGTAAAAAAAATAAATAAAGGAGCCATGAAGAACAAAAGGTTACTTTGTTCTCCACTCTGAATATTTCAGAGGCTAAGACCCCTTCTAATGACAGTCCCTGTTCCTCCTCCCATGGGCAGTGCCCTGCTCTGGGCCACCTGGACCCAGCACACACCAGTCATCTAGCCCCGTCTGCCCCTTCCAACTCTTTTCTCCTCCAAGGCTGGTGCCTGAAAGTTCTGCTTTTTCTGAATTAGAAAAGCACTCCCCCTAGGGGGCCAGTAGCCCAGAGACACCATACTTGGTGGGTGGACTATTGAATGGGCAGACATCCACCCTCAGCAGAGGTGAGATGCCCCTCCGCTTGGTGCCTGTGTGCAAGAGGCAGCCTGCATGACTGTTGCTTGGCAGCCCTGTGAATTTTGTTTTTTTTCTCCGGCAATTCAGGTGTGCAATAAATGTCACAGTATTTGTCTAAAATCAAATTAAATCTGACTTTAATCCCCCTATCCCCCCAGGCTGGAGGAAATTTCAGTCTCAGTATTATTGAAGCTCTCCTTCATGGTTTGAATGGGATGCTGGAGAGTCTTAAGAAATGACAGGAACCAGTCCTTTGGAAGGTTTCTATGAGCCTGGGTCTGTGTTGGGCCACCCTGGGCAGAGGAGGCATATGAAGGGGAACATTCCCAGGAAAGTTGGGGGAACAAGAACCACAAACTATGGAACTAACGTGAGCTCCCCCAAAGGCCAAGACTGCACAGTGAAACTGGAGGACAGGTTACGCTATGGTTCCAAGGCAGTGAGTTTGTTCTCAAATTTATCCAGCTATCTTATCATCCATCCATCTATCCATCCACCAATCATTCAGCAAATATGCGTCGGTTTCCCACACTGTGCCATATGCATATATGCTAGACCCAGGCACCATATTGCTGGAGAAAACAGACCAGGGATGTTTCCAGCATAGCCTACCAGGTACTTTCCTGGTGGCTCAGATGGTAAAAACTCTGCCTGAAATGCAGGAGACCCAGGTTCGATCCCTAGGTCAGAAAGATCCCCTGGAGAAGGAAATGGCAACCCACTCCAATATTCTTGTCTGGAGAATTCCATGGACAGAAGAGCCTGGTGAGCTACAGTCCACAGGATCGCAAACAGATGGACACGACTGAGAGACAAACACAGTAACACATAAGAAAATAGATAATAAGCAGACAACCAAAAAGACAGACTTTACGAAATGGCGATAAATGCTTTCAAGGAAAAAAGCAAGATGCTCCATGCCTGAGAGCAAACAGGGAGGCCACAGCAGCCTCACTGAGGTCACAGGTGAGCTGATACCTGAGATGAGAGAAGAAAGCCAGGTCAAGGGTGGGCAGGGGACCTAGCAAAGCTGGGTGCAGGGACAGGGTCCTGGGGCAGGAAGAAGTTTGGGTCTGTCTGCATTTTTCTCAGGACAGAACCATAGCCTTTGTTAGGTTCTCCAACTGAATGTTAATCCTCACAAACATTAAGAATGAACACCCTCAGGGCTTTCCTGGTGGTTAAGAATCAGTCTTGCAGTGCAGGGGACAAAGGTTCAATCCTGGTCAGAGAACTAAGATCCCACGTGTCCCAGAGCAACTAAAAAGCCCGCCTACCACAACTGTTGAGCCTGCACATTCAAGAGCCTGCGAGCGGCAACTACTGAGCCCAAGCGTACAACTAAGGTCTGACACAGCCAGATAGATAGATAAATAAATATAAATTTTTTTTTAAATGTACACCCATTCTACACTTATTCCCTACCTATGGGTGTGCCCCTGGGGGTAAGCCCATGTTACTCCAGGAATGAACATCTCTACAGATCAGTGCTATTTCTGTAACACCCCATTTTCTCAAGGCGCTTTTCATCCCTCCCAGCTTACGCTTCCTCCCTCCCCACTCCCACCTTCATGCCTGCAGATCCAGACAGGCACCCGACAGGGCCCCCGAGTAGGGACAACACGACTCAAAACACCAGAGCAGCAAGACCACAAGGCAGAGACGCGGCCTATAAACTGTCTCCAGCTCAGGCAGGCGCCTGTGAAATGTTTGACAGCCCAGGAGATGGATCGGCAATACAGCTTGGGCCACACTTCCAGGGCAGAATTGAAGCCATCCTTCCTGGGAAAGGCTTCATAGATCAACCCGAACACACTCATCAGCCCAGCCAGCCACCACCCACCCTCAGGCCAACCCCCACCTTCCTCATCACTGTGTTCAGGGCCTCTGGGTCCTGCTGGACTCTGTCAAGAGCAGGAAGATTAGCTTGTGAAGAGCAAACCCAAAGGGAGACTCCAGGCAAGGGTGTGCCCTGCAGAAATCCCATGGGAGAGACACCTTAGCAAAGGCTTCAACACAAGCTCCTCTGCTTCTTGAGATTCCATTAAATTATCATTTTAATAAAATAAGATGTTATAAAGATCACACCCATTGTGCTTTCCCCATGCTAGAGACCACCAAATCCTGGGCACATGTTGTTTCATTTCATCTGCGCTCCACCCTGTGAGATGGGCACTGTTGTTGTTACTGTTCTGCCGCTCAGTTGTGTCTGACTCTTTGCGACACCCTGGACTGCAGCATGCCGGCTTCCCTGTCCTTCACTATCTCCCAGAGTTTGCTCGAACTCATGTCCGCTGAGTCGGTGATGCCATCCAACCATCTCATCCTCTATCATCCTGCCCTTAATCCCTTCTCCTCCTGCCTTCAATCCTTCCCAATTAGCAGGGTCTTTCCCAATGAGTCAGTTCCTCACAGCAGGTGGCCAAAGGATTGGAGCTTCAGCTTCAGCTTCAGTCCTTCCAATGAATATTCAGGGTTGATTTCCTTTAGGATTGACTGGTTTGATCTCCTTGCAATCCAAAGGACTCAAGAATCTTCTCCAGCACCACAGTTTGAAAGCATCAGTTCTTCAACACTCAGTCTTCTTTATGGTCCAACTCTCACATCCGTACATGACTACGGGGAAAACCATAGCTTTGACTAGACAGACCTTTGTAGGTAAAATGATTAGCCCAGTTTAGAGATGAGTACACTGAGGCCTGAGAAGGTGAAGATCGAGATGCTGAGCAGCAGCTGCCTGGGTTCTCCAAGGAGCAGATACTGAGACAGAGTTGGAAGCAAGCAGTTTGTTGGGAGTGACACCTGTGAAAGGAAAAGGATGGAGGCCCCAGGACCCTTCAGAGGGCTTTCCAGGCCCACAGGGTGTCTGCGGCCAGCAGAGCCCCAGAGCAATGCTGCCCATCAGAGAAGTTCCGCAGTGAGTGAAAAAGTCCAGGCCCGGTCCCATCGTCTTGCTCAGGGCTTAAGGCGGGGCCAGCTGCTCTAGAAGCCCATGACCTCCTACCAAAAGTAGGAGCCAGTCCCAAAGGACACACTGCTCACAGATACAGGGCAAGTCCTTTCTCAAAGGGGGATCTGAGCAGTGTCTCTCCCGCCTGCCACAAGAAGATCAGACACCCGTGGTCACTTACAGGCCAAGCAGCTAACCACTGCGCTGCCCTGCTGTTACCTCCTTGAACACGAATCATAAATGGGTATGGGACCTCTGAGCACTTGCAGTCCACCACTTCAGTGTAGAGATGGACCAGAGTAGTTGAGTCACTGGCCAAGGCCACACAGCAAGCCAGCACTGGTTGTCTCCTTGCTTGGAGTTGGCACACATTTTAGGGCTGCCTTCTCTGTGTCTGTCTCAGAACAGGGGTTCCCAGTGCTGCATGCTTGGATCTGGAAATGTCCACCTGATTCTGGCCATATCCTCACATACTCCCCAAGACCCTCCATCCTGAGAAGTGAGTGAATATTAGGCAAAACCAAGTCTCCCCACATTGCCTCTTGGCCAGCTGGAGTAGAGGCCCTGGGATGGCTGGGAAGTAAAGGCCAGTGGAGGCACAAGGCCAAGGCAGTGAGCTTCAGGGAGAGCTTCTGAGAGGGGGAAGTGCTCTGGCTGAGGCTTGAAGATCAAGTAGATATCTGAGAGGCAGACAACATCAGGGGAGAACAAGGGGAGATGGAGGACCGTGTGAGCAGCAGTGTGGCAGGGAGAGCGCGATGCATATTCTGAGATCTGTTCACGGCTCACGCAACCAGGGAGTCGGTTCGCACCTGAACGTGAGGAGACACTGGAGAAAGGCACGACCAGAGAATAAAAGGCCTTCTTGAGAAGGGAAATGCGGAGCCAGTGACGATTTCAGAGGAAGGAAGGATGTGGTCAGATATGCAATCTGGAAATCATCCTCTGTTAATCTGGTTGCCTAGCACTGTGACTATGACTCATGAATGTGGGCATGTGTGTGTCCCCACACGTGCGTACATGCACAAATGTATACCCACATGGGTCGGGAAGGACACCGTGAGTTTGATAACTGTGGATTATATTACACATTCATTTCTGCCTTTTGATACTCAACCACACCTCATGAGAATCCCTACTACTCACCTGATGTGATACTCCCTATAGGTAATGAAAAGTGAAAAGGTTAGTCAGTCATGCCTGACTCTTTTGCAACCCCATGGACTGTAGCCCACCAGACTCCTCTGTCCATGGGATTCTCCAGGCAAGAATACTGGCGTGGGTAGCCATTACCTTCTACAAGGGATCTTCCCAACCCAGGGATGGAACCTGGGTCTCAGCATTGCAGGCAGATTCTTTACCATCGGAGCCAGTGGACGATGGCTACATAATAATTCATAGTGTGGCTATACCACCATGTATTCAACTATTCTTTTTCATCTCCCTAAAGGATTTTGTAATGTTTGGGGGCCATGAGCTAGGACCCATGAGAGGAAGAAAGGAGAGACTGAAGATGCAGAAGAAAGGAGGAGATGAGGGGGCCCTGAGAAGGTGTGAAGGAGTGAAGAGAGGCACTCACCATTAAGAGAAGGGAAAGTGCCCTCACCTAGTGGGTCAGTGCAGTCTGGATGAGCTGTGTCTTTTCCAAAGCAACCCTTCATTCTGGTACCCCATCAATGTACTCTTCCTCCCACAACCTGGGTGAGCTTCAGAGAATGACACAGTCTCCCGTTTCAGATAAACAGCTCCAAGGATAAAGATCCAAACGTCTTGCCATGGCCAGGTAGAGTCCAGTTTACCACTTCCATCTCCAACTTCAGCCTGCATCATCTTACCCTGAACTCCGGCCACTCTGGCTTCCTTTCTCCTTCCTAGAGATGACATGATTCCTCCAACCCCAGGGCCTTTGTACCTGCTGTTTTGACCACGTGGAATGCTTTTCCATCCTGTTTCCCCTTTACCTAATCTCCTGAGAAGGTCTTGGAAAAAAATCATCAAAATATTGCCTGAGATTCTCTTAAAGATACCTGTGTCTTGCGTGAGGTTAATACATTCTGACTGGAAGCTAAAGAAAGTAAACAAAACCCTCCATTTTCTTCTAAGAGAAAGATTATATGTGGGAAAGGAGAATTATATGGTGGTTAAAGGTCTCCTAGTGACAGCTGCTCTTTGTTTCAGCATTATACTGGCTCAATTTTCTGATGTATGGATATAGAAATGTTTCTATAAATAGATTAAAGGAAAACTTGGCCATCAACATTTTAAATAAGGAAAAGGAGGTCTGAGATGGGAAGTCACCATGGGTCCCTCACTCTTGGCTCCAACAAAAGGGGATGAAGCATCACTTCCCCATGCCCTCTTCCTAAATCAGTCCCTGGGGACACAGTTGGTGATGGAATTCTGTGTTATTTTCCCTAAAACTATACTCATTACTGCCAATTCATCCCAACATACATACACACACACACACACACACTCAGAGGCAGAGTAACAGCTATTATATTATAGAATTATATTCTATATAACTAGAAGAAGCAAAGGAAAGATAAATTACAAAATAATCTTTCAGTCTCAATGCCTGGGGTTTCTGATTCAATAGAAACTTACAATTGCACTCATCTCACACGTTAGTCAAGTAATGCTCAACATTCTCCAAGCCAAGCTTCAACAGAATGTGAACCGTGAACTTCCAGATGTTCAAGCTGGATTTAGAAAAGGCAGAGGAGCCAGAGATCAAATTGCCAGCATCCACTGGCTCATAAAAAAAGTGGGAGAATTCCAGAAACACATCCACTTCTGCTTTGTTGACTATGCCAAACCTTTGACTGTGGATCACCACAAACTGTGGAAAATTCTTAAAGAGATGGGAATACAAGACCACCCGACCTGCCTCCTGAGAAATCCATACGCAGGTCAAGAAGCAATAATTAGAATTGGACATGGAACAACAGACTGGTTCCAAATCGGGAAAGGAGAACATCAAGGCTGTATATTGTCACCCTGCTTATTTAACCTACATGCAGAGTACAGCATAAAAAATGCTGGACTGGATGAAGCACAAGCTGGAATCAAGACTGCTTTCCAGAAACACATCCACTTCTGCTTTGTTGACTATGCCAAACCTTTGACTGTGGATCACCACAAACTGTGGAAAATTCTTAAAGAGATGGGAATACAAGACCACCCGACCTGCCTCCTGAGAAATCCATACGCAGGTCAAGAAGCAATAATTAGAATTGGACATGGAACAACAGACTGGTTCCAAATCGGGAAAGGAGAACATCAAGGCTGTATATTGTCACCCTGCTTATTTAACCTACATGCAGAGTACAGCATAAAAAATGCTGGACTGGATGAAGCACAAGCTGGAATCAAGACTGCTGGGAGAAATATTAAAAACCTCAGATATGCAGATGACTCCACCCTTATGGCAGAAAGTGAAGAAGAACTAAAGAGCCTCTTGATGAAAGGGAAAGAGGACAGTAAAAAGTTGGCTTAAAACTCAACATTCAGAAAATGAGGATCATAGCATCTGGTCCCACCACTTCATGGCAAATAGATGGGGAAACAATGGAAACAGTGACAGACTTAATTTGGGGGGGAGCTCCAAAATCACTGCAGATGGTGACTGCAGCCATGAAATTAAAAGACAATTGCTCCTTGGAAGAAAAGCTATGACCAATCTAGACAGCATTTTAAAAACCAGAGACATTACTTTGCCAACAAAGGTCCGTCTAGTCAAAGCTATGGTTTTTCCAATAGTCATGTATGGATGTGAGAGTTGGACTATAAAGAAAGCTGAGGGCAGAAGAATTGATACTTTTGAACTGTGGTTTTGGAGAAGGCTCTTTAGAGTCCCTTGGACTGCAAGGAGATCCAACCAGTCCATCTTAAAGGAGATCAGCCCTGAATATTCATTGGAAGGACTGATGCTGAAGCTGAAACTTCAATACTTTGGCCACCTGATGTGAAGAACTGACTCATTGGAAAAGACTCTGATGCTGGGAAAGATTGAAGGTGGGTGTAGAAGGGGATGACAGAGGATGAGGTGGTTGGATGGCATCACCAACTCAATGGACATGAGCTTGAGTAAGCTCTGGAGTTGGTGATGGACAGGGAGGCCTGGCATGCTGCAGTTCATAGGGTTGCAAAGAGTCGGACATGACTGAGCGACTGAACTGAACTCAACCAGCCACCATGTAGAAAACCCAGTGCAGCAGAGCCACAAAGCACCTGGTGATTACTGACTCATCCTTTGGACTCCGCTCAGCACCGTTTGCTCAAGGAAACCCACCCCCCTGCTTTGGTCAGGTCTCCCGCTGGCCACTCTGAGTCTCCAGAATGTCTTGACTATCAGAGTTGTCAACTGCATGTGTGCAGGGTCATGATGTAACTCATTTCTGTTTCCTCTCCACTCTAAGCCATAAGCTGTATGATGTGGAAACCTTGCCTGCCTTGTAACATCTGTATTCTCAACTGTGTCATGCGGACCCATCTGAAACCTCTGTGTGATGCTCGAGCACTGGTTCTGCTTCAGAGGGTGCCCAGAGCTCCTTGCAAGAAATCTGTGTGTGTGTGTGTGTGTGTGTGTGTGTGTGTGTGTCTGCTCAGTCGTGTCCAACTGTTTGCGACTCCTTGGACTATAGCTGCCATGGGATTTCCCAGGCAAGAATACTAGAGTGGGTTGCTACTTCCTACTCAATATATATGTACATACTGTGATAATACATATCACCGTATCTGGTGTAATAATATGTGCTCATTGCTGCTGCTGCCACTAAGTTGCTTCAGCTGTCCGACTCTGTGCTACCCTATAGATAGCAGCTCACCAGGCCCCCCCGTCCCTGGGATTCTCCAGGCAAGAACACTGGAGTGGTTTGCCATTTCTTTCTCCAATGCATGACAGTTAAAAGTGAAACTGAAATCGCTCAGTTGTGTCCAACTCTTAGCAACCCCATGGACTGCAGCCTACCAGGCTCCTCCGTCCATGGAATTTTCCAGACAAGAGTACTGGAGTGGGGTACCATTGCCTTCTCTGATGTGCTCATTACTGTGAATGAATAAAAATGGATGCCAGGAGGAAGGGAAGAAGGGAGAGAGAAAGAGAGAGGGAAGGAGGAAGGAAGAAGGAACAAAGGGAGGAATTCATGACTATTTCTGGCCCAAGAAGCTTCCTGTCTTTATCTTTCATGCCCCAGTTTCACAAGCAAGACTTGGCTATTTTGACCACTGTCTGTTGAAGTTCCGGGAGCTCTTTAAATGAGTTAATGCCTGAGCTTCATCCCCAGAAACTCTGATTCAGCAGCCGAGGGTGAGGCCTGGGGCTTGAGCTCCAGAGGCTCCTGGGGTGGTTCTCACAGTGCAGGTATAGCCAGGATAGGGGAGGCTGCTCCCTCTTGAGAATGAGTTGGGCTGAAAATTGAAACAGTGGGAATGACCTGAGACTGGAGACTTGAAAACTGGGCTTGGAGCCTCCGCAGTTTGTGTCTGGTCTTCTTATCTGAGAAATGGACGGCAAGAGATTTCTCCCTTCCCTTCCTAAATCCCACCCATCACATTCACATTCTCATCTGCTGGTTGAATTAAGACTGGCTGGTTTTCCTACAAGCCCAGGGAGGAGCCTCCCAAAGGCCTCCAGAAACTCTGATTCAGCAGCCGAGGGTGAGGCCTGGGGCTTGAGCTCCAGAGGCTCCTGGGGTGGTTCTCACAGATGCAGGTATAGCCAGGATAGGGGAGGCTGCTCCCTCTTGAGAATGAGTTGGGCTGAAAATTGAAACAGTGGGAATGACCTGAGACTGGAGACTTGAAAACTGGGCTTGGAGCCTCCGCAGTTTGTGTCTGGTCTTCTTATCTGAGAAATGGACGGCAAGAGATTTCTCCCTTCCCTTCCTAAATCCCACCCATCACATTCACATTCTCATCTGCTGGTTGAATTAAGACTGGCTGGTTTTCCTACAAGCCCAGGGAGGAGCCTCTCAAAGGCCTTCTGCCCCTCAACTCTACAGGGCTTTGAGGATTCAGTCGTGGGGTACTAGTTATTGCCCTGGCCCACCCCACCGCCCCCCTTCTCCTCCTCCTCCTGCTCTGTCTGCAGTCAGAGCAGGGGAGAAAGGATGTGATGAATATTCCCTAAATATCCGCTTCAGACCCTCTAGGTACATTATCCATCACATCCTTTTCCAGGTTGGAGACTTTATGTACCCATTTTGCAGATTTAAGAAACTGAGGTTCATATATTTTGACTTTCTCAGAGGTGCCCAGCCCAGGAATGGGGCGTCAACAGTCCCAGACCACACTGACTCAGAATTACTTGAGAGCTTCATGAGTCCACACAGCCTCCAGAGATCAGCACGACCCAGCCCCTGTCCTCTGCCCTCACGCCCGTGCCTTGGTCCAGAGGGGCTCCGATAGAGCTGGCCTTAATGTCAGACAGAACTGGGTTCAAACTCCGACTCTGCCGCTTGTGAACAGGCTGACCCTGGGCCAGTACCTTCACATTTCTGACAATTCTGAGCAAGTTTTTCTGAGAGAAAAAAAAGAACTTTTTATAAATGGCCAAAAAACAAAATCACAGTAAAGGTGTTATAATAAAAATGCCAGCCTCATTACTATGTCGTGGAAAGCAAAGTGAATTTTAAAAGTAAATTAGGTGAGTATTCCCAGACTTGCCACTATACTTATAATAAAATCCAAACTCAGCAGCAAAACACATATGTCCCCACACCCAGGACCCCTCCTCACCCCGCTGATTTCATTCCTTCTCTGCCCCATTCCCACCAACCCTTTGTATCAGCTGGTCCTTCTTCCCAACCTGGGATGCTCTCCCTGCAGATCTTTCTCTGACTCCTACTCATCATTCACATCTCAGCTAAAATGCCACCTCCTCAGGGAAGCCCTCCCTGACCACCCCGTGCACACCATCATGCTTTCTCATACTGGTTTCTTTTCTCCAGGATATACATTACTATCTGAAACGCTCTGGCTTATTATTTGTGTGGACACTTGGTTATTGTTCTCCTTCCTCTTTTGTCGGATAAAGCCAGAGTCTTCCCTGTCGTGATCAGCATTCCATCCTCAGCACCTAGAACTACGTCTGACTCAAAGTAGGTCCTCAACAAGTGTATGTTGAAAGAACGCTTGAGATGAGATGAAGTATATTGAATGTTTAACACGGAACGAGCACTCAACCTAAGAAAAGCTTGGGTTGGCCAGAGGATGCTCTGGTTGTTCCTTACTGCCCTGCCACAAGGTCTGGGGTTCTTCTGTTCCATTTCAAAGACAGCCATAGACAATATATAAACGGGTGGGCATGGCTATGTTCCAATAAAGCTTTATTTTTAAAAATGGGCTGCAGGCTGATTTGGCCAGCAAGTCTTCCCTGGTGGCTCAGACAGTAAAGAATCTGCCTGCAATCTGGGTGACCTAGGTTCCATCCCTGGGTCGGGAATATACCCTGGAGAAGGGAATGGCAGCCCACTGCAGTATTCTTGCCTGGAGAATTCCATGAACAGAGGAGCCTGGTGGGCTACAGTTCATGGGGTTACAAAGAACTGGATATAACAAAGGGATTTTCACTCCTAGTCTGTTGATTCCTAGTTTAGGGGAGTGCCCCCCCTGTGATATTTCTTGGACAAGATGCAAGTGGCAACCCAGGAACCAGCATTTACAGAGTGGTTGTGTCTACTTGATCAAGGTATCTGAAGCAGCCGGAATCAGCAGGACCCTGGGCATGAATTTCAGCGGAGGCACAGGCCATAAACTTTATTGTTCCGCAGGACTTTGGCCCCCACCCCGGCTTTCTGCTGATTTTCCAAAGAGTAGTGGAGGTGGGCCCTGCACTATGATCACTGATGCATCAGGGAAAGGGAGCCTACACGTTTAATTAAATGTTATTCAAGAAATAAAATTCAGGCCCTCAGCTGACAACGCAGAATATTAAAGCATCAATTTCCTGAAGGAAACCTGCCTTAATGAGATTCTCCAAATAAATGGAAAGGGAAAAAAATACAATTAATTCCAGCTGCTAATGTCAGCCCCATCAACCCAGAGCAATGTCTTGATCAACAAAAGCTGATGATATTGGTTTATCTGGAAGAGAAGGCATGGAAGACTCTGTTGAGACTGCTGGATCCCACACGCAGCCAGACCCCTGGAAAGAAGACCCTTTCTTCTCATGAGCCCCTAGAATGAGAAGCCATACAAGTCACACACCTCCCTGGCCAAAGGAGCTAATGATTGATTAGCGTGAAGCTGGGAGGTCGGTAGTGGAGGGTCACAGGGCTCTGTCCTTGGTCCTATCCCAGGCAACCTTTTCATTGGTAACTTGGAAAGGTATACAGGGAGATACTGACTTCATCTGTTGAATAAGCTGAAGCTGGAGTTCAATTAATTTATGTAAGACACCTGAAATCCTTAAAACAAAATAGACTCCCACATCGAATGTTTTCCTTTTCTTGTCTCACTCTTCAGAGAATCCAACGTGAATAAGATCTATTTACTCAACTGAATACTAGGGTGGTGGAATCAGCCCAGGGTCCTGCTGATTCCGGCTGGTGCTTCCCAGGCGGTGCTAGTGGTAAAGAACCCACCTGCCATTGCAGAAGACATAGAGATGTGGGTTCAATCCCTGGGTCAGGAAGACCCCTGGAGGTGGGACTGACAACTCATTCCAGTATTCTTGCCTGGAGAATCCTATGGACAGAGGAGCCTGGTGGGCTGCAGTCCATTCAGTCACAAAGAATTAAACAGTATGACTGAAGCAACTTAACACGCACACACTCAGCTGAATACCACCCTCATAGTTTTTTCCATTCTTTTACTTCTTATTCTATTATTAACAATACATTCTCTCTAATTTGACCCATCCATTATCTCAAATAAATACATTTTTAAAGGCCACTTGAGATCACCGCTGTAAATGAAAAACCGGTAAAACTTCCCACCAGCCAAAAGTAGCCGTAAATACAACAAAAACTAGCATAGTTACTGTGGCTCAATATCATTGCCAGAAAAAAGCCTGAGTGTCACTCTGTTGTTAATTAGAGAGATGAAGAAGAGTTAAAGAAGTGTTAATGACATACGAGACCCAGCTGAAATTTCCATACTGTGCACTCAGCTATTCAGGGACATTTCATGTCATGCCTCCGTCACATGATCTCTGCCCTAAGACAGCCTAAATCTGTCGGTGTTGCTTACACTCAGGGTTTTCTAACTGATACACAGTCTCCTGATGATCAGCCCACCTGGTATCCCTGGACCAGCCATTTCTGCTTCCAAATGCCATAGAGAAGCCTCATTCTGGGACATGAAATATTAATAAAACAAGGTTCACTTTCAACTGCAGCCAATTCACAGAGGCTGCTAAGTTCTTTCTTGGGCTTCCCAGGTGGCTGAGTGGGTAAAGAATCTGCCTGCAATGCTAGAGACACAGGTTCAACCCCTAGCTCGGGAAGATGCCCTGGAGGAGGGCATGGCAACCCACTCTGTATTCTTGCCTGAAGACTTCCCTAGACAAAGGAGCCTAGTGGGCTACAGTCCATAGGGTCACAGAGTCGGATACGAGTGAAGCGACTCAGCATGCATGCATGCAAGGTCTTTCCCGCTCCAAGTCAAGTTGGCTGGGGAGCCAGTGCAGGGCTCAGCCCTTACTGAATCATTTGATACCCCACCCCTCTCCGGATGCAGCAGCTGCCACCATGAGCACACAGTCTGTGGGTACTGGGTGAAAACTGACTAAATACAGCAAGGCACTCCTCTACTGCACAGCCAACGATGCCTGCTGGTGTTTGGGAGGAAAGTGTATGTATTTTCCCATCTAGTTCTGTACCTAGAGACTGGAAACACTTTCCAAAATGATTGGAGAAAATGTCAATCTTTATTATGGGTGGGACGAATCTGCTTTGGAGAAGTTTGATAGAATGTCCAATAGTCACGATTAGTCTTCATTGAATACTAAATATAAATATGAAGAATCAGAAAAGACAACCAGATTGTGAAAAATCTCCTAAATTTATTTTTGCAGTGCTGTTAAATCCATTTCTGATTAAAATAATTATCACTTATCTATAGCAAGCAATACTGGATGGTTATCCATATGCGAATCTGTCTTAGAAATATGCACCAACTTAAAGTGGTTTTTAATAAAAGTACATTATTTTTAGCCAGTGATTTGGTTCTAAGAGCTGGTTGCTGACAGAAGGAAGGGAACTATTCTATGAGTCAGTGAATGTTTTCCAGAAAATAAATTAAGGAGAAAACAAGAGAGGCAGCTAGCTCTCTATGTGCTACAAATTCATCGTGCTTACCTTTGCCTTGAGTTTCATTTTTCTTAATTTTTGGTGGGGGGCTGGATTGTGGCTGTGATTTTTTTTTAATCAAGTCAACCAGATAGCTCCTGATAACTCCGGCTGGGTTTGTAGCTTTCTTGAAAGTGTCATGGCTTAGAAAAATTTGAGAAATGGCCCAGAATTATGACCATGCCCAGAAGGTCTTTGGGGTGACATTCAAGGCCCCTCACAACCTAATCTCCACCCATCGTTCCTTGCTTTCCAGGGCCCCCAGATCTATGCTTCATCTGCGTTAAAGTCTCATCTTTCTCCAGAATAATAGGCATGCTCTCTGTCGAATAAAAGAGGGAGATAAGAAAACGTATTCACATATGCTTGCATTTGCATAAAGCTAGTCGGGAAGGATGCTCAGGAGACAGAAGTTGTGACGTGCAGGGAGGTGGGGTGGGACAGGAAGGAGGCTGGGAAATCAACAGCTAGAGGTTGGGATGGGGAGGGAGGGAAACAGTCACTCTACACCCTTTTTCATCTATGTGAAAGGATCACATGTTCAGAAATCAAATGGAAGGAGGGAGGGAGGGAAGGATGGAGATCAAGAGAGAGGGAGGGAGGGAGGAATTCTCATTATTTCAAGAACACTTTTCCAGGCCTTTGCTCTTGCTATTTCCACTTTCTGGATGACTTGCTCAACCTCACACCCACACCCATCCTTCCATATTTTGCCAGGAAAACTCCTGTGGATGCTTTAGAACCCAACTCACCTGCCACTTCCTTTGTGAATATGTCATCAAGAAGAGTTCCTCCGAGCTCCTAAGCACCTTGGTTGGAATGTATACTCCCTATAGGCATAGACAGAAGATGCCTTGTTCTCTGTGGTAGTACCAGCCCTTACTGCAGTCCTCAACACATAGTAGGAGATTTATAAACATCTACTGAATGATTGATATACAAGCTGGGACTTCCATATAGCTCAAATGGTAAAGAATCTGCCTGCAATGCAGGAGACCAGGATTTGATCCCTGGGTCAGAAAGATCCTCTGAAGAAGGGAATGGCAATCCACTCCAGTATTCTTGCCTGGAGAATCCCATGGACAGAGAAGCCTGGCGGGCTACAGTCCATGGGGTCGCAAAGAGTCAGACACAACTGAGCGACTAACAGACACACTGAATGAATGAGGAAACATAAACAGGCTACATAACACACTATTAAGAGCACAAATGTTGGTGTCATGCAAACCTGACCAATAAGGGCTGTGTGACCTTGCATCTCTGAGAGCCAACTCCTCTCCCAAAGGGGTGTGGCAAAGATTCAGTAAGTTAACTGTGCTGGTCGCTCAGTCGTGTCCTACTCTTTGCGACCCCATGCACTGTAACCAGCCAGGCTCCTCTGTCCATGGGATTCTCCAGGTGAGAATACTGGAGGGGACTGTCATGCCCTCCTCCAGGGGATCTTCCTGACCCAGGGATTAAACCCAGGTCTCCCACACTGCAGGCAGATTCTTCACCATCTGAGCCACCAGGGAATGCGGGTCAACAAGGTAACTCATGTGCAATGAACGCAGTATTAGCTATATTATTGTGATCATTTCTTTGCCATGTTTGTGGTCACACCGTATGGCAATCACCTGCCGCATTTCTGCCTCCAACTCCAGGCTGGAGGCTCTTGAGGGTAGAGACCCTGTTTGCTCCATCTCTGTCGCATTTCTGCAAGACAAACAAGCCCTAGGCTAGAAGCCAGCCAGCAAGCAGTTCTCTGAAGGGTTTGTTGACTGACTTAAAAAGGGAACAAATGAATAAGGAGCCTTCTGCCAAGGGGAAGGGAGAAGCGAAGCAGATGAATAGGTGGGAGTCATTCTTGCTGATACAAGGGGGACCCCAGAAACACAAAGCACCCCAGAGCTGGAAGAGAACAGAAGCCAGCCATCAGCCCTGCAGCCATCCCCTAACAGGGATTTAAAATGGGTTGAGAGCTGGATCTGAGCGCCTGCGTCCTTGACAAATAAGCCCTAGGCTAGAAGCCAGCCAGCAAGCAGTTCTCTGAAGGGTTTGTTGACTGACTTAAAAAGGGAGCAAATGAATAAGGAGCCTTCTGCCAGAGGGGAAGGGAGAAGCAAAGCAGATGAATAGGTGGGAATCATTCTTGCTGATAAGGGGGACCCCAGAAACACAAAGCACCCCAGAGCTGGAAGAGAACAGAAGCCAGCCATCAGCCCTGCAGCCATCCCCTAACAGGGATTTAAAATGGGTTGACAGCTGGATCTGAGCGCCCGCGTCCTTCAGGAGGAACCCTGCTCAGCCAGCCCCCACTCACTCACTTCCTCGCACAGGGCGGCGCCTAGTTTCAGCCCTCCATTCACTGCTTCCTTGCTCTGCAGCCCTCTTCTGGTGTGACTTCGCCCCGAGCGCCACCTGCCCCAAACACGCCATGTGCAACTTTACTTACCCCACTTCTGCATCCATCGGGCACTGGTCGGGTCCCTGCCCTGACCTTTGATCTTTTACAAATAGCATGAGTAGCTCCTGTCTGTCAAGCTTGTATTCCGTACTTTGCAGGTGTGATCACTGAAGTGTCATTTCTCCCATCTTACAAAGGGGAAATTGAAGAATCAAAGAAGTTCAATGACCTCCTCACTATTGGCAACGATTAAAAGGTCAAACCCAGGACTTACACACAGGTCTGCTTGATTCTGCAACAAGGGCTCCTCAGTATACCCCAGGTCACTTTTCCTACAAGACCCACAGCAGAAGCTTCCTGAGTTTCACACCTAGTCCGTCCCAACAGCTAGTTTCACACCTAGTCCGTCCCAACAGCTCTTTCAGATTGCCTGTCCCAACCGAGAATGCAGCGTCTCTGGCGAGATCATCTTCTATGATCTTCTTGAATGCCTTCCCAGCTGGGGAGATCACTCCCTCACAGCCTCTTCCCCTCTAGTTTCCTCTCACTGGGCTGGTGAGCCGGCTGGTGATCTAGCTGATGCTCTTTGGAACTTCCCAAACCTCCCATGTCCCAGAGTTCAGCCTGCCACCCACCTTCAGAGGGAAGCCTCAATCCCTTGTGCCCTGGGCACAGAGGTAGGCATATAAAAGGTGCTTAAGACGGCTGTCTCTGAGTATTTGCCTGGGCAACCAGACCCCCAAAGGAGGGACCCTCTCCATGCCCCAGGCTGTGTCTGCTGCACACAACTATTCCTTCACACTACTGTGTTGATGTCATCACAATGCACCTTGGGTAGCTGGAACAGCAGGCAGCTCTCTGGATAAAGAAGTATTCATCATTCTGCGAGCATAAAGCCAGCTCTCATCTACTCCACTCACTCTGTCTTTCGCTAAATATCCACTGTGAATATACTGTGGTAGGTGCTGTCACTTGAGTCATGTTTGACTGGTTGCAACCTCATGGACTGTAGCCCTCCAGTCTTCTCTGTCCATGGGGGTTCTCCGGGAAAGAATACTGGAGCGTGTGGTCACAGCTCCAGGCGATCTTCCTGATCCAGCGATCGAACCTGTGCTTCTTGAGTCTCCTGGGTGGGGTCTTTACCGTTACCTGGGAAGCCCCACTGGGCACTGAAAAATCAGACATAAATCAGATAGTCCTAGGGACCCTCTCCATGCCCCAGGCTGTGTCTGCTGCACACAACTATTCCTTCACACTACTGTGTTGATGTCATCACAATGTACCTTGGGTTGCTGGAACAGCAGGCAGCTCTCTGGATAAAGAAGTATTCATCATTCTGCGTGCGTAAAGCCAGCTCTCATCTACTCCACTCACTCTGTCTTTCGCTAAATATCCACTGTGAATCTACTGCGGTGGGTGCTGTCACTTGAGTCATGTTTGACTGGTTGCAACCCCATGGACTGTAGCCCTCCAGTCTTCTCTGTCCATGGGGGTTCTCCGGGAAAGAATACTGGAGCGTGTGGTCACACCTCCAGGCGATCTTCCTGATCCAGCGATCGAACCTGTGCTTCTTGCGTCTCCTGGGCGGGGTCTTTACCGTTAGCACCACCTGGGAAGCCCCACTGGGCACTGAAAAATCAGACATAAATCAGATAGTCTCCGACCTCAGAGAGATTCCCACAGAATGAGTCCTAGAAATGGAAACAGGGACAAAAACGCACCGCACCGTGGAAAGGAGAACTGCTGATACTGTAATTAACAACACTTTGCATCTTTCTTAACCGCCGCCGCCTCGCCCTGCAGACCGTGCCCCCGGGATGGACTGTGTCCATCTTGTTGATTACCGTTTTCCCTCGCAGAGCTGTGCTCAGCAGGAATGCAGTGCTGATGTGGTGAAGGAATGAACAAGCAAACGAATGAATAAAGGAAAGGATGGAATGAAGCGAAACCAAGAGTTTAAATTCCTGGCTCATGTGCGGGTGGGGGTGGGAACAGGGGAAATCAGGAAGCTGCAACCAGCAGAAGGCAAAGAAATACAGTAAAGACAACTGTCGGAGGAGCTACAAGTGTCTCCGTGTAACTACAGAAAGCCCTTCGGCGTTGTGCAAACGCACTTAATTAACTGAATTTTGAGCACAGTATTGAGTCTGAAATAGACGCAGTTGTGGCTCACACATCAGGAAGGGGAGGGGCTGCGTCCACACCCATCCCTCGCAGAGCTGTGCTCAGCAGGAATGCAGTGCTGATCTGGTGAAGGAATGAACAAGCAAACGAATGAATAAAGGAAAGGATGGAATGAAGCGAAACCAAGAGTTTAAATTCCTGGCTCATGTGCCGGTGCGGGTGGGAACAGGGGAAATCAGGAAGCTGCAACCAGCAGAAGGCAAAGAAATACAGTAAAGACAACTGTCGGAGGAGCTACAAGTGTCTCCGTGTAACTACAGAAAGCCCTTCAGCGTTGTGCAAACGCACTTAATTAACTGAATTTTGAGCACAGTATTGAGTCTGAAATAGACGCAGTTGTGGCTCACACATCAGGAAGGGGAGGGGCTGCGTCCACACCCATCAGGAGCAAATCCCCCCTCCCTATTCCCTCTCCTGCTGTCCGGCCTGGGTCCCCGGACACGCAGACATGACCTTGAGCATCTGCTTCCCATGGGACGCAGACCGCCGGTGCCTCCCAAGCAGAAAGGCGTGTACTAAAATTCACGGCACATTCTCCAATGACTGGGCGAGTGACGCGCCCTTTCCTGGGGCTGACAGGTCCCTGGGCTGCTCATCGACCAGTGCGCCTACCCCCATGCACTGTGATTAGCCAGGGTGTGGTGACAGCCGGCTGACATTAATTATCTGTGAGTTAGAGGCATCTGAGAGCACAAACAGAAAGCTGTCAGCAGAGCAAGGCAGCATCATGATGCTCCTAGGTTTTGCAGCTGGGACTGTGAGCAGGGACAGGGGCTTCCAGGTTCAAGGAGGGGTGGGAGAGGTCAGCAGCCCTTCCCAGCAATCTCCAGCGCTGGTCCAGCAACAGCCTTTGGGTTAATTCAGGAAATAGTCAGGCACGCAGAGGACAAGCAATGCATTACCCATCACCCTGCCCCAACGCCCCATCCATCACCACATCTGACAGTTTTGCCTCCTAAATAGTTTTCACATCTGCCCACTTCTCTGCACTCCAGTGATGCCGGCCCCATCTCAGCCCTGCAGTGTCCTCCTCTCGCGTCCTTTCCTCTGCTCAAGCCCCCTCTGTGCACACAACAGCCAAAGGGCACCTTCCAAGCCCAGGTCAGACCCTCCCACTGCTCTGATCAGAACACGGCCTCCACCCTACCCCTTGCGTGTGGGCAAACCCAGCGTGTGGCCCTGCCAGACCCTCCAGCTTCATTTCCACCCCACCCTCTGCTCTCCCATCACAGTCACTTTCAGTCGCTTTCCCAACTGTAGCTCTTGCCATATGGTTTGCAAATGCTGTTCCTTCTGACTGAAATGCTCTTCCCTCTTCCCCTCCATGTTCAAGGTTCCTTAAATCTCACATCGTGTGTCACTTTCCCCCACAGAGCTTCCCTCAACCCCAAACCATAGCAAGTTCCTTTGTCTCACAAGGAAGCAGTGCAATGTAGCGGCCAAAGGCAGGGAAACTGGTGTCAAACAGCTTAGATTCAAGTCCCAACCCATCTGTTGGCTGTGTGACACTGGGCAAGGTGCTTAACCTCTCTGAGCCCCAGTTTTTTCCTCTATATGACTGGAGATGGCAGTAATACCAATCCCACTGGGTTGTTTTGAGGAGTAAATGAGTTAGTAGAGGTAAAGGCTGCTGGAGCCTAGCCTGGCATGTGTGTGCTATAAAAGCATTAGCTGTGACTATCTATTCATTTCATGTTTCTCTGTTTGTAACCATACCCTCCTGAATGGAACAATTTGATTAATTCTGTCCTCTTCAATACGCTCTAGGCCAGGGGATCTCAATAATCTGCATTATTGACACTTGAGGATGGATAACTCTGTGTTGGAGGGCCATCCTGTGTATTGTAGGATTTTTTGAAGATATGTATTATCGACTCATTAGATACCCAGTAGCAACCTTCTAATTGTGACAACCAAAGTGTCCAGACTTTGTGCAATGTTGCCTGGGGAGAACCAACCTAGAGAAGCTCCCCGCTCTGGTCGCTGTGAGAGCAGGGAGTCTAGATGGTCTCTTTCACAAATTCCTCCGAGCACCTCACACTTGGCCCAACGCAGGTGCTCACTCAATATATACTGAACAAATCAATCAGTGAATAGGTGAATGAATACATCCCCAGAGACATCTTGTAATACAAGGATCTCAAAGGGTAAGCTGGAAGGTCTGGGGACACGTCCTGCCTTCTCTAGTCCTGGAGGTGGGGGACACCTATGGAAAACCACTTCACTCCTCTGAACCTTGGTGGTCTTCCCTGTGAAATGGGGCTGATGACAGTGATGGTGATTTTCCTCCCATCACCAAGGTGGTAGTCGGCCTGTTCAAAAGTGATAGAAAGACTTTGCTCCTATCACCGCAGGCTGCCTTGTCAGGCATCATCTGGGCTGTGACGGGCATGGGCGTGTAATATATGTTGTACATAAGAAAGATAATATATCCCTTCATCTCCTTTTTAATATTGCTGTAAATATGTCTTATGGGGGAGATAATCGAGATACAGAACGAGTAATGGTGATGATGGAGCCAGACCGATAGAATCTCACCTGCCAAGAGGGCAGTTCCCTGTCATTGTTCCATTATGGATGGTGTCTCGGGTAGATTGTGGTGTCAAGTGTATTTTGAATTATGGCAAGCCCCGAGCACTTAATTACATTGTGTTTCTAATAAGAAGAGCAGCTTAGTATCGGAAGAGCGCTGTGCTCCTGAGCTTTACCCATCCAGGTTGAAATGCTGGCTGCGATTCTCGCTGCTGTGGGAGCTCGGGCATGTCACTTGCACTCTCTGGACTCCAGCTGGCTTTTCTATTAATGGGAGCAGAGACGAGTGTCACAGCACAATATTTGTAAGAGACATTGGCTTAGAGAAGGGGCACGGCTGGGTGGGAAGATGAGATGACGCCAGTAAACCCCAAGCATCTGCCAAAAGTGCTAGCATAGAGAGCTAACTGTTGGACACAGGAGGGGAAGGAGAGGGTGGGATGAATTGAGAGAGGAGCTTTGACCCATATACACTACCATATGTAAACTTAGATAGCCAGTGAAAATTTCTCTATGAGACAGGGAGCTCAAAGCCCGGGCTCGGTGACAACCTAGAGGGGCAGGATGGGGTGGGAGATGGGAGGGAGGCTCAAAAGGGATGGGACATATGTATGCTTGTGGCTGCTTCACCTTGTTGAATGGCAGAAACCAACAGAACACTGTAAAACAATTATCCTCCAATTAAAACTAAACTTTAAAAAATGTGCTAACAGGGTTTATTTGCAGGATATGACCCCATTCAGGAGACCTGGAAACTTGGTAACTTGACTTCTAAGATGAGCTGAAAATATTCTTCAGCTTTCCACCAACTCCTCAGGGTTCACATGGCACGGTTTCTAGCATCCCTAGAAAATGGGGATTTGGCTCAAGCACTTTGGTCTCTATTGTGATGTCCCCAAAATGTGAACTGGAATTGATAAGGACTTCTGGGATGGGTGGTTTTTGCAGTGGTCATGTGGAAGTGTCTCAATTGTTTGGTCCAGTGGCGTGCAAGGTACTCAATCAGTGAACGAGTGGATGCCCCACATGTGAAATCTCTTCTATCCTGCAATAAAACTTACCTTCCTTGTCGTTGTTGTAAGTATTTAGCCCCTTCCCGATAGAACAAAATACAGAGCTCACACAATTAAATGGAGAGGGAGGGGGGTTTAAAGGCTTTAGCTACCCAAGATTTGCTGCCCATGTCGAGAAGCACCTCAATAATTCAATTCTAGTACCTGATTGCAGCCAGAATTAATTCAAGGCACTCTAACTGGAGACCCCAAGAGACAGGACAGACCACTGGGCTTCCAAGGCCAGAGTTATCTCACTGAAAACCAGGTCCACTGCACTCATAGGCTCCCTCACTGGTCTGAGGCCATTCCTCTGAGCCCCAGGCCAGTTAACCAGCCCAGTGCTCCAATATTCCACCCAGAGGAGGGGATGTGACCCTCCCTGACCTGCCTTTTCCCATTTCTAAAAAGGGCTGCTTAACTGGAAGAATTTCTTAAATGGCATTTAAACTCTAGTACCCTAGAACTTAAGGCTTTGTTGAGTCCCTTCTACGTAGCTGGCCATTTCCAAGGAGGACTGAAACATCTCACTTTCTTGAGATTAAATTTGATTAGGAATAATGAGGAAACGCTCAAAAGGTGGCATTGCTGTGGGGCAGAGAGACCCTGAGATGGCAGACGCTGGGTAGGTCTCAGCTGCAAAAACCACTCACTTGAAAAAGGGCTCCCAGCTAGACTAATTTATGCTTTTGCACAGGGACCAGAAATTCAGGGTAGACTCGTGGGTAAGAGCCTGGTTCCCTGGAATCAGACAGCCTGGATTCAAATTATGACTTTATCTGTTATTAATTGAAAGTGTAAAGTGTTAATTAGTCACTCAGTTGTGTCCAACTCTTTGCGACCCCATGGACTGCAGCACCCCAGGCTTCCCTGTCCATCACTAACTCCTGGAATTTGCTCAAACTCATGTCCATCAAGTCAGTGATGCCATCCAGCCATTTCATCCTCTGTTGTCCCCTTTTCCTCCTGCCTTCAATTTTTCCCAGAATCAGGGTCTTTTCCAATGAGTCAGTTCCATAGTCAACTGGAGAGCTTGCTAAAAATAGATTGCTGGTAATGTTCTTACCACCAAAAAAAAAAAAAAAGAAATGATGATTATGTGATGGGATGGATGCTAATGCTATGGTGATTAGAGTTTTGTAATATATTAATTATCAAATCAATACCTTGTACACCTTAAACTTACACAATGTTATATAACAATTATATCTCCATGAAGCTGGGGGGAATTGATTGCTGAGGTGAAGGAGGTGAATGTGGTTATAGAACTGACAGAGATCTTTTGGTGTAGGGACTATTTGGTTTCTTGACTCTAGCGATGGATACACAAAACTACAAATGTGATAAAATTGTACAGAACAGAATACGTGTTAACATATGCACACATATGAGTACAAGTAAAACTGGGGAAATCTGAGTAAAATCCGTGGATTATGTAATGTCAGTGTTCTTGTTATGACATTATTTTATAGTTTTTCTAACTGTTACCATCGAGGTAAAACTGGGAATGATACACAAAAGATTTCTCTGTGTTATGCCTTACACAGAGGAATTATGTGAATTTATGTTATGTGAATTTAAGTTACTTCATTCACATAACTAAAAACACCTTTCTTGCTCTCATCACTTATGAAATTACAAGAGTTTTAGGAGTTCTTTGGCCAGAAACAGGGACAATAATCAAATATATATATATATATATATATATATATATATTTAATGAATTACCATATCGTAGAGATGGTGGTGGTGATAAAGAAGGAGATAACAACCATGATCCATCAGTGGTTACAGCATTTATTGGTTACATATTGTACACCAGGCTCTTTGTACGCATGCTAAGTGGCTTCAGTCATGTCTGACTCTTTGTGAGCCCACAGACTGTATGTAGTGTGCCAGACTCCTCTGCCCATGGGATTCTCCAGGCAAGAGCGCTGGAGTGGGTTGCCATGCCCTCTTCCAGATCGGGCTCTTTACATTGTGCGTACTCCATGCTCTACGTACTATCCTGGAAACTCAGAAGTTAAAATACCAGCCAAGATCGTGCAGCTGGTAGGTGATGATGCCTAGACATTGATTCGAAGCATTTGCTCTTCACCAGCATGTCAGAGATTACAAACCAGTGTGCACTGCCAAACTCCGGCCTGCAGATGCATTTTATTTGACCTACAGAGTGATTTATTATTTTTTTGAATTGGTTGTCTATCTTTAAGTATAAGATTTTGGTGTTTTTTTAAATTTTCATGTTTCTTGAGGTATCCTCATTTCTGGCTTTTGGAAAATTCAGAACATCAGACATCACCAAGCCAGGATTCCCAGATGATAACTATTGGCCAGGACTGCCCACTGCAGACCCAGTTTGTGTTCATCATTTTGCCAAAGTCCATACACAGGCCTTTTCTCTTTTTAGATCATGGGCTGGCTCCAAAGACATTTACATTTTCAAACTTAGCCATTTCTACAACCTTACTGTGACCACAGACCGGTCATCAGCCACATGGTGATTAGATGCTACAGAGTGACCTTCCTCTGACCCCAGGATCAGAGCTGGCTCTGGCATCTCATTGGCTTTCCAGATCTCTGGGAAGGCCTGCTGGGTCCGGTGTGGGCAGGGACTTATGGGAAACCAAGGAGCTGGTTCAGAAGCGGGCATGGCATCACCCTTAAAAAGCATGACATGAACTTAGATCCAAAGATGAAATTGGTTTGGGAGGGGCAGATCCTGTGCTCCCCACACTGTATCGGCTGGGAGAAAACAATCTATCTGGCATGAACAAGATCAATGCCAGCTCAGTGAATTCCCCAGAAACTGTGAAATTGCATAAAAGATTTGATCAAAGTCGCCATCAGCCGCCAAGCTGTAATGACTTCTGTGATTTTTTTAACTGGATTTTAATTTTTATGTTTATTATTTGGGGACTGATGGAGCAGAGGAAACACTTCAGCCTCCAGTGCCTCTCTCCTTCTCTCCCGTGAAGCACTTTAAGAACTCGGAAAAACTCAATTGCAAAGGAAAAGCATTTGGCTCTCGGTGTTTCACATTTTGTTCCTGCTCCCCGGGCTTGGAGACAGCTCAGGAAGTTAATTAAAATCAATAGAGAAAAAGAATTGAATAAATCACAACATGAATATCTCTGAAAAGTCTATATTACAGCGCAGCAGCATGGAGGTGAAATGCCCTGTTCTCCCTCTCCTTCTGGGAAGGGGGAAATTAAACTTATC
>SJXQ01009595.1:281059-298762 GCA_006408695.1 Aepyceros melampus | reverse complement strand
CTCACTCCCTCCCCCCCTCCTCTCTCCAAGCAGGAAGAGGAGAAAGAGCCCGTCAAGAAGTCAAGGGTATGGCTGGCTGTCACTCCTCAAAGAGGTGACTAGGACCCCCAACCATTATTGAATGTAAGACACGTGACATTGGTCTTCCTGCAACAATCCTACAGAGTCATTGCGCTCAAGCCCCATTTTGCAAGCGAAGGTAAGAAATTGTCCCCGCTCATCTGGCCTTCAGGTGGCCCCTGGTGCCCATGATTTACCTTGACCGTGGCCACTTCTCCTTCCCCTAATAGCCCAGGGATTCTCTCTAGCTCCTGCGGATGAATGACTTACAGGGCATCTGAATCACACCCAGAAAGGGATGGAAGAGGAGTCCACAGGACCACCAGCCTGGCCCCTGCCTCTCAGCGCAATCACTTCTCACTGCTCTGTCTCCAAGAAAACTGAGCTCATTCCTTATAGCTGCCAGAGAAGGAAACTCCCCTCCGGCCTTGAAAATTCTCTTAAGCATCTAACATCCCACATTCTCCACAGAACAGAACTTGCTCAAATCTAATCTGAATCTTTTGGGCCGTGGGCTGGATCATGTCCTTGGGGTAAATCTAAAAATGAGTGATGGATCCTTTCCTTCTTCATCCCTCCCTCCCTCCCTCCTCGTCAGAGTTCTGCCCTCTAGCTTCTCAAAGCAGGTAAAACACCCAACCCAGGGCCTGGAACAAAGCTTGTGTTTATTAAATATTAATTTCTTGGGCTTTTTCCTTCCATACCTGGGCTCTGGGGGTCACTGGCCACCCCATTCTTCTCTTGGAGTTGTTCATAGTTTCAAAAGAAGGCTTAAACATGCATAAGCAACCCAGAGACGTAGCTGTGATAGCAGCGAAAACTACTCTGTGACCCCAGGGACAAACCTGCTCTGCCTTGCAGGACCCGGTCTCCAGCATGCCCCCCACTCATCTGAAGCCTTCCCATTTCCCTTAGGACAAAGACAGGATCCCTGAGCCCCACCTGTCTGCCCTCAGGGTCCTGCACAAACTCTTCTTCCTGGAATGGTCCTGCCTCCCCGGTTGATCTGATAGGCTTCCTAGGTGGTTCAGTGGTAAAGAATTGATCCCTGGGTCGGGAAGATCCCCTGGAATAGCAAATGGCAATCCACTCCTGTATACTTGCCTGGCAAGCTCCATAGACAGTCCACGGGGTCACTAAGAGTTGGACACGACTGAGTGACTGAGCATGCACGCACTTCTTCTGGCAGCATCCTATTTCTTGTCCATACTCTACTTAAATGCCGCTTTCCCAGGAAGCCCTTCAGGACCCCCATCCAAAACAGGTGCAGATCCCTTGCTATGTGCTCAAGCTCTCTAAACCAGATCCTTTGCTTTTTAAATACTTGCCACATTGAATGAACAGCCGCTCATCAATGCCTGTGCTTCATGCTTGACAATAAGCATTCTGAGGGTGGAAGACTTCATAGCAATTGATAGTTTAGTTGGGACTTGATGGTTATGGAGAACAGACCAGTGGGAGAGGGACAGTCAGATGAAACATGAACATAAAATGTGCTCCTGGGGTTGGATCGTTGCATTTGTATTTGTGAACCTTTGCCCCAGAAATGCCATATCAGAGCCTCACACTCAGCTACTCACAACAAAAGGCATTATTCTCATGCTGCTGGCTCTGCAGCTCCGCTAATCTAGGTTGTGGTTGGCCAGCCACTCTACTGCAAGCCGCACTTCGACTACACTTGGCTCCAGGCTCTCAATCGTCTCTGGTTCACAGATGGCTCTTGGCTCCAGGTGTGTTTGTTCTGGACCCAGGCACAAGGGTCTGTGCCACCTGGGGCACGTCCTTCCCATGGCAGATCATGTTGGAGCTGAAACTGACCAGACTAGCCAGGTCTTCATCATTATGCTTAGCCTTCACTTGCATATCCTCTTTCCCGATGCTTCTTTCTTTCTTTTGTCAGTGATTCCTTGGCACCTAGTTGCACAAAGTAACTCATTAGTTACAGCTACATCAGGTACCTGGTGTTTTTCCTCTCTGCAACACTCTCTTCTTTGTAAGCATTCTTCATTCCAGAAGAGAAGGTCACTGTACCATAACTTCAGACCACCCACACCCATCTCCAAACCTCCTGACACCAGCCGTGATGGCTTTGAAATGTTCCATGAGAAGAATGCAGACCTTGGATTAGCCCCGATCCTTAGCAAGAACCCCATTTTGAGCTAACACTGTAAGTTTTACTCAAGGAAATCCTTTTGGGGAGGACGCAGTTCTTGAGGGCCTTAGCCTGCTGTGGCCTCCTTTGCCTAAGAAAGAAATATGCTACTCTTCGCATCTTCACCCAAAACTCTGTCCCCACGATTTTGATTCTGTGCTGGTGTACAGAGACGGAGATTTCGGTTGTAATCACCTGCATGAAGAGGACACGCAGGGACACCTGAGGCCTCATGCAGCCTTAGCCCAGAACAAGCACTAGACCTTCCCACCCCCTACTCTAGGCCACGCCCGACAGGGATGCTGTGGGGAAATGTGCTCTGCCTCTACTGGGGAAAACTGCAGAGTCACATGGCCGAAAGCACAGACATAGGGTTTAATCCTGGGAGGGTGTGAGCACTGAGAAAATGACTCCAGCTCTCACAGCAAGGGTAAACAAGGACTCAAAGGTGGCACCTAACATTTTGTTCCTGCAAGTGGCAGAAATGCAGGTCATTCTCTGGGATGGAGAACATGGGAGGAAGCACACACTTGAGGACAACGTTGAGTTCTTCTCTGAGCGTGTTGACCACATACAGTGTCCAAGACTTGCCCAAGCAGAAAGGTCTGACCTCCCCTGGCCTCTGTCTCAAAGGAAAGGTCTGAGCTGAGATTTGGGAGCATTGGTATAAAGATGGCAGGCCAAAGCTTTGAAGGATGGAGAGCCTTGGTCAGGGGCAAAGTGTGGGGTGGCGGACCCCATTGACTGGATAGTCTCTTCCCAGCCTCCTTTGCAGCCACGGATAGCCATGTGGCCTTATTCTTGCCTAGAAAGTGAAAGGACATGTTTCCCAGGGGGATTTTGGAACGGTTTTGTCTACCCGTAAAAGGGCAGACTCACAGAGAGAGGTGCTGGCATTGCTCTTTATCACTGTCTCCACTTTAAACTCAATAATATGCTCATCTCCAGAGCATTTTGTCACTATGAGGGAAAAAAACCAACAAGCTAAAGATGCCGGCACCTTGATCTTGGACTTGCCAGCATTCAGAATGATGAAGGACAAATGACTGTTGTTTATAAGCTGTCCACTCTTCTATACAGCCCAAACCAACTAAGACAAGCACTGATGTCCTTAATGAGAGAAAAGTTTTTGCAGGGAGGAGATAAATGGAATGAAAATCACAAGGAATAAGGATGGTAGTGGGCATTTGGGGAATATTGAGGTTCATTCACCCTCTCCTTCCTTTTGGGTGGGACCTTACCCATGATTCTAGGATTGAGGCATGTGACCCAGAACTGGCCATTTAGCCCAACCAAACACCCACTGACTGTAGCCATTAGTTCAGAGGTTGGCATGTGCCCCAAGCTGGGCTAATCAAAGTGACCTGTGTTAGGTGACAGGAAGAGAGAGTCTCTATATAAATTTGTAACCTGTTAGGTATCTAATTTAGGAATAATTGCAGTATCAAGGGAGAGAAGAAAGAAAATATATTGCTCTTATAAAAATGCAGGAAAAGATACAGCATGAACAGCCCCTCTGCTGTATTGAAATATTGTCCTTCTGTGATGAACACTCCACACATCAAACTGGTTTTGCAGATCCTCTTTTCTTGCTCACTGGACTTGAATTTGGAAGGATATGAGGATCCAGCCAAGTTGCCATCCCCTAGGTAGAGATTCTGAAAGGGGATCCAACCTGGAAAAATTAAGAAAGGAGAGAATTTATGACATTATATGAGCATCTGAATCAAGCCATACCTGAAGCCAGACCATATCCTGGACTTCAGTAACAAATTCTCTGACCATGCTCTTTTCAGTATGGGCTAGAGTTTCTGCCACTTGGGTAGGATGGATGGTAAAAGCAGTGAAATGGAGTGGAGGAAGTGGTGATTAGTGATGTTCTTTTTCACTCAAACACTGGCACTAGCAGGCAGTGATTAAATCCCTTCTCAGCCCTCTTACAGGATTACCCTGTTTAGCCACCATGATTCAGTCCGCATCTGTCATTTCTGCCTCACGGGATGGGAAAGAAGGGAAGAGGCTGTTGGCTCTTTTAATCTCTTTCTGTCTGAGGACACTGGGGTGTCAAGCTCCTTTCCTCCAGTCAGAGAAGATGAGCCTTCCACCTGATTTATCACTCCCTGATTTTATTTGCTTTTGTTCTCATCAGCCTCCAGCAAGATGCTACAATTGTTCCTCCAAAGTACATTCAAGAGGAGACCCTGATTTCAGAGTAACCAGCAGTCTCTGTGCTGTGATGCAGTCCTGCTGGGATTGTCCACGTGAGGCCAGAGCTTTTTGCCAAGAGCCCTTAATACTTCTCTGAGCATGGTCCGCATTGAGCTCTGAATCACCGTGGGGCAGAGGCTGCTGCTGGGGGCTAAGTGGCTGCAGCTGTGCAGGTTAGAGGTTTGCAGGGGCAGAGAGCCAGCGATCATTATGGTCACAGTGACTCTCTGTGTGTTGCCGGTGTTCCCCCCATCAGCCCAGGACCGTGCTCAGGAGAGAGGCAGGGAGAGGTAAAGGGGCCAGAAATACACAGATGCCCTAATGTGAGAACCTTCTGATGCTCCCAGTCGTGCAGCCCAATTGAGATGAGCCTGGAGAAACACAGTCTGATCTGTTTTTAGTTCAGCCGGGGAGATCAAAGACACCAAAGCTGGTCTAGAGAAAGCAAGCACGCTGCAACAGTCATCATGTGGTTTAGAACTCGGAGTCAGTTCTGAGACCAAACACAAAACAAAACACCCAGGCGGGGTCAGGGAGGGGAGAGCTGGGAGAAGAGCAAGATCTAAAGAAAGAATCACAGCTTCAAATGAATCCAAGGGCTAAAGCAAGAAAAATAACAGGATAAGCCAGGCTGAGAACAGATCACAGACAACTGAAAAACTTATGTCCCACCTAGAAATGCATCAACTCGCTTGCTATTCAACTCTAACTAGCTAGAAATAAAGGGTTTTATTGTCCAAGTCCCTGGAGAAGGGGTATTCAAGAGAAGCCTTCTGGCTCCTCTAAAGATAGGATGTTATTAACTGGGCTTCCTAGGTGGCACTTAGTGGTAAAGAGCCTGCCTGCCAATGCAGATATAAAACCAGAATCACTTAAATTTTTTATATAAATTTATTTATTTTAATTGGAGGCTAATTAGCCTCTGGTGGCGAATTTGTGTCAATGTATGGCAAAACCAATACAATATTGTAAAGTAATTAGCCTCCAATCCCTAATTCTATTCTTTTTTTTTTTTTAGCAATATGGACTCTTGGTTTCTAGTTGGGAAGGTAAGGAATTTAGATATTGCCAGTCAATCCTAATAACAAATAAAAAGTTGAACAAGCTGAGAAATCAACAACTCTTCCTAAATTCTTCAGAGAAGTGAGGGCATGGGAAAAAGTCACTGCCCCTCAAAACTGTAGAGATTGACAGGCAAATAAAGAGAATCACAGCTTACTGAGCAGAAACCCAGGTGCAGCAACCTCCATGGAAACCAGTGTTGGGGGAGAGAAGTCTGAACTGTTTGTGAAGAATCACTGGAGGCTCAATGTGGACAAATCTGAGAGATGAAAACTCCAAAGCGACCCAGGCGTGGCCTGGCATGGGGTCTTAGGGGAGGCACACTTTTGTGAGTTTTTACCTCCAGAAGTCCAATCTAGTTCTTACAGAGAATATCAGAGAGAAGTCCCCTCATGCTTTTGCTAGGGGGTGGAGAAAAGGAACCCTTTTGAAATACACCACAACCTTCTGTTCTTAACAAGGCTTGTCCTCAAGACACACCATTTTGCCAGGGCTTAACTTGTAAATGTGGTTTCTCCAGAGCCTCACCTACTTGTAGGGGAGAGAAATATTCAACTCTAGTCTTTCCTGTAGTCATTCTGTCCAAATCAAGGAGGCAAAAAAAAAAAAAAAAAGCCCTGGTGAATTTCACAGTCCAGGGGCACAGACTCCCAAAAGGCTGAGACCCACTCATAGGGCTATAGAACGCTCCCCCTCCCTCCACGCCCCATCAGTAAAGGACTTAACTGCAGTTCCTTCTACCTACTATGTCATATCTATATTTCAACAATAAATTACAGGATATACCAAAAGGCAAGAAGCACAGTTTGAAGGGACTAAACAAACAACAGAACCAAGAGTCTGATACAATAGCAATGTGGGAATTATGAGATCAGGATTTTTTAAACTATGATTAGTAAGGATTTTAATAAAATAATACACAACATGTAGAGAGGCAGAATTTTAAGAAAGAATCAAAAATAAATGCTAGAGATGAAAGCACTGTAACAGGACTTCCTTGGCAGTCCAGGGGTTAAAAATTCACTGGCCAATGCAGGGGACACGGGTTTGATCCCTGGTCCGAGAAGATCCCACATGTTGTGGGGCCACTAAGAGCGTGCACCACAACTGCTGAGCCTGAGCTCTAGAGCCTGGGAGCCGCAACTACTGAAGCCCACGTGCCCGAAAGCCTGTGCTCCACAACAAGAGAAGCCACCGCAATGAGAGGCTCACACACCACAAGGTAGAGTAGCCCTTGCTCACAGCTAGAGGAAGTCCATATGCAGCAACAAAGATCCAGCACAGCCAAAAAAGAAAAGAATAAATAAATAATGCTTAAAAACACTGTATCAGGAATTTTTAAAATGCTTTTTTATGGGCTCTGTTATTAACAGATTGGACACGGCTGAGGAAAGAGTCTTCAGGCTTGAGAATATGACAACAGAAATTTCCAAATAATGAAAAGCAAAGAGAAAAAAAGATTGGAAAAGAAAAGAACAGAATATCCAAAAACTGTGGACAATTACAAAAGATATAACATATATGCTGGGAATAACCCGAAGGAGAAGAAAGAGAGAGACGAACAGAACATAGGCAGTATTTGAAGCAGTAATGACTGTGAATTTCCCCCAAGATTAATGTCAGATATCAAACTACAAATCCGGAAATCTCAAAGAACACCTAGAAGGAAAAAAATCTCTCTCTCTCAAAAAAAATCACAACTAGACATATCATGTGGTAAAGAACCCACCTGCCAATGTTGGAGACATAAAAGACATGGGTTCAATCCCTGGAACGGGAAGACTCAATGGAGGAGGGCATGGCAACCCACTCCAGTGTTCTTGCCTGGAGAATCCCTTGGCAGAGGAGCCTGGGCTATGGTCCATAGGGTCACAAAGAGTTGGACACCACTGAAGTGACTCAGCACACACAGACATATCATATCTAAACTTCAGAAAATCAAAGATAAAGAAAACATCTTGAAATAACACAAAGGGAGAAAAAAAAATACCTAGAAGGGAACAAAGATAATTACACTAACTTCTTCCCAGAAACCATGCAAGTAAGAAGAGAGTGGAGTAAAACATTTAAAGTACAGAGAGAAAAAACTACCAGCCTAGAATTCTGTACTCTGAAATTATCTTCCAAAAGTGAAAAAGAAATGAAAGTTTTCTCAGACCAAAAAGTAAAAACAAAAAATTGAGGGAATTTGTTGTCAGTAGACCTGCCTGGCAAGAAATGTTAAAAAAAAATTCTTCAGGGTTCCCTGGTGGCTCGGTGGTAAGCAGTCTGCCTGCTGGTGCAGGAAACATGGGTTCCATCCCTGGTTCAGGAAGATCCCACATGACGTGGAGCAGCTCATAGCCACAACTACTGAGCCTGTGCTCTAAGGACCCAGGAGCTGCAGCTACTGAAGCCCACACAGCCTGAAATCCATGCTCCACAACAAGAGAAGCCACTGCAGTGAGAAGCCCAGGCACCAGAACTAGAGAAAAGCCCCAGCCATAATGAAGACCCAGAAGAGCTAAAAGTAAATAAATAAAATTATTTTTTGAAAAAGAAATTCTTTAGAGTGGAGGAAAATAATATATGTCAGAAACTCAAATCTGCATAAAGAAAAGGAAGAACATTAGAGAACAAGTGAAGACAAAATAAAAAATTATTTTTCTTGTTTTTAACTGATCTAAAAATAATGGCTTTTTCAAAGTAATAATACAGCAGCAATGAATTCAATTATGTATGCTTATATATGTATACTCATGTATACTTACATGTATAGGCATATATATACATGCTTATGTATACTTATATGTTATATGCTTATATATAGTGTTGATGCTTTCTAAGGCCCACTTGACTTCACATTCCAAGATGTCTGGCTCTAGATTAGTCAACACATCATCATGATTATCTGGGTCATGAAGATCTTTTTTGTACAGTTCTTCCGTGTATTCTTGCCACCTCTTCTTAATATCTTCTGCTTCTGTTAGGTCCAGACCATTTCTGTCCTTTATCGAGCCCATCCTTGCATGAAATGTTCTCTTGGTATCTCTAATTTTCTTGAAGAGATCTCTAGTCTTTCCCATTCTGTTCTTTTCCTCTATTTCTTTACATTGATTGCTGAAGAAGGCTTTCTTATCTCTTCTTGCTATTCTTTGGAACTCTGCATTCAGATGCTTATATCTTTCCTTTTCTCTTTGCTTTTTGCTTCTCTTCTTTTCATAGCTATTTGTAAGGCCTCCCCAGACAGCCATTTTGCCTTTTTGCATTTCTTTTCCATGGGGATGGTCTTGATCCCTATCTCCTGTACAATGTCACGAACCTCATTCCATAGTTCATCAGGCACTCTATCTATCAGATATAGACCTTTAAATCTATTCCTCACTTCCACTGTATAATCATAAGGGATTTGATTTAGGTCATACCTGAATGGTCTAGTGGTGTTGCCCACTTTCTTCAATTTAAGTCTGAATTTGGCAATCAGGAGTTCATGATCTGAGCCACAGTCAGCTCAGTGTTGCTAACATCAAAACTACTATATATCTTTTTCCATATCCCGTTTACATTGATTAACATCCTCCCAGGTGCCTAAAGAATACAGGTCTGACAGCAATCCTGGAGTCAACAGTGAAATCCCGTCACCAATAGGATTTTTAGCTCTTAGAAAAGCTTTTGTAACTTTAAGATACTCAGGCTTTTGTGCCCCTCGCAGTTGGGGGTTGTAAGCAAATTCACAAGCTGTAAAAGGTCCAGGGAACCTGTTAGGCAAGTTAGAGCGTTTAAGTTAGAGCGTTATCAGAGGGGGTTGAGCTGAAACACTCCTTTCAAATGCAGAAGACTGAAGCCCTGAGTTAACTTTTTCCAGAGAATGTCGGAAGAGTGGAAAAGCAGGCAGATTCTTATTTTGGGGGTACATACTCAGGAAACGCCAGGGGGAAAACCTGAGATCTGACTCATCCTTGCCCATCAAATCTCTGCCACGTGACCTTATCACGAGTGGGATTCCTCACGCTGGCTCCCGACAAGTCAGTGCTTCATTTCCTCAACGGCCCAACAGCGTCCCAGTGTGTGTGTGTGGCTTCCAGATTTTCAGTCCGTCCAGCAGCAGGACATCTGGGTTGTGTCCAGCTCTTGGCTGTTGTGACTCACTCGACCATGAACATCCAAGTATAGGTTTCTGTGTGCACACGTGTGTTGACTGCTCCGGGCACACACCTAGAGTGGGATGGTGGGGCTGTGTGGCCACTCCATGAGGAAGGTTTGGGGGCACATCCAGGCTCTTTTCAAGGTGACTGGACTGCGGCACGCTCCCATCAGCAGTGCAGAGGCCTGGTTTCTCTGGCACTTGTCAGCTCTTGCACTCTGGCTGTCCTGGTGGGGTGAAGTGGCCCTTTAGGGTGGGTTTGCCCAACATTTCCCCAGTGGTGAATGGTGCTGAGCCCCTTTTCATGTGCTTCTGAGTCACTTGTGTATCTTCTTTGGACAAAGGTCTATTCAGATCTCTTGCCTATGTTTTAAATTGGGTTGTCTTTTTTTTTTTTTTAATCATTGAATTGGAGGAATTCTGTATTCTTGATACCAGTCCCTTATCACATATGATGTGTACATATATTCTTCTGTTCTGCAGCTTGTCTTATACTTCCCAGACACTCTGTGTTAGTGTCTGAATTACTCTGCTCAGTTCAGTTCAGTTGCTCAGTCGTGTCCAATTCTTTATGACCCCATGAACCTCGGCACGCCGGGCCTCCCTGTCCATCACCAACTCTCGGAGTCCAACCAAACCCATGTCCATTGAGTCAGTGATGCCATCCAACCATCTTATCCTCTATTGTCCCCTTCTCCTCCTGCCCCCAATCCCTCCCAGCATCAGAGTCTTTTCCAATGAGTCACCTCTTCGCGTCAGGTGGCCAAATTATTGAGTTTCAGCTTCAACATCAGTCCCTCCAATGAACACCCAGGACTGATCTCCTTTAGGATGGACTGGTTGGATCTCCTTGCAATCCAGGGGACTCTCAAGAGGCTTCTCCAACATCACAGTTCAAAAGCATCAATTCTTCACCGCTCAGCTTTCTTCACAGTCCAACTCTCACATCCGTACATGACTACTGGAAAAACTATAGCCTTGACTAGACAGACCTTTGTTGACAAAGTAATGTCTCTACTTTTTAATATGCTATCTAGGTTGGTCATAACTTTCCTTCCAAGGAGTAAACGTCTTTTAATTTCATGGCTGCAGTCACCATCTGCAGTGATTTTGGAGCTCAAAAAAATAAAGTCTGACACTGTTTCCACTGTTTCTCCATCTATTTCCCATGAGTGATGGGACCGGATGGCATTATCTTAGTTTTCTGAATGTTGAGCTTTAAGCCAACTTTTTCACTCTCCACTTTCACTTTCATCAAGAGGCTCTTTAGTTCCTCTTCACTTTCTGCCATAAGGGTGGTGTCATCTGCATATCTGAGGTTATTGATATTTCTCCCAGCAATCTTGATTCCAGCTTGCGCTTCTTCCAGCCCAGTGTTTCTCATGATGTACTCTGCATATAAGTTAAATAAGCAGGGTGACAAACAGCCTTGACATACTCCTTTTCCTATTTGGAACCAGTCTGTTGTTCCATATCCAGTTCTGACTGTTGCTTCCTGACCTGCATATAGGTTTCTCAAGAGGCATGTCAGGCCATCTGGTATTCCCATCTCTTTCAGAATTTTCCACAGTTTATTGTGATCCACACAGTTAAAGGCTTTGGCATAATCAATAAACCAGAAATAGATATTTTTCTGGAACCCTCTTGCTTTTTTGATGATCCAGCAAATGTTGGCAATTTGATCTCTGGTTCCTCTGTCTTTTGTACAACCAGCTTGAACATCTGGAAGTTCATGGTTCATGTATTGCTGAAGCCTGGCTTGGAGAATTTTGAGCATTACTTTACTAGCATGTGAGTGAAAGTGAAGTCGCTCAGTTGTGTCTGACTCTTTGCGACCCTGTGGACTGTAGCCTACCAGGCTTCTCCATCCATGGGATTTTCCAGGCAAGAATACTGGAGTGGGTTACCATTTTCTTCTCCAGGGAATCTTCCCAACCCAAGGATTGAACCCAGGTCTCCCACATTGGAAGCAGACGCTTTAACCTCTGAGCCACCAGGGAGCCACTAGCGTGTGAGATGAGTGCAATTGTGTGGTTCTTTGAGCATTCTTTGGCATTGCCTTTCTTTGGGATTGGCATGAAAACTGACCTTTTCCAGTCCTGTGGCCATTGCTGAGTTTTCCAAACTTGCTAGCATATATTGAGTGCAGCACTTTCACAGCATCATCTTTCAGGATTTGAAATAGCTCAACTGGAATTCCATCACCTCCACTAGCTTTGTTCATAGTGATGCTTTCTAAGGCCTACTTGACTTCACATTCCAGGATGTCTGGCTCTAGGTGAGTAATCACACCATCGTGATTATCATGAAGATATTTTTTGTACAGTTCTTCTGTGTATTCTTGCCACCTCTTCTTAATATCTTATGCTTCTGTTAGGTCCATACCATTTCTGTCCTTTATCGAGCCCATCTTTGCATGAAATATTCCCTTGGTATCTCTAATTTTCTTGAAGAGATCTCTAGTCTTTCCCATTCTGTTCTTTTCCTCTATTTCTTTGCCTTGATCGCTGAGGAAGACTTTCTTATCTCTTCTTGCTATTCTTTGGAACTCTGCATTCAAATGGGTATATCTTTCCTTTCTCCTTTGCTTTTCCCTTCCCTTCTTTTCACAGCTATTTGTAAGGCCTCCTCAGACAGCCATTTTGCTTTTTTGCATTTCTTTTTCTTGGGGATGGTCTTGATCTCTGTCTCCCTACAAGATCACGAACCTCCGTCCATAGTTCATCAGGCACTGTATCTATCAGATCTAGTCCCTTAAATCTATTTCTCACTTCCACTGTGTAATCATAAGGGATTTGATTTAGGTCATACCTGAATGGTCTAATGGTTTCCCCCACTTTCATCAATTTAAGTCTGAATTTGGCAATAAGGAATTCATGATCTGAGCCACAGTAAGCTCCCAGTCTTGTTTTTTGCTGACTCTATAGAGCTTCTCCATTTTGGCTGCAAAGAATATAATCAATCTGATTTCAGTGTTGACCATCTGGTGATGTCCATGTGTAGAGTCTTCTCTTGTGTTGTTGGAAGAGGGTGTTTGCTATGGCCAGTGCGTTCTCTTGGCAAAACTCTATTAGCCTTTGCCCTGCTTCATTCTGTACACCAAGGCCAAATTTGCCTGTTACTCTAGATGTTTCTAGAGTTCCTACTTTTGCATTCCAGTCCCCTATAATGAAAAGGACATCTTTTTTGGGTGTTAGTTCTAAAAGGTCTTGTAGGTCTTCATAGAACAGTTCAACTTCAGCTTCTTCAGTATTACTGCTCAGGGCATAGACTTGGATTACTGTGATATTGAATGGTTTGTCTTGGAAATGAACAGAGATCATTCTGTCGTTTTTGAGATTGCATCCAAGTACTGCATTTTGGACTCTTTTGTTGACTATGATGGCTACTCCATTTTTTCTAAGGGATTCCTGCCCACAGTAGTAGGTACAATGGTCATCTGAGTTAAATTCACCCATTCCAGTCTGTCTTAGTTGGCTGATTCCTAGAATGTCGATGTTTACACTTGCCATCTCCTGTTTGACCACTTCCAATTTGGCTTGATTCATGGACCTAACATTCCAGTTTCCTATGCAATATTGCTCTTTACAGCATTGGACCTTGCTTCTATCACCAGTCCCATCCACAACTGGGTATGGTTTTTGCTTTGGCTCCATCCCTTCATTCTTTCTGGAGTTATTTCTCCACTGATCTCCAGCAGCATATTGGACACTTACCGACTTGGGGAGTTCATCTTTCAGTGTCCTATCTTTTTGCCTTTTCATGCTGTTCATGGGGTTCTCAAGGCAAGAATACTGAAGTGGTTTGCCATTCCCTTCTCCAGTGGACCACACTCTGTCAGACCTCTCCACCATGACCCGTCCGCCTTGGGTGGCCCCTCACGGCATAGCCTAGTTTCATTAAGTTAAACAAGCTGTGGTCTGTGTGATCACATTAGCTAGCTGTCTGTGATTGTGGTTTCAGTCTGTCTGCCCTCTGATGCCCTCTCTCAGCACCTACTGTTTACCTTGGGTTTCTCTTACCTTGGACGTGGGGTATCTCTTCAGGGCTGTAAGTGCACCTGCTGCTCCTTACCTTGGACATGGGGTCTCTCTTCACAGCTGTAAGTGCAGCCACTGCTCCTTACCTTGGACATGGGATAGCTCCTCTTGGCTGCTAGTCTTCTAGGGCTGCTGTAACTAAGTATCACAGAGGAACCAGAAATCAAATTGCCAACATCTGCTGGATCATGGAAAAAGCAAGAGAGGTCCAGAAAAACATCTATTTCTGCTTTATTGACTATGCCAAAGCCTTTGACTGTGTGGATCACAATAAACTGTGGAAAATTCTGAAAGAGATGGGAATACCAGACCACCTGACCTGCCTCTTGAGAAATACACAGAGGAACCAGAAATCAAATTGCCAACATCTGCTGGATCATGGAAAAAGCAAGAGAGGTCCAGAAAAACATCTATTTCTGCTTTATTGACTATGCCAAAGCCTTTGACTGTGTGGATCACAATAAACTGTGGAAAATTCTGAAAGAGATGGGAATACCAGACCACCTGACCTGCCTCTTGAGAAACCTATATGCAGGTCAGGAAGCAACAGTTAGAACTGGACATGGAACAACAGACTGGTTCCAAATAGGAAAAGGAGTACGTCAAGGCTGTCTATTGTCACCCTGCTTATTTAACTTATATGCAGAGTACATCATGAGAAACACTGGGATGGAAGAAGTGCAAGCTGGAATCAAGATTGCTGGGAGAAATATCAATAACCTCAGATATGCAGATGACACCACCCTTATGGCAGAAAGTGAAGAGGAACTAAAGAGCCTCTTGATGAAAGTGAAAGTGGAGAGTGAAAAAGTTGGCTTAAAGCTCAACATTCAGAAAACTAAGATAATGCCATCCGGTCCCATCACTTCATGGGAAATAGATGGGGAAACAGTAGAAACAGTGTCAGACTTTATTTTTTTGGGCTTCAGAATCACTGCAGATGGTGACTGCAGCTATGAAATTAAAAGACATTTACTCCTTGGAAGGAAAGTTATGACCAATCTAGATAGCATATTCAAAAGCAGAGACATTATTTTGCAAACAAAGGTCCATCTAGTCAAGGCTATGGTTTTTCCAGTAGTAATGTATGGATTTTAGAGTTGGACTGTGAAGAAAGCTGAGCGCTGAAGAATTGATGCTTTTCAACTGTGGTGTTGGAGAAGACTCTTGAGAGTCCCTTGGACTGCGAGGAGATCCAACCAGTCCATTCTGAAGATCAGCCCTGGAATTTCTTTGGAAGTAATGATGCTAAAGCTGAAACTCCAGTACTTTGGCCACTTCATGCGAAGAGGTGACTCATTGGAAAAGACTCTGATGCTGGGAGGGATTGGGGACAGGAGGAGAAGGGGACGACCGAGGATGAGATGGCTGGATGGCATCACTGACTCGATGGACATGAGTCTGAGTGAACTCCGGGAGTTGGTGATGGACAGGGAGGCCTGGTGTGCTGTGATTCATGAGGTTGCAAAAAGTCAGACACAACTGAGCGACTGAACTAATGTGAACTGAACTGACCATGTTACTGAACAGAAACCTGTTTTCTCACAATCTCAGAGGCTGAAGTCTGAAATCCTGGTGTCAACAGGTTGCTTTCTCCTGAGACCTCTCCCCTTGGCAAGTGGACAGCGGTCTTCTCCTGTGTCCTCATGTGGTCCTGCCTCTGCGTGTGTGTGTGTGTCTCCTTACCTCCTCTTCTCAAAAGGACACCAGTCCTGTTGTTGGACCAGGCCCACCCACAAACTCATTGTAACCTTGTTGTTCAATTGCAAAGTCATGTCCGACTCTTTGCAACCCCATGGACTGCAGCACACCAGGCTGAAATACTGGAGCTTTAGCTTCAGCATCAGTCCTTCCAATGAATAATCAGGGTTGATTTCCTTTAGGATTGACTGGTTTGACTGGTTTGATCTCCTTGCTCTCCAAGGGTTCTCAAGAGTCTTCTCCAGCATCACAGTTCGAAAGCATCAATTCTTCAGCGCTCAGCCTTCTTTTTGGTCCAACTCTCACATAGGTACATGACTACTAGAAAAACCATAGCTTTGACTAGACAGACTTTTGTCAGCAAGTTTAATCTATCTGTTTTATCTTGTTTGCTCCTGCTTTTGGTATGAGGTTGGGACCTCTGGTTTTCAGCCTGAAGACCTTCCTTTAGAGTTCTGTAAGGCAGTTCTCAGTGTCTTTTCTTCTGGGCTAGTCTTCATTTCCCCTTCATGCTTTGATGACAGTGTTGCTGGATATAGGAGCCTCAGGTAGGCAGGTGTTTCCTGAGTGGTGTGAACACGGTTATCTAAAGCTTCCTGCTGAGATGTTAGGTTGGTAATCTCACCAGAGTGACCTCTCAGGTGACCAGTCACTGTCTCTGCTTTTTTTCTCCATATCTCCTTATCAGTATTTTTCATGTGATGTCTCTTCCCTGGCAGAACTCAGCGAGCCTCCTGGGTGTGTGGGTCATTGCTTTTCAGCAGATCTGGGGGGTTTGCAGCCACTGTTTCTCAAACACTCTCCTTGCTCTTCCCCCTCCCGCTGGTACCTGATGCCACAGTGCTGGCCCAACCCGTGTGTCCCAGGTTCTCGCTGTTCTCAATCTGCGTGATCGCCACCGGCAATCTCCTAGTTCTCTAACGCTTTCTTCTGACAGTTTACATCCACTGCTGAGCTCCTGTAGTGAATTTTCTGTTATTGTATGCTTCAACTTCAAATTTTCCATTTGACTCTTTAAAATTTTTTCTTTACTGATATTCTCCATCTCAGCTATGAACCGGCAATCAACTTTTCTTTAGTTCTGTGACCATATTTATAATGGCAGCTTTGAAGCTTTTTGTTAATCTGACATTTGGTCATTCTCATAGGCAGTTTCTGTTGCATGATTTTTTTTTCTTTTTTCTGATGTATGGGTCATACTTTATCGTTTCTTTGCCTGCCCTATGATTTTTTATTGAAAACTGGGCATTTTAGGTGATAAAATATCCAGGAACACTGGATATCGCCCTCCCCACTTCATGGTACTGTTCTCTGCTGTGTGTTTAATGATTGGTTGGATTATTTTAGTGAAGTCTATTTTATTTTCTTTTTGGTGTCTCCCTGAGAAGCCTCCTCCATGATCTGGGACTTTTTGGGGGGGGTGTCTTGGTTCAAACACCAAAGACTCTGCTTTTTTAATGAATTTCCATAGATTTTCTTAAACAAATGTTTCATTTGCTCTTGTCCTTGGAACAGCTTCCGGAGCTTTAAGTGGTTGGTTTTGGGGGTTTTATTGTAAACAAATTCCCCAGCTTTGCTGGGGAGCTGGTCACCTGAGCTCTGCTCACTCCCTCGCAGGAAGCCCACCTCCTTGTACTTCTTTTTTTAAAAAAAAAACAAACAAAAAAACACTAATTGGTTTTTTGTCCACAACCCTTGTCCTGCAGTGCAGTCATCTGGAGAAAGGGCAGCCCAGGGAGGATAGGCCTCCATGCCCCCAACACGAGTCCCCCTCTCCCTGCAGGGCGAGTGCTCCCCTAAGTGTCGCAGCCTGTTCGTGCTGGAGACGGTGTGCGTGGCCTGGTTCTCCTTCGAGTTCCTGCTGCGCTCGCTGCAGGCCGAGAGCAAGTGCGCCTTCCTGCGGACCCCGCTCAACATCATCGACATCCTGGCCATCCTGCCCTTCTACGTGTCGCTGCTCGTGGGCCTGGCGGCCCGGCCTGGCGTGGGAGGCAACAAGCTGCTGGAGCGCGCGGGGCTGGTGCTGCGGCTGCTGCGGGCGCTGCGCGTGCTCTACGTGATGCGCCTGGCGGCCACTCGCTGGGGCTGCGTTCGCTCGGCCTGACCGTGCGCCGCTGCGCGCGCGAGTTTGGGCTGCTGCTGCTCTTCCTCTGCGTGGCCATGGCCCTCTTTGCGCCGCTCGTGCACCTGGCCGAGCGCGAGCTGGGCGCGCGCCGCGACTTCTCCAGCGTGCCGGCCAGCTACTGGTGGGCCGTCATCTCCATGACCACCGTGGGCTACGGCGACATGGTGCCGCGCAGCCTGCCCGGGCAGGTGGTGGCGCTGAGCAGCATCCTCAGCGGCATCCCTGTCTCCTA
>SJXQ01009595.1:247195-266503 GCA_006408695.1 Aepyceros melampus | reverse complement strand
TCATACGCCACACCTCAACCGCCTCACACCAGCACCCTCAGGAGGTGGGTGGATGGAGTCAGGTGAGCGGGCGCCAGGGGAGAGGGGCTTGCGGTCACAGAGCACAAGACCACACTCATCCCTCATGTCCTAGAGTCAAGACCTCCTCAGACAGCACTGCCCACCCCTGCACAGCTCCCCAGGCTCCCCTCCAAGTGCCAGGAACTTCTGCTTGTCCTGTCACTGAGGACAAGAAGTGGTCACCCAGCACCCCACTGAGGCCAGAAGTGGAATGGCCACGCCTGCGGCTGCACTTCTGCAGAGCAGCCCCAACCTCTGCGGTCCGGCCAGGCATCTTTCCAACATCACCTTAGCTGGATGAGTCACTGCAGCCCCACCAGGGATGTGGTACCCACTGGGGCCTTCTGCAACTTTCGCCACTGTGTACAAATTCTCTAAGAATTAGCCCAATTGGCTAGGTACCCACAGTGGTAAATTTTCCATGTTCATAAATGCATCCCCAAGGATTCTCCTATTTCCCAAAAGTGACTTAGAGAATCAACTGTTTTAATCCTTCATTAGTTCATTCAACAAATATTTACTGAACTGCTGTAATTTTCCGAACACTGTGTCAGATGTTGGGGAAAAAAGTGGATGGGATGCAGTCCATGTCCTCAAGGTCATCAGTCAAGTGGATGCGCTGGCAAGTTGAAACATGGTTAAGCTATGGTTTTCCAGCAGTCATATACAGATGTGAGAGGTGGACCATACAGAAGACTGAGTGCCAAAGAACTGATGCTTTTGAACTGTGGTGTTGGAGAAGACTCTCGAGAGTCCCTTGGACTGCAAGGAGATCCAACCAGTCCATTCTAAAGGAACTCAACCCTGAATATTCACTTAAAGGACTGATGCTGAAGCTGAAGTTCCAATACTTTGGACACCTGATGTGAAGAGCTGATTCATTGGAAAAGACCCTGATGCTGGGAAAGAGTGAAGGCAGGAGGAGAAGGGGGTGACAGAGGATGAGATGGTTGGATGGCATCCTGACTCGATGGACATGACTGAGCAAAGTCCAGGAGACAATGAAGAGCAGGGAAGCCTGGCGTGCTGCAGTCCATGGGGTCGCAGAGTTGGACCTGACTTAGTGACTAAACAATAGGGAAAACAATAAAATTACAATGGGTTTTTCATCAGAAGCCATGGAGATCAGAAGGAAATGGCACATTTTTCAAGGTCTAAAAGAAAAGAACTATCAAACCAGAACCTACATCAGCAGAAACATCCTTCAGATGAAAGGGTATCCAGACATTCTCAGGTGAGGGAAAAGTGAAAAAACCTGCCACCACCTGATACCCTTAAAGGCTGGTTTCAGAAATTTCTCAAAACAAAGGGGAAAAAAAACAAGAAAAGGAATATTGGAGTAGGAAGGAAGGCAGAATATCATAAGCAAAAATAAAGGTAAATACAATAGACTTTCCTATTCCTCTTCAATTTTGTGCATTATGCTGATTGAAGCAAAAATTATAACATTATCTGATGTTCTAAATATGAATAGAGAAAATATTTAAGAAAATTATAAGTGGAGGGGAACATTTCATGTTGGCAGAATATCATAAGCAAAAATAAAGGTAAATACAATAGACTTTCCTATTCCTCTTCAATTTTGTGCATTATGCTGATTGAAGCAAAAATTATAACATTATCTGATGTTCTAAATATGAATAGAGAAAATATTTAAGAAAATTATAAGTGGAGGGGAACATTTCATGTATATAATGTATTAAATATATCATCAAAGGAGGTAAAGTTTCTACCCTGCATCCAAAGTGGTAAAATGATGACACAATTATATAAGTTATATGCATAATATATTACTTAGACAAGTCACTAAAAAATCTGTACAGAGAGACACTCACTCAAGCACTATAGATAAATAACCACTAAATAATAACTCCCCTCCTCCAGCCCCTGGCAACCACCATGGTTCAGTTCAGTCACTCAGTCATGTCCGACTCTTTGCAACCCCATGAATTGCAGCATGCCAGGCCTCCCTGTCCATCACCAATTCCTGGAGTTCACTCAGACTCACGCCCATCGAGTCAGTGATGCCATCCACCCATCTCATCCTCTGTTGTTCCCTTCTCCTCCTGCCCCCAATCCCTCCCAGCATCAGAGTCTTTTCCAATGAGTCAACTCTTTGCATGAGGTGGCCAAAGTACTGGAGTTTCATCTTCAGCATCATTCCTTCCAAAGAACACCCAGGACTGATCTCCTTCAGAATGGACTGGTTGGATCTCCTTGCAGTCCAAGGGACTCTCAAGAGTCTTCCCCAATACCACTGTTCAAAAGCATCAATTCTTCAGCACTCAGCTTTCTTCACAGTCCAACTCTCACATCCATACATGACCAGTGGAAAAACCATAGCCTTGACTAGACAGACCTTAGTCGGCAAAGTAATATCTCTGCTTTTCAATATGTCATCTAGGTTGCTCATAACTTTCCTTCAAAGGAGTAAGGGTCTTTTAATTTCATGGCTGCAGTCACCATCTGCAGTGATTTTGGAGCCCCCAAATATAAAGTCTGACACTGTATCCACTGTTTCCCCATCTATTTCCCATGAAGTGATGGGACCAGATGCCATGATCTTAGTTTTCTGAATGTTGAGCTTTAAGCCAACTTTTTCACTCTCCTCTTTTGCTTTCATCAAGAGGCTTTTTAGTTCCTCTTCACTTTCTGCCGTAATACCTTCTATGAATTTGACAACTCTAAGCTCATATAAGTGGAATCACATAGTATTTGTCCTTTGTGATTGGCTTATTCCACTGAGTATCATGTCCTCAAATTTCCCTACTGAAACCTGTGTAAGAATTTCCTTCCTGTTAAGACTGATTAATTTCCCACTGTATGGACGGACCACGTTTTGCTTATCCATTCAACCACTGATGGACACTTGGGTTGTTGCTCTGTTATGAACATGGCTTAGAATATCTGTTCAAGACCATGCTTTCAATTCTCTTGGTTATACACCCAGAAGCAGAATTGCTGGGTCACATGCAGGAGACATAAGAAACTCCAATTCAATTCCTGGGTCAGGAAGATCCCCTGGTGGAGGGCATGGCAACCCACTCCAGTATTCTTGCCTTGAGAATTCCATGGACAGAGGAGCCTGGTGGGCTACTGTCCATGGGGTCACAAAGAGTCAGACATGACTGAAATGACTTAGCACACAGTAGTTCTATTTTTAATATTTTGAGGAAATGCCACACTGTTTTCCATAGAAGCTATACCATTTTGCTTCCCACAACAGAACGCAAGAATTCCAGTTTTTGCACATCCTCACCAACTCTTGCTGTTCTTCTGACAGTCACCGTTTGAATGCGTGACAGGCAGTGTCTCTGCAGTTTTCACTGTATGGGTCTTTCTCCTTGGTTAAGTTAATTCCTAAGCACTTTACACTTTCTTGTGTTATTGCAGATAAACTGTTTTTGCTTCATCAGGGAGTGCCTGGACCTGTTCCTGGTGGTGCCAAGTGGAAGGAGCTGCTGTGTTTTCTCCTGCATTAAAGGGCTTGAACCTTCTGCCTTCTGGAGACATCCGTGGACCCCCATCCCATTCATGGCTCACAGTGAGCTGCTTCACAGGAGGCTCTTGGCCTCCCCTCACCTGCTGAACACAAACTTACCTGCTTGCACACCAAGAGATCAGGAGACCAATGAGCAAACCAAAACTGCTCCCGAACTGGCAGTTTTCCTAGTAGAACTGGCCACCAGGCAGCCATACCTGAACATTTGATTTCTGCCCCTACCTCATGCCCTCCGTGGACTGGTGGCGGTGGTTGCGGTAGAGTTGCGGCACACCCAGCATGGCCTCGGTCAGCACGGCCAGGAAGCCCAGGGTCTCCACAAAGAGGGCCGAGTCAATGGACAGGTAGGTGATGTAGCCCACCACACCAGTGAAGGCCAGGACACACTGCACATAGTCTGCAAAGCTGCTCCAGTGCAGAAGTGGTGGGGGTCGAAGTCTAGGGCAAAAGAAAAAGATGTGAACCGGAGGCGGGGTCGAGGGCGAGCTCAGCGTGAGGAGGACGCGGGTGAGGAGGGCGAGCTCAGCGTGAGGAGGACGCGGGTGAGGAGGGCGAGCTCAGCATGAGGAGGACGCGGGTGAGGAGGGCGAGGTCAGCGTGAGGAGGACGCGGGTGAGGAGGGCGAGGTCAGCGTGAGGAGGACGCGGGTGAGGAGGGCGAGGTCAGCGTGAGGAGGACGCGGGTGAGGAGGGCGAGGTCAGCGTGAGGAGGACGCGGGTGAGGAGGGCGAGGTCAGCGTGAGGAGGACGCGGGTGAGGAGGGCGAGGTCAGCGTGAGGAGGACGCGGGTGAGGAGGGCGAGGTCAGCGTGAGGAGGACGCGGGTGAGGAGGGCGAGCTCAGCGTGAGGAGGACGCGTGTGAGGAGGGCGGGGTCAGCGTGAGGAGGACGCGAGTGAGGGCGAGCTCAGCGTGAGGAGGACGCGAGTGAGGAGGGCGAGCTCAGCGTGAGGAGGACGCGTGTGAGGAGGGCGAGGTCAGCGTGAGGAGGACGCGAGTGAGGGCGAGCTCAGCGTGAGGAGGACGCGAGTGAGGAGGGCGAGCTCAGCGTGAGGAGGACGCGTGTGAGGAGGGCGGGGTCAGCGTGAGGAGGACGCGAGTGAGGGCGAGCTCAGCGTGAGGAGGACGCGAGTGAGGAGGGCGAGCTCAGCGTGAGGAGGACGCGTGTGAGGAGGGCGAGGTCAGCGTGAGGAGGACGCGAGTGAGGGCGAGCTCAGCGTGAGGAGGACGCGAGTGAGGAGGGCGAGCTCAGCGTGAGGAGGACGCGTGTGAGGAGGGCGGGGTCAGCGTGAGGAGGACGCGAGTGAGGGCGAGCTCAGCGTGAGGAGGACGCGAGTGAGGAGGGCGAGGTCAGCGTGAGGAGGACATGACTGAGAGTACTCAGGTACTTGAACAAATATCTGCCCCCAGTCCAGGATGTCGGCGCAAGCCTGGACGGGGACGGTGCCCAGAGAGGAGCCTTGTGTCACACATGTCCGCCCGCCCTTCAGGGAGGGCCCGGGGGCCTCACCCGGGCTCCGCAGGCTTTGGGGCCCATGTGACCACCTCCCCTCTCTTGCTCGCTCCCTTCAGGCCGTCACTGTCTCCAGTCTGCTGGTTCCCGTCCCACCGTGTCACAGGCAGGTTCAGCAAAGCTGCTTTCGCCAAAAACATTCATCCACACAAATGCCAGAAACGAGGCCCAGCGAAGGTCAGAGGTAACCCCGTGGTGCTCAGTGGCACCAGCACCCTGTCAAGCCCCTCCTCTCAGTGAACACCGAGGACAGGACCCCTCTCTGAGTCCACCGTGATAGACATGCAGGGGAACACAGAAACGACACAGTGGGGTTAAGACGTGGGGAGAGGGCGTCCCTGGGAGTGCGAGGTGCCCAGACCTTGGCCGCCACCCGCCAAAGAGCTCAGTTACATGGCTGCCATTTGCCATGTCTGCAAAAAGATCTATGTTTACACAAAGAAGATACAAAATTTTGTTTTATGTAACTAACTCATTTGTGACAAAAAACACAGCCTCAGATAAATTTAAAGAATTCCTTTTGAAACATAGTCAGATGAGCCCTCACCCACTTTCTGCCCCCAGCATGACAGAAGGAGCAGCCGCCTCCCATCAGCCTGGCACCCTCGAGGGCCCTGAGCAGGCAAGCCAGGCCACGCAGGAGGAACCTAGCTCTGGCAAGATGCACTGCACATGCCAGCTCCTAGGACTCAACACTTGGGGACCTGCCTCTTCTGAAAGATTAGAGCCAAATAATTCACTTCAAGAGGGGCAACCCCAGTGGCTCAGTGGTAAAGAAGCTGCCTACAATGCAGGAGACTCGGGTTCGATGGGAGGATCTCCTGGAGAAGGGCATGGCAACCCATTACAGTATTATTGCCTGGAGAATCCCATGGACAGAGGAGCCTGGTGGGCTATAGTCCATGTGGTGGCAAAGAGTCAGACACGAGTCAACAGGCACACACAATGCAGAACCTAAGCGACAAGAACATGGATCTTTCTACGGAGACTAATTGTGATGAGCTGCAGTAATGAGCCTAATTCCTGCTGTTCAGGTTTATAGACCTTCAACCATGTGGGGCAGACTCCACACTCCAGACAATACTCAGGCATCACAGCTCTCAGATTATCACCCGACAGTCCCACCACCTGAGCACCCACTGCTGCAGCTATGACGACGGTGTGATCACCGCAACCACCAGCATTGCTGGGACAACCCTCAGCAGTAAACCTGACTCCAATGTGGAACCATCATTTGCCTTCTGAAGCTGAAGCACAGGCCGGCTGGAGGACCACACCCAGGAACCAGCTGGCAGCCCAGGCGAGAGGGCAGGCGGAGCAGGGGGAGGCAAGAGAGGCCAGGAGGGGACATGGGTGTGGTCCCACAGCATCGCCAGGCCCCACCTCTGAGTGAGGGCAGGGGGCCTAGAAACAGTTACGCAACTTGCCTACAGTTATACGGTTAGGTGCCAAGGGACCAAGTAGACATGGTTTGAATAACTCAAGGGTGTTTTCTCAAAGGGTCCTAATGATTGTAATGAGACACCATCATCAATAAGCATGAATTCCAGTAAAGGAGTAAACCTGCCCAATTCAGTACTCGTTTGACAAACAGCACTCAACAAGATTCAGGAGGTCGGTTTGTGCCTCTAAGGCCAGCATCACTTGGTGACCGCTGTGTGCCCTCCAGGGGTGCAGACAAAGCTCCCCGAGGACAGGAATGGGCATGAGGAGGCGGGATCAAAGTTGGTCAGAGGGAAAGAGGACAAGTCACAATAGACTCCCACTTTCCGAAGCCTATCCCTGCCATATCTCAGGCAGAGAAACGTCTCTTTCAGGAGCTCCACTGTGGACCACTGTTTCTGACATTCCAGAAAAACACCAGTACCTGGGAGCGGCTGGCCCCTTCCAAGAGGATACATCAGTGAAACATGGGAGGAAGGAGGAAGAACCTTCACATGCATTTTAACAATATTTATCACATATCCGAGACAGAGGATGGCAAAGTGTGATGAGATCAAGAAGACCAAGAGCCCCACAGATGACCAGCTGCATTTCCCAGAACTAATCTCAAGAATATCTAAAGCCCACAAATTCACAATGTCTGACATCTGATCAAAACTGACCATTGGAAATGGTAACTAAGTGGGTGAATATATATGACTTTTTTCTTATCATTTAAATCTTATTAATAGATAAGGATCCCCTGGTGGCTCAGATTGTAAAGAATCCTCCTGCAATGTAGGAGACCTGGGTTTGATTCCTGCATAGAGACGATCCCCTGCATAGAGAAGAAGGGAATGGCAACCCACTCCACTATTCTGACCTGGGAAATGCCATGGACAGAGGAGCCTGGTGGGCTACAGTCCATGGGGTTGCAAAAAGTTGAACATGACTGAGCAACTAGCACACATACACACACACACACACACACACACACACACAAGACCAGGGACTACTTAAACAAAGAAGGACAATGTAGCAGGGGGTTTTAGCACATGTAAAGCTAACCATATAACAACAATTACACTAAGGTGGGCTGGGTATAAATAGACATATGTGTTTCCACTAAGATCAGGACCAAATCAAGCAAGTTCGCTCTCATCACTTCTAATCAGCACTGTGCTAGAGGCGCTATCCAGAGCAATCAGGCAAGAAAAGGGGGCGAGGAAGAAGTAAAACGATCTGTATTCACAGATGACATGATCTTATCAAATATATAAGGGACCCATTAAAGCCCACGAGAATGAACAAATGAGCTCGGCAAGATTGCAGGCTATCAGAGCAACTTATAAAAGTAAATTGCATTTCTACATACTAGCAGTGAACAATCAGAAACTAAGTTTAAAAAGCAATACTTTACACGATACCATAAAAAATATGAAGTACTTAAGAGACATATCTGACAACGTGCAAGATGGGTACACTGAAAACTACAAAACACTGCTGCAGGAAACCAAAGAAGACGCAAGTAAGAGGAGAGCCTATGGAGCGCCTGTGCTGGAAGTCTCAACGTGACGTGTCGGAGCCTCCAAGACCAGCCCCGGGTATGGTGATCTTCAGGGGGACTCACCCAGCGTGCCAGCGTAGTCCCAGCTGTGACACACAGCCACAGGACACACAGCCGAGTCAACGAAGGGAAAGGCAGGTGGGCAGTGCCCGGAGGACTCCAGCTGTGGCTTCCAGGAGCCTCTCCCTCGGATGAACTTGATCCTCCAGCAACGGACAGCGACCAGGGGGAGCTCATCAATGCCTCAGTGCCCAGAGTTTTTACCGGGGTCTGGCCACGTGACACCCTCCACTTAACACACAGTGAAATTGCAGACTTCCAGAAGGACAGCAGGTGTCCAGACAACTGAAGTACAGAGAGCACCTCTTGCCAATTCTGGGAACAATGGGAAGTCTCCCAAAATCTGAGTTCCCAGACATCACTCGGGGGCCTGCTACGGAGGCAGGCCTCTCTAAGGACAGCAGCCCCAGGGTGGCTGTGGTAACACCCTCTACACAATCATAATGATTAGTCTCCCCAGATTATAGATTCAAGATAACCCCAACCAAAGTCCTAGCATGCTTAATGTAGAAAGTGACAAATTGACCCTAAAATCCACATGGAAAGGCAAAGCACACAGAACAGAGAACAAAGCTGGAGGACTAACACTACCTGATCCCAGCCTCAGTACCAAGCCAGTAATTAGGACAGCATGGTGCTGGCACAGGAACCGAGAAATAAATCAATTCATTAGAACAGAGTCCAGAAATGGACCCACACAGAGAGAGCTGACTTCTAACAGAGATGCATAGGTGATTTAGTGGGGAAAAAGGACAGTCTTTGGATATCTATACACAAAAGCAGTAAAGCTGAATCCATACCTCACACCAGAAACAAAAAGTAACTCACAGTTAATTAGATCACAGATCTAAATGTAAAACCTAAAACTACCAGGAAAAACAACAGGGAGAAACCTTTGTGGCCTTGAGTTTGACAAAGATGCCTCAGATCTGACACCAAAAGCACAATCAATAACAGAACAAACTAAAAGCTGGGCTTCATAAAAAATTAAAAACTTTTGCTTGTCAGAAGAAATTACAAAAAGAATGAAAAGACAAAGCACAGACAGGGAGAAGATACTGCAAACCATTTATCTGATGAAAGGACCTGTATCCAAAACATTAAAAACTCACACCTCAATAAGAACAACTTTTAAAGGGTCAGAAGTCCTCAACAATTCACCAATGAAGATTATCAGGGTGACAAACAAGCACATGAAAAGATGTGACATCATTAGTGAAATGCAAAGTAAGACAACAATGAAATGCCGCCACACACCTACCTGAATGGAAAAAAAATTTTTTAAAAAGGTCCATACAAAGTATTGATGAGGATGCAAAGCAACTGGAATTCACACACTGCTGGTGGGAATGCAAAATGGTACAGCACTTTGGAAGACAGGGCAACAATTTCTTTAAAAATTAAACATACACTTACCATATGATCCAGCCAGTCCACTGCTAGGTATATACCCAAGAGAAAAGAAAGCACATGTTCATATAAGACCTGAACGCGAGAGTTCATTCACAGTTTCATTTGTAACAGTCAAAAACTGGAAATGATCCAAATATCCATCAACCAGTTAATAAATAGAAAACTTGTAATATAACCATATAACTCAACAATAAAAAGGAACAAACTGTTGATACACTCTACACCCTGGACAAATTTCAAAACAATTACGCTCAGTGAAAGAAACCAGACAAAACAGTATGTACTGGATGGTTCCAAATTCTGGTAAAATTCCAGTAAATGTGTCAAATTCTAGTAAATGCAAATGAATGGTGACGGAAAGCAGATTAGTATTTGGGGGAGGTGGGGGGGGTCACAAAGAGGAAAACTGTGGGGTGACCAGCATGTTCACTGTCTTGGTCTGGGCGACCAAGACACAGGGCCAAACTGACCAGAGCTTCACACGTTGATGCACTCATTGCATGCTGATCAGACCTCAGTAAAGCTGCTAAAAGGAAACAGAGCTGCTTGAGTGGACAGGGAGTTCAGAGGGGCCTGAGAGCAGGGGCAGGGGGACAGGCCCTCTGTCTCGGGAAGCCCACCCTCATGCCTCAGTCTCGAGAGCTGCACATGGGCTGGATGAGACCTGGCGCGGCTTTATCTGCCAGTTCTCTGGGGCAAAGAAGGGCTTGGCTTCCTGGTTAAGGCCCTCCCGGGTCTCCCTGACCATCTCTGCCACTCAAGCTCCCTCAGGTACAAGGACGGGCCCCGTGTCCTCACAAGAGGGAATTGCCAGCATCCCAGCCCCGCCTCGTCACAGCCTGGGGCAGTGGCCGCCACCAGCATTCTTGAGGGCCTCCATACCCCATGACAGGGCCTCTGGCTGCCTCTGGACAGGCTTCCTCCAGGTCACAGAGCTGGGAGGAGGGAACACTGCTGAAGCCCGTCCAACTCTGCCTCCTGGACTTGCAGGTAGCTAAGGACACCCACAAGGGACATGCTCTCAACACATCCTCAGTGCACGGAACAAGGACCAGGCAACCCTGGGGGGCCGCACCCAAGGGCTCCTGAGGACCTGAGTCATCCAACCATGGCTGGTACAGAGAGGCTGGGAGAGGAAGCATGAGTGCTGCTGCAGGCAAGACACACGTGCCCTGGTCCCTCGGAGAGGACAGGACCAAGAGAGACTCTGCAGGACACCAAAGCCTGACAGTCTACAAAACAAGCACCACTTAACAACTCCTGGGAGAGAAGAAGTAAACATTCCTTTTGAATATATATGATTTACAACAATAAGACAAACAACCCAATTAAAAAATGATAAGGACCCAAATAAACATTCCTCTAAAGACACACAAATAGCCAACAAGCACATGAAAAGATGCTCAATATCATGAACTGTAAGGAACTCAAGTCAAAACCATAATGAGATATCACTTCAGTTACTATGATGGCAAAAGTGAAAAGGACAATAGAAAGTCTTGATGAGGATGTGGAGAAACTGGGAACTTCATACATAGCTGATAGGAATGTAAAATGGTGCAGCCACTTTAAAATGCAGTCTAGCAGTTCCTCAAATGTGAAATGTGGAGTTACCACACAGCCCAGCAACTCTACTCCTATGTAAATGCCCCAAAGAACTGAAAACCTTCTTGTTCACGTGAAAACATCCCATGATTATTCACAACAGGACTATTCACAACAAGCCAAAAGGTAAACACAATCCAAATGTCCATCACTGGACACATGGATAAACAAAACGTGGTCCAGTCACACAGTGGAATATTACTCAGCCTTAAAAAGGAATTAAGTACCAACACAGGCTACATCTGGGATGAGTCCTGAAAATACATGCTCAGTGAAAGAATTCAGACACAAAAGTCTGTGTTATTCCCTCACATGACGTGTCCAGAATAAGCAAAACAGAGACAGAAAGCAGATCAGTGGTTACCAGGGCTCAGGGTAAGGCAACTGGGTGGTGTGGGGTCTGTTTGGGGCTGACGGAAATGTTCTGTAATGAGATGGTGGTGGTCACTGCACAACATTGTGAATGTACTAGAAACCAATGAACTGTACACTTTCAAACTGTATACAGACATACATATTCACTTTAGAGAATATATTCTCTAATACTGAAGATAAAAATGGTTCTTTCAAACTTTAAGTTTGAGGTGCTGTCATTTGAATCCTGGGCAATTTAAAATACATTTAATGACCCTTCTACCCATTAACTGTTAACTGATGTGTTGTGGTGGGTTAAAACAAGCAGCAGGGAGAAAAAAGCAGGAAATTACATAAAAATGTCAGCTGAGGATAACACTGGGTAGATACAGAAAGCATGAAGTGAGACTTGCAGAGTTTAGTCAGAAAAAGTTAGAACACAGAAGATGCTTAATAAAATGTATAGATCGCTGATCTGTAATCAGAAGAATCAAGCATTTCTTATACTTCTTTAGGGATTCCTATGTCAAAGATTAATAATTTTAAAAATAAGCTAAGAAAGAAGAATGGTCTGGACTCCCTCTCAAAACTGATTCTAGACCAGGCACAGGGGCGGGCTGGCACCCTGCTCCTGAAACAGAGCCATTCAGGTGACACCTTCTCCTGGGCTGCTGGGTCCCACTCTGCATGAGCGGATGGTGCTCGGAGAACAGGGACGAAGGCAGAACGCTGACAGGAGGATGCCCACGAGAGCTGAGGTGTTAATAGAAATCACCTCCCCTCCTCACTCCCCTGGCAAGCCCCCAGCTCAAGCGGGATGTGCTTTCTCCCCGGATGTGATTTCCAGTCAGTGGCCCCAAAAGGCAAGTCTGGATGGCAAGGCACTCAGAGCTGAAAGAAAGTCCCAGGCGTGGGGGCCAGTCAATCAGCACAGGGCCTCCAATCCGCCCAGCTCGCCTGCCCCTGAGCTGCCACTAAAGATGCCTAGTGGTGACCAGCATATCCCTGAAGCTTCCCAATTATGTAAACGTGGAGAAATCCCCACCTGGCTGGCGGAAGGTCTGAGGCTCCCTGGATCCACAAAGCCATTGCTTTCCTGCTCAGTCCAATCACTTCTGAGTTTAGATGCCATTTGCTATCTGAAGAATCTGCACCAGGAGCTTGCCTCCTAGTGGGAAGGACTTGATTTCCTATCAAATTGTATTTTTATGCTCTAAACGACTATGTAAGAGATTTGGTCTCAAAGGGTATAGACCAGCCACCAATGATGCCGGAGCGAGCAGGGGCCTGGAGAGAGGGTGGCCGCCCTTCCTGCCCTGGATCAGAGCGATTCCAGCAGCAGCTCCAGCCACGCGGCCACCTGGGGTTGCTGCAGTCGGCCTGCCGCTTTCCTCGCCAGAGAAAACCAGGACCTGCGAATGAGCCGGCACCCCGGGTCAGCGACGGTGACCTGCTCCAGGCCAGGGTCCACTGAGGATGCGCGCGGATGGCCTGGGCCCCTGTGCCCCCAGGAACGGTCAGGAGGGCTCCCCTACGTGGGCTCTGCTGCAGGAAAGCGCAGATCTGCAGAGCCGACTTTTTAAAAATCACAACCCCCGGGCCAGTCTCAGTGGACAGCTTCAAGCTCTCAGATCGTGAGGACACATCGCAAAAAGAAAGGGTCTGGGGTCGGCGTGGGCCGGACTCTGACCCGGGCGCCTGGCCCTGGTTGCTGCCGCCGGGCAGGCTGTGCGTCAGACCTGCACGCCTCCCGCCTCCTGCGGGGTACGGCCGCCCAGGGCCGCAACCGCCCCCTATCCTTGCGCCCGCCCCATCAGGCCGAGACCCAGTACCTGCGGACACCCAGCTCCGCGCAAGGGACCTTCGATCCAGGCCGCGTGGCCCGCGCGCCCCCGTGTGGCCGGCCCGCCCAGCCGCTCCCGGGAACGCGCGTGGGAATGACCCCACCAGTCCCCAGAAGCTTAACAGGGGGACAAAGGAGAGTCAAGGTCAGCTCCTGGCACCCTTAGGCCAGGTCACTAAACACAAAGACAAGCAAACAAGCCCCCAAGCACAGTGGGGCCGGTATCTGGAGTTGCTACAGTATTTTACCTAAAATAGCCAGTTTTCAACAAAGTATGGCAAGTGGCCCATACAGAGAAGAAAAAAAAAGGAAAAAAATTACTTTTTAAGAGACAGAACCATTAAACTTGGCAGAAAAGACTTCAAAGCAGTCCATAAACATTCGATTAAAAAAAAAATTAACGGAAACCACACATAAAGAATAGAAGGAAAGGCTTCCCTGGTGGTTCAGTAGATAAGAACTGGCCTGCCAATGCATAGGATATGGGTTCGATCCCTGATCAGGGAAGATCCCACATGCCGCAAAGCAACTACGCCGGTGCACCACAATTACTGAGTCCACGCTTCACAACTAGACAAGGCACCGCAGTGTGAGGCCCACACACCACAACCAGAGAAAGCCCGCACACAGCAACGCAGAACCTGTGCAGCCACACATAAATAAAAGTTTTGTAAAACAGAATTGAAGGAAGTGTACTGACAATGTCTTATCAAATAGAGCATATCAATAGAGAGGCAGAAATTACTAAAAAGAACCAAATGAAAATTCTGGAATTGCAAAGTCCAGAAACTGAGGTCAAAAGACACAACCTTGGTGCACAACAGCAGAGCTGAGCTGGCAGAAAAACCAGCAAACTTGAGGGAGATTGATAAAGATCACGCAATCAGAATGGGAAAACAGAATTCCGAAAACTGAACAAGACCTCAGCGACACAAGGGACAGCAGTCAGCACACAGGTATGTGATGTGTACCTGGGAGGAGAGGAGGGGAGAAAGGAGGGGAAAATAGCCAAAGGCACGATGACTAAAACCTCCCAGATATGATGAAAATATCAGTCTACACACCCAAGCAGCTTAACAAATTCCAAAAAGGATAACGCAAAGGCATCCACACCCTCACATATCATAGTCAACCTGCTGAATGCCAAAGGAGAAACTCTTGAAATCAGCAAGAGAAGGACGTCCCTGGCAGTCCAGTGGTAGTCCAGCAGGACTCCATACTCTCACTGCCGAGGGCTCGGGTTCAATCCCTGATTAGGGAACCAAGATCCCGTAAGTCATATGGCATGGCTGAAAGAGAAATTAGCAAGAGAAAATGAAAACCACATTTGAAATGTAGCAAAAACAAACAAACAAACCCTGTCAAGCAAAATTCTTACATTCAGCAAAACTCTTTTTTTGCTGGCCATACAGCTTATGGGATCTTAGTTCCTTGATTAAGGACTGAACTCAGGCTCCAGGCCCTAGGCAGTGAGAGCAGAGTCCTAACCACTGAACCACCAGGGAACTCCTGCAAGACATTTTTTTAAAAAGGGCAAAACAAAGACATTCCCAGACAAAAAAAAAGATCTGGGAGAATTTCTTGTTAGCAGATCCATCTTATAGGGAATAGTAAAAATAAATTATTCATTCTGAAAGAAAGGGACCTCAGGCAGTAATTAGAATCCACTTGAGAAAAACAAAAAGTATAGGTAATGGTGATCATGTAGGTAAAAGGCAGTAAAAGTATGTATTTCTTCTCTTTTTCTCTTTTAATTGATTAAAAAATCAAGTTAGTATAAATTTAAAGTAGATTTTGGTATGATGTACATCATAAGCTTTGGTGTTCGAGTCAAACACCAAGCAAATAACATAACGTGATACAATGTAGTATACTATTATATATCATATGTGTGTGTATATATATATATATTTAAGGCTTACTAAAGGAATTAAAATATTACACTAAAAGTGTTCACTTAATACAAAAGAAAGTAATAAAGAAGGAACAGGTGGAGGTTAGGGTAGATGGGAGAGCAGAAAGCAGAAAGTGAAATGGCGAATGTAAATTCAAACAGAGTGACAGGAAATGTGAGTGAAGTAAACAATCTAATCAAAGGCCAGAACTGCCAGAATGAATTTTTTTAAAGATCCACTATATGCTTTCTCGGAGAAGGCAATGGCAATCCACTCCAGTGCTCTTGCTTGGAAAATTCCATGGATGAAGGAGCCTGGTGGGCTGCAGTCCATGGGGTCACAAAGAGTCAGACACGACTAAGCGACTTCACTTTCACTTTTCACTTTCATGCATTGGAGAAGGCAATGGCAACCCACTCCAGTGTTCTTGCCTGTAGAGTCCCAGGGACGGGGGAGCCTGGTGGGCTGCCGTCTATGGGGTCACACAGAGTTGGACACGACCGAAGCGACTTAGCAGCAGCATATACTTTCTACAGGAGACATACTTTAGATTCAAAGATATAAAAAATAAGTCAAAAGCACAATGGAAAAAGATATACCATACAAACAGCAATCACAGGAGATCTACAGTGGCTATACTACTATCAGAAAAAAACGGACTTTAAAACAAAACGATTACTAGAAATGAAGGAAAATTTTATAATGATAAAAGGGCCAATCTATCAGTAAGATAAAACTATAAACATACACACCTAACAACAGTGCCCCAAAGTATAAAAAGCAAAAACTGACAGAAGTGAAAAGAGAAACAAATAAGGTAGTTGGAGATTTCAATACAGATTTTTAGTAACTGATGTAACAACTAGACAGAGGAATAGGGAAAGAGGAGAGCTGACAACAGTACAAAACCTAAGCAGACGCTCCTCTACCCAACCTGATGAGTACGACATAAGTCATTCACAAGTGCACACGGAACGCTCTCCAGGAGAGACCACTGGCCCAGCCATCAAAAAGCCTCAATCTAAAATGACTAGAATGATACAAAATGTTTTCTCCAACTACAATGGAATTAAATTAGAAATCAATGCATGTATGCTATGCATGCAGGCTAAGTCGTTTCAGTGGTGTCCAGCTCTTTGCGACTCTATGAACTCTAGCCCGCCAGGATCCTCTGTCCATGGGATTCTCCAGGCAAGAATACTGGAGTGGTTTGCCACGCTCTTCTCCAGGGGATCTTCCCAACCCAGGGACCAAACTGGCATCTCTTAGGTCTTCTTCATTGGCAGGTGTGTTCCTAATCACTAGTGCCACCTGAGAAACTCCTAGAAATCAGTAATAGAAGGAAATTTGAGGGATTCATTAATATATGTGGAAATTTAAACAACACATTCGTAAGTAACAAATGAGTTAAAGAAGAAATCCTGAAGGAAATTTAAAAATATTGTAAGGCCAATGAAAACATACCAAAACTTACAGGATGCAGTGAGTGCATTACTTACAAATAAATTATGGTTATAAAAATTATATTAAAAAAGATGATCAACTATATGTCAATAAAAAAAAGAAGGAATATCTCAAATCCATAAATTAACCTTACAGCTTAACAAACTAAAAAAAAAGAAAAAAAGAAAAAAAAAAAGAACTAAACCCAAAACAAGCAGAAGGAAAGAGATAATAAACACTAAAGTGGAAATAAACTAGGGACTAGAAAACAATAGAGAAATATCAACAAAACCAAAAGTCGGCTCTTTGAAAAAAATCAATTAAATGCACGAACCTTTAGCTGCAAGAAACAAAACAAGTTGGAGAGAGAGAGACTCGAATTACTGATGTCAAGAGTTAAAGAGAGATCCTTACCACTAACTTTACAGAAATCAAAAAGATTATAAAAACAATATATGCCAACAAATAACAGATTAATTGGACAAATTCCAAGAAAGAATTTCTCTTGAAACTAACTCAGGAAGAAATAGAAAGTAAGAACAGATTTACAAGTAAAGACTGAATTAGTCCTTTTAAACTTTCCACAGAAATGCAAGCCCAGATTGGTTTCACTGTCTGATCCTACCAAACACTCAAAAGAACTGATAAACCTGAAGCAACTGCTGAAGAAGCCCCTGGATCTGCTGCAGTGTACAGTGAGTACAGTCATAACCATCAGGCTTGCCAGGAGATGAAAAGTGACTGTTCCAACCATCAGACTTGCCAGAAGGCTAAAAGTGATCATTCAACCATTAAAAAAAATGGTAACTATGTAATGTGATAGAGATATTCATTACCACTACTTGGCTATTATATCACAGTATATAAATGTGTCAACATGTACCTTTAATTTACCTGTCAAATATATTTCAATTAAAACACTTTTAATTAATAAAGAATTAATAACAATTCTTCACAAATTCTTTTAAAAAATAGAAGAGGAAGGAACACTTCCTTGGACACTTCCCATTTCCAACTTATTTCATAAGACCAGTTCTGTCCTGATACTAAAATCAATTATCATATGAAGAAGGGGGAAAAAAAAGGAACCTAAGCAACCTAACACTAGCAAACAAAATCTAGTAACTTATAAAAAGGATTATAAATCATGATCAGATGAGATTCATCCCAAGAATGCAAGGTTGGTTCAACATACAAAACTCCATCAACATAATGTACTGTAATTAGTAGAATAAATGACAAAAACCACGTAATCACCTCAACAGACACAAAAGGTATTTGACAAACTCCAATATCTTTTCATGATGAAAACAAACTCAGAATAGAAGGGCACTTGCTTAACCTAATATAGGGCTTCTCTGTAAAATCTGTAGCCAACACCATACTCAATATCAAGATGGAAATGCTCTCTCACTATGACTAGTAGCCAGACAAGCACATCTACTCTCCTACTTCTGGCCACAGTAATTAGTCAAGAAAAGAAATAAAAAGTTTCCAGATTGGAGAAGAAGGAGTAAAACTCTCTATCTGTGGATGATATAATCTTGCATATAGAAAATCCTCAACTATCCATTAAAAAGCTATTAGAATGAATGAGTTCAGCAAAGCTGCAGTCCCAAGATCGATATGTGAGAATCAATTCTATTTCTACAAAGTAACAATGAACAATCCAAAGTGAAATTTTATCATAGAATCAAAAAGAATAAAATACTTTGGAATAACCTTAACAAACAGAATTCCAAAACTTGTGTTCAGATCACATGTCTTTCTTTTTACCTCTCTGCATCCCTCCCCCATTAACACACACAGAAAATGGGTAGGTTTCTAGTGGTTACTTCATGCGTGAAAACAGCAGGCTGTGCTGGTTAGCTGGCTGGAGACGCAGCCACGCGGGGTGGGTGATGCCCATGCAAGGAGAGGACGCAGCATGGGTGGGAGTGGAAACAGAGACAGACAGAGCTGCAGAGCAGGAAGCGGACCCAGTGCTCCAGGGGTGGCGCATGCTGCGTGGTACATACCCAGAAAGGACTGCCCGGGGGGGACTCTGCCTTCTCCATCTTTATTATCTGCAGCTACATTTAAAAAGAGATAGAGAGAGAAAACAGAAAGGAAGAAGAGACAAAAACAGACCGGTTTTAACACTGGTAAGTCCTTGCATTTCTTAAAAAAAAAAAAAGAAACAGAAAGACAAGCTTTTGGTTTCTGTGCATTAGGAAATCCATTTTGTGAACCATTTTTCTCCAAACCTGTCCTCTTTCAAAATAAGTCCCCGGGACAGAGGGCAAAAATGAAATGTCACCAAATCTCACTTAATTTCTAAGGTCGGAGGTGCTGATGAGATACAGCAGACCCTACTTCCACTTTCCCGGAGAAACTCATCGGGACACAAACCCTGGCTGCAAGACAGCTGTCCCAGGGTCCAGACTCTTAGAACAAAGCTGTTCCCGAGGGCACTTAACACAACACCCGCTGTGAGCAGACAAGCTAGTTCAGCACGTGGACTTGCCCGCCCTTGGACATCACATCAAGTCAGGGGGCAGGGCTGGCAGCTGCCCCCAGCGGTGACCCAGGAAGGACCACTGCCAGCCACCTTGCCTTCCCACCCACCCCCGCCCCACCTGAGTCTTCCCTACT
>SJXQ01009595.1:208106-246933 GCA_006408695.1 Aepyceros melampus | reverse complement strand
CAGAGCTCCTCCGGGGGTTTCCACCTGCAGGTGGAGCTGGGGATGGAGGTCAGGCACCAAGGTCAGAAGCAAAGGCAGGAGCAAAGGCAGGATCAAAGGTCATGGGTCTGCACTAGGCAATGGAAACTACCCCGAACTGGAATTTCAAGTAATCAGTTAAAGGCAAATACCAGCCTTTCTGCCTCGACCCAGGGACAGCTGATACTGCTCAGGGAAGAGCTGGGGGGATGGAGGGGGTGGTTCATAAATCAACAGGAACCACTGTCTCCTCTCCTTACGCCTCCTCCCTTCCAACAGCCCCCTTCTGCACAGTCTGGGTTCTGAGTCCCCAGAGTTGGTCCGATTCTCCCAGCTTTTTGCTTCTGTCTTTGATTTAGACCAAGTTCACCATTAATGGGCACCTCCTCTAAAGATCAAAGTACCAAAAGAGGGAAGGGCGGGTAGGCTACAGGACAGGGCACTCCACTCAGCCTCTTATGGGCTCGGGAGCAAAGCTGCCCTTCTGGCCTGATCCCGCTGAGCTGACAAGCGAGATAGCTTCACACCTGCCCAGCAGAACCACCAGGCGTGGCCAGGTGCAGGGCTTGGGGTCAGCCAGACACACACCCTGGTCAGGGCGGCCAGCAGCAAGCTGGGTGGCAAGGTCACATCCTGTGCACAGCGTCAAGCAACCTGAGGTTTTTCGGCTGGAAAGCAACATGATCAGATCTACGTTTTAGAAAAACATCTTCACGTAGGACAGATGGAGGAAAGGGCGCTCTGAAGCTGAGAGACACTGGCAGTGTTTTGTGATCACGTGCCCCCAAGATCTGTACTGAAGACACACCAGGCACCAAGCTTCAGAAACGACTGCAACGCTTTCAGACCACACTGTCCTCAGAGCCTGCACCCTCCACTAGGAAGAGGGCCCCTGCCCCCTTGACTCAGGGTGGGCCTGAGGTGCAGGTCGGCAGAAGCAGTGCTGTGTGATTTCCAAGACCAGATCTTTAAAAGGATGCAGAGTCCACCCAGTTCTTCCCAGGCACTCCCATTGAAGCATGGCTCCACAGTGTGAGGAAGGCCAGTTCTCATGAGAAGCCCACCTGGGAGCATTCCAGCAGAGCCCAGCTGAGGTCCAACCGACAGCCAGCACCACGTAGACAAGAGTGAGGAGTTAAGAGAGAAACAGAGAGAGGGGGAGAGAGGGTAGGAGAGGCAAAGAGAGAGAGAGATCCAGAAACAGAGGAAGACACAGGGAGGACAGGCAGAGGCAAGAGACAGTGAGAGAGCAAATGGCCCAAACTGCAGAGTCTGGAGTGAAAATGCCCTCTCCTGTCCCCAAATTTGGGGCCCACCTGTCGAGCAGCAACAGAGACAGGAGCCAGAGACAACAAAGCAGAAGTTTCAGCAGGGCTGAGACAGGATAGTCAGCCCTGGGGCGGCCAGAGGACAAGACGGAGCTTGACGGACAAGAGGCAGCTCTGCAAATGCCCCGGGGCACTCTGGTCCTCGACATGGTTTGAGACTCACTACTGGGGGCGCCTTGGAGAGATGACGTGGGGGCTATGTGTGGAGGGGGCGGAGGTGGACAACGGCTGCAGTGGAGAGGTAGGGCCCCAGGGCCCACGAGGAGGTGTGTTCATGGTGGTCCAGGAACTCAGGAACAGAAGACCCAGGTCAGCACTGGGCAGTGGGCTGGACCGAGGCAGGATTGTACCCTGAGGTCCAAGGACACAAAGGAGCCCCTGAAAATGCAGAAGAGTCTGTGGATAAGCATGCTCCTGGGAAGGGGGATCCTCAGCTTTCATTCTTGGGATGGTATGCGATTCTCCCCACCCAACATTTTCTTCCAGCTGGACTAAGCTATAACTACATACCATAAAACATTCACACTTCGAGTGTGTTTAGTACATTCCCAGAGTCCTGCCACCACCAGTACTACAGAACTCTAGGGCTTTCATTAGCTCACAAGGAAGCCTGTCCTCTTCCACAGTCAGCCCATCCCCCTCTGCCTCCCAGCCAATTCCACCAGAGTGCTGAGACTTGGGGCAAATCTCAACAGAATTCACTCAGATATCTGGCTGGTGGCCCACTCACTGGGAGGCACTCGCTGTTTCTAGTGACTGCATGACACAGGCATCTGGCAGGAGGGATGTGTGACCCTGAGGACCCCATTTAAACAACTTAGCAGCCTCGCTGTTGGCACGACCTCAAGACGGCACCCGCCGGGAGCTGAGAGGGAAGCGAGCTGAGATCGGCAGTCCGCCTCCTGGAAACCTCTCTGCCCCACCCACTGGGGCCCCGAAGAACCCCAATCCAACAGCCGTCCCAGGGGCCGGACTGGGGCCCATGGCCTCCAAGGCCATGTCCAGACCAGGTCTGGGGCAGGAAACTGGACAGCGAGCTCAGAGCATCTTGTCACAGCAAGGTCCGCGGTCCAGGGGACCAGCAAGCCCGGGGCAGGCGCCAGCAGCAGAGGGTCTGAGGCGGGCAGCTGGCCGCGGGGGCAATGGGCCCTCTGTCACGTGAATCATGGGGTGAAGTAAAACAAACACACTCACCACTGCAAGGTGCTGGGAACTGATTTTGAAAAGTAATAATGAGAAATATGGAAATCACCCCTGAGTTGGAAGGACTGATGCTGAACCTCCAATACTTGGCCACCTGACGCGAAGAGCCAATTTGTTAGAAAAGACCCTGATGCGGGGAAAGACTGAGGGCAGGAGAAGGGGACGACAGAGGATGAGATGGTTGGATGGCATCACCGACTCAATGGACATGACTTTGAGCGAACTCTGGGGGGTAGTGAAGGACAGGAAGGCCTGTCATGCTGCAGTCCATGGCGTTGCAGAGTCGGACCTGACTTAGTTACTGAAAAAGTGAGCATTCACCTGCCTCTCCTTTATAAATCAAACTGTTGAAAGGCTGAATAAGCATTCACAGGGAAGTACCTCTAGAGGGGCAGGGACAGTAGAGTGGGGTGCTGGGCGGCCGGGACAGACTGTCTGGTCTGGGCCCTGGGCCCCTGTGGCCACCCTCCAGAGAGGCCAGCTGCCAGGCATGCCTCTTGGAGGAAGAGCACAACAGTCGTGCAGAATCTAAAGGGCGGACCTGGATCAAATTACCTTGCAGAATGTTCTTCACAGGGCAGCCCACACAGCCCTGGTTCAGCAGCCTGACTCTGTGCAGATCCTGCAGCCCTGATGCTCCAAGTGCTGCTGCCGGTCGGCTGACCCCGTGCTGAGCACGATGCGTACAACGCAGAACAAACAACAGATAAGTTCCAAGGACAAAGGGGACTTAGGGAGAACTATAGATTAAAAGGGCTTCCCAGGTGGCACTACTGGTAAAGAACCCACCTGCCAATGCAGGAGATAGAAGAGACAGGGGTTCGATCGCTAGGTCAGGAAGATCCCCTGGAGGAGGGCATGGCAACCCACTCCAGTGTCCTGGCCTGGAGAATCCCATGGACAGAGGAGCCTGGCAGGCTACCGTCCATGAGGTCGCAAAGAGTCAGTCATGACTGAAGGGACTGAGCATGCACCCCCATACAGATTAAGAAGACAGATTACAGCAACAAAAAGACACCAACCAATCACAGTGTATGGCCCATAACCGATCTTGATCTAAGGAAACGACCTGGCCAAACACCTGGGAAACACAAGAGGCAGTTGGAAACTCACACAGATGGTGGTTTGATAATAAGGAAGAGCTGACTTCTCATGGAATGATGATACTGTGTCATGCTTTCAAGTCTTATCTTTTAGAGACACATTACAGACCATCTACAGATGGCCTGTATCAAGGATTTGCTTCAGAAACTGCAGGAAGAGGATGTGCACGGGCTCTGGAAAATGGTCGGAGGCTGTCACGGCCACACACAGAGCGCCATATGCTGCTCTCCCACTTCTACATGTTTGAAATTCTCCACAATAAACAGCGAAAAAGGAAAACACAGCACTGTCAAGACAGACACCACACTCCACTCCTGGTTCACATTAAACAGCAGGTTTATATTAGCGTCTCCAGTCGATTTCTCCCTGAAACACGTGGCCTCCGTGCATGCCGCCCCATCTTGGACATCCTGAAAGGGGAACCCACCCCTCTGGGTCCTACCTCCACTGCACACAAGGGCACTGAAAAGCTTCTGTGGAATGAGAGGTTTTAAAACATTTGATCCTGATTTTGAAAATGATCCCAATCTTGTGACAGGAGACTGACAAAGAAAAACTTGGGGAAAAACACCACAATGTTCCAAGCAGCCGCCTCTGGGCAGTGGGGTGGAGAGCGTCTGACTTTCGTGTTGTGTCCTGTCTCCCCCAAAATGTTTACTGAGCAGGTGTTGCTCATCAGATAACAAATTAGATTATTTTTCTAAGTAACCTGGCTTTTCCTCCTTAATACCACTAATGTTTCTTTAATTGTAACTTTCACGTTGAATGGGTGACCTTCAGAACTGAAAATTTTTATAAGAGATGGCTGGAAAACATTCAAGCTTTTTTGCAGGCTGCCTGACCATCCTATAGCTGAAGTCGGGCTCCTTAGACTCTCCTCCTGAGTTATTTTAACATGCACAGTCAGTTCCCCTGGAAGTCTGCCTCTTGGGGCCGGAGGCACCCTCACAGCCCTAGCTGACACATCCGGAAGCGGAAGCTGGCCACCTGCCAGGTGGAGGGGGCCATGGAGGTGGGGAAAGCACAGGACAGAGAAGCCCATGGGCTGCACAGCTTCCCAACCCAAACCACTTGGCGTTTTCACAGCCTGCTTCTGGCAGATGAGAGGAAATAAACCCACACACTCATTAAAGGCTTCCCTAGGAGGACGCAGAGACTTAGGTATCTCTTAAACAGTGGACACAAAAATACGTAAATCACCCTGGATTCGAGTACTGAATTATCAAACTCTTAGCTGGTGTGGGCAAAGGTTAGGAGACAACCCTCCCTGAGGCTGCGCTGGGCCCAGGGGTCAGAAGCCACAGCCCTCCACTCCCCCAGAGCCAAGGGCGCCCGCTAGCACACCGGCCAACGCCTAAGAGCTGCCATTAGGTGTTAAATTCTGAGTTCACTGCACGACGCGGGGGCCCCATGCCTGCTGTGCCTGTGTCATCATGGCCCACACGCGGCTTCTAACAAGGTCACTGCTGCAGAGCTCGAGGCTCAGGGTGCTAAGCCACCAAGGCACCGATGTCTCCCCAAGCCTTCCCCGACCCGGTGAGGCCGAACGCACTGACCACGCACACGGCCCACTCCGTGGTTGGCCATGAGATCCTGCACCCCTGAAAGGCGAGGTTCAAGGGGCACATATCACAGACGTCCTGTCTCAGAGGAAACTAAGCTGCAGCTCCTCCCTAGTGAGGAATCCATGATACAGGAGCCCTGCTTCCTGGACACCAGCAAGGTCAGCACCACCTCGGGTGAGTGCTCCCAAGTCACAGCGGGGAGGACGACGCTGATGGGGAGAAGCAGCAGAAACAGGCAGTGCTGACCACCTTTACAGCCTAAGCGACACTCAGCGGTTCAGGCTACTCACTGGAGCTGGAGGCCGACCCATTTTCTACATAGACTCACACTAAAAGCAGAAGCTACATAAGAGGAAATGATTTGCTCAAAGTGAAAGAAAATAACCATCAGGAAAAAGAAAAAGAACAGGGCAGGAGCTCAGCCACAGGAGTCCCAGAACTAAACAAACTCCAGAGAATACGCTTCTCTAAGCAGCAGCTGAGACTGCGCACACACAGCCTCAGATGAAATCGAAGTGAGAGCTGTCTTAGATTCAGTCATTAGATGAAAGAAGTGCAGCCCCGAAGCCCCTGCAGAGAGAAGCCCACCAGCCCACTTGGTCAAACACAGAACATCGGCTTGGAACGAACACTGTCAAAGGAAAAGCCAAAATCAGGAGCAGTATCTGCTATTTTCTAAGCTGCCAAAAAATGCACATGGGTTGAGCCTGGGACTCGCCAACCTGAACTCGTGGACCCTGTGTGCCCATCCAAAGCCCACAAAGCATGACGCCAGGTGAATGTTTAACAAGGTACATAACTGATCCCAGTTGACTCAGGAGAAAGACAAAAACGCAGAGGCTGTGTTAAGAGCACAAGCCACACACAAGGTCAGAGATAAACCCGCCTCCGCAGGGAACGTCTGTCTCTGGCCTGACCAAGCCAGAAACAGACTAGCAGTACCACCTCCTGCCCGATGAGGGTCCAGGGTGACCACGGCCACAGCCAAGGGCACATTAAGAAGAGGTGATCACTTGCCCAAGTCCCAGCTTCATGGACATGTTGTCGCGTCAGTCACTGATGGAGAACACGGCTGCTGTGACAGACGCCAGCGCCACTTGGTGAGACCGTGACTGCCTGGGCAGCCCAGCCTCTCCCCGGGAGCTCCGGCCGAGTGCCACTCTTGGAGTTACTGGGCCTTCTCCCCGAAGCTGCCTGTTACCCACCTGAAAAGACCCGGCGCTTCGGGTTCAGCTCATTGGCCACGCGGACCTCGGTGCAGAGCTTCAGCATGAGCAGCATGGTCAGGATCATGACGACACTCTGCCAGAGCAGTGGTGACTCGAAGTGCCTCCCGAACCTGTAGGGGAACAGGCCGTGGCATCAGGGGGGCACCGGGCAGAGCCCCATGTGCTGGTCAGACAGCGCTGGGGTGGGAGGGCCCGGACCAGTCCTGGACAGCCAGCCCGGGTCTCCACAGATGCCTGGGATCACGTGCAGGAGTGAGACATGCCGCATACCCCTCCGCAGGAATCGCTGGGACCTTCCCAAGGCCTTGGACTGACTGTGAGTAGGCCTCCTGCGTACTGCCCACCCCCCAAAAGCCCAGCCAGGCATCCATCACCCTCCTGCAGAGACGCTGCTGCCACCAGGTGAGACGCCCAGGCCCCAGACCACCTGCCTCCCCAGGAAGATGCATCCTAGAGTTGGGACCAAGAGCAGCCCCGCCCCCTGCCTGAAGAGAGGGGTTCTCCAGACCAGCACAGTCTGGAGTGTGAGCAGAGCAGGGCACCAGGCCCCCACCCCTCACAAGGGAAGAGGTGAAGTCAGCGAGGGTATGGGTGCAGGCCTGGCAGACCCCCACTGAAGCCCCATGTCCCCGTCTTCTCCCAGCCCCAGCCCGCCCAGCCATAGGACCCCAGGCCTTCCTGCTGACTTTTGTGTTGAGCATTTTACCACCTCAGCCAAAAATTCCTGAAGGCCAGAGCCACAGTCCAGTGACCAGCACCAGTGGGCCCATTAGAAGACCCCAGCCCCCAAGGAGTGATCACAGCACTGCCCTCCCCATACCATCTGGGGGTCTCAAATGTAGCCACCAGAACCACGGGGGCTGGGACCTTCGATCCAGCCCACTGCAAGCCTGCAAACCCATCACCCCAAGATGAGGCCTGGGCACAGCACCCTGCAAGCCCAGGCCCCAGTCTTACTTGGCTGTTCTGGGGCAGAGAGTCCACTGGGAGCAGTTTCCCAAACCTGAGCTGGTACCAACTGTCAGAGTTGGGAGGCCCTGGATGGCCCTCCACCTGACCCTGAAAGCTGGCGACAGGCAGACAGTGGCCCACCTCCCCGGCCCCTCCCTCGCACCCATCCCTTCAAGAGGGCGGTCACTGAGAGCTGCCGCTGCTGGGGCCACACACACGCTTCCGCACAGGCGGCTCCAGCCACCACGCTGCCCTGGCCCCCGTGCTGTGACCCGCCACCTCTGGGTTCGTCTCTTCTGTAAAGTGCAGACCCTCAAGCCCTATGGCCATTTGAGGACATTTCTAGCCAATTCTAGGAACTAGCCCCCACTGGTTACCTAGCTGACCCCAGGGGCTGACAGACCCATAGATAATCCACAAGAGGAGACAGAGAAGGGTCTATATCAGGCCGGGGGCACTGGAGCAGGTGGGCATCACAATAAACTCTTCAGTCTAGTGTTCCACTTCTATTTAGTTATAAGACTGAAGACGTGGGATTTCGGCCATTGTATGATAAATGCCACTTCCATTTTTTAAAATTGTTCAACAGAAACAATGAGTGACTAGAAAAACTGGGGGGAAAATGAAGGCTTGTGCTTCACCTTATACCACACACCCAAAAATCAAATCTAGGTGAATTCAATATTTACAGTAAAGAGAGATTTATAGTAAAGTAATGGTGGTGGCAGAGGTGAATATTTAACTGCTTTTAGGGTGAAGACAAGCTAAACAAGACACAAAATTTCAAAAATCTCAACTTCCCACAAAAGATATACAAGTAACAAAACAACTAAAGAAAGTTCAACATCATTAGTAATTTTTAAAAGCTCATTAAAATAGACCCTATGTTTTACTCATCAGGTGGGTTAAACTTCTCCCTTTAACCCTTACAGTCTGTGCTGGCACGTTGTCAGAAAGCCCTTTCTCCTCCCCTGCCTTGACAGTGAAGTTGGCACAGCCTCTCATGCAGATGATGGGAGAACTGGGCTCAGGGGAGCTGGTCCAAGCACATCCCCCCAGGGTGCAGCACACTCCTGTCATTCCCAGGGAGACACACACTGCAGAAAACATGCAAAGTTTCACAGAGCTTGAGAAAAGTTTCCACCAGGAACACCTCTGATGCACCTTCAAAGCCCCAGAGCAAAGCTCAAGTGGAAGAGAAGCTGGGTATCTATTTCCTGCTCCCACCAGGACTCCTTCTGCCCAAGTAGCAGCTTGCCACTACCCGTCTGATACAGTATCCTGGAGTCTTGGATACAATTTTACTACTCTCCAATACAATGTCACCACACCTCTGGTACAATGTTACAATCTCTCTGATCAGACAGGGGTGTGGCTGGAGAACTAGCTTCCAGATGAATCAGGCCCTGGGTCAGAGGCCCTGCAGCACCATCCCTGCGCCCTGGACCTCTCCCTCCCTTCTCTGCAAAAATCACTCAGTCCTTCTGGCTTCTGACAATACAAATGCCAAGTCCTATCCATCAGCACTGTGCATGATCTGCTGAATGCTGGTTCTGCAAAAGGACGGCAAAAATCATAAGAATGAAACCATTAGAGTCTCGTGACTTTCAGAAACCTGGGGTTTATGTAGCTTGGTCAGCCTCCAACAGACCTGCAGGCCTGCAACACTCACATGCCTCATGCTAGAAATTTCCCAGGGGCTTCCCAGGCAGACAAGAGTTTCTAGGACTGCCTTCCTGGCAAGCTCTAGGGAAGTACACTCTTCTCTTCCTCTATGTCCACCACTGTTCTTACACAGACCCGGCTCCCTCCTACCCAGAGCCCCCGGCTTGAGCTCTGTCCCTCCCCACCACCCAGAACCCAAGTATGTGTGTCTGTATGTTCCATACAGCATTGTTGCTAAAGTTTTAACCCTACAGCATCCACTCAGGGTCTGGCTCATGGGAAACCCTCAGAAACCTGTTAAATGAAATGGGCTGCTAACCTATGAAGCCTGGAGGGGACTCTGTTAACCTATAAACCCTGGAGAGGACCCAGGAGTAGGTGCTTTGGAGGCTCCAGAGAAAGGAAGGAAATGGGTGACAGGTAAGGTCCCTCAGAGCAGAGGGACCTTGGGACCAGGTGGGCAGAGACGCGCACACTCATTACAAGTTGTAGGTGAAGCCTAGCCTGTCTGCTGGGCTTAACCACATGAACTACAAAGTACTGCCAGGTGTGAAGTACAGGGAAAGCACATTCCCAGGTGAAAGGGACGCTGGAGCAGAGACCAGCGCCCCTTGCCAGCCCTCCCTTCTTCCCATAGGATCTCACAGACTTCTGGGATCCTGGCTAAGGCAATCCTGTGTGTTCACAGGGCAGCCATTGAACCCCTGAAGCGACACAGGCCAGTTGAGGCAGCTCATTCCTCCTCTGTTTGAAGGAGACCTGCCCCTGCCTAAAGGAAGTGCGGCTCCCAAGCTGGGGGACCTTGGCTGGGCTGAGCCTGGGCTGGAGCGCCGGCATGACAGCAGTCCGGGGCCCTGCTTCTGGGTCCCTTAGATCCAGCGGCAAGCAGCCGAGAGAGGGAAGGGGGGCGTCTTGCTGCAGTGAGAGAGTGCTGCCCTCAGCCAAGCAGAAAGGAAGAGTCTTCAAAATGCAGTTTTTCAACAGGTGCTAAACAAGTTGAAAGATAAGTGACCTCTGACCCCCTCCTTCAGAAGTAGATGGCCCAAAGGCAGGGCTCACGGTCTGACAAATTCTCCTGGAAGAAGGGAGAATCTCACCATCTCACATTTTAAAACCCCACACTGAGCAAAAACACTGAGAGTGCCCAAAGGCTGCCTGGGGCCAGGCAGTCCAGAAAGTGAAGAAGCTGAGAATTTCTGGACTCCAGGGACTCACATCCTGATGACTGCGGAGGGGACATTGGCCAAAATTCATCAAACTACACACGTGAGATTGCGCTTTTCTTTAATGTAAATCCTACCTCAGTAAGGCTGACTTAAAATTAATTAGAAAGAAAGCTCGATTTCTCCAACAGTGACCCGAAAGTCAACAGGAGCCAGAAGCAGCACTCGGACTCCAGATTGGTACTACATGCCCTTACCGTCTGTGCTGACAGAGGGCCTGGGACCCTCCCACAGGAAGGACAGTCCTGGGTTTTACTGAAATCAGGAGGCTGCGAGACCTCCTCTCATTTCCTCTGAAAATGCACCTTCCCAGTTACATCTGGCTTCAACAGCTGTTAAAATAACATCCCACTCCTTACCAGAATGCAAATGCCAGTAAGAGGAACCTGACTGGGAGGAGCAAGCAAAGACACTCCCTTAAGTACTAGCCAGAAAGTTGACTTACTATTAAAAAAAAAAAAAACAACATAAAACCCCACACACAACAGAGAAGACAGGAAAGGCGGCCCTTCAAGGCAGACGCCGGGAGCACTGCTTCCTGTCCGGCTCAGACGCCCCTCCTGACAGCTTTCACTGGCCAGTGCTTTGTCCTTCCTGCAGACCGCCCTCGGTCACTGGTATTCATGAACTCCCTTCCTTTTCTCTCCACTGCCCCCAAATGGCACACAAATGCCTGAAGGCAGGGACCCAGTCCTAGACGCAGCCCCACAGAGAAGGCCCTGGGTGTCTTGTGAAGGTAGGAGCCACACGAAATGAAAACGCAGATCTGAGACTATGCGAGATTCTCTCCATTCCTACCATTTTCCGTGGGAAATAGTCTCATCGTTTCGCAGCTCCTTCTCAGGAAGTACAGACACTTCCACCCACTGGCCTCAACGCAGACAAGAGAAGGCCATCTGCGCGGGGCACCCCACCTACCAGAAGAGTATCCGTAAGATATTGGCCACCAGGAGCACCAGACACACGTAGGTGGAGAAGCCCTCGGCGTTCTGAGTCCGCCGGATGTCCCGGTACTGCGGGATGTACGGCACCACGCCTCCGAAGACCATGGCACCAGCTGCGCCCCAGGAAACCAGCTGGTGCAGCGGGACCAGAAGCCAACCCAAGCCTTCCGCTTCCATGCCGCTCGCCCGGCGGCCAGCCGGCTGACTGACGTCCACCCGGCCCGCGCGCCCTCCGCGCTCCCGGGCTCCCGGCGCGCGCTGTCACCCCCACGTGCCGCCGCCGCCCGGGACCATCCTCCGCCGCGGGCCTGGAGAGAGGAAAAGTAAGGACTCAGCCGGGCCGCCTCGCCCAGAGGAGCCGCGCCCCGCGCATGGCCCGAGGCCCAGGACGCGCCCAGGGCGCACCGCCGGCTCGCGCGCGGGGCACGACCCCTCCTCGGGCGCGCACCCCGGGCTCCGCGGCAGAACCGAGGCGCGGGCCGCCAGCCTGGGGCCAGCGGGGGGACTTGCCGTCGGGGTCGGGGCTCGGTTCCCGGGGTAGGGTCGCACAGCCTGGGGATCAGAGGGCCAGGAGAGGGGGGCCCGGCCCAGGTGGACGCGCCGCCGGGGCCATCCCGCACCCCAGCCGCAGGCCGGGCAGACTCGGCGCGGCACCCGCGTCCACGTGCTCCGCGGACCCCTCCCGGCTCACCCCTGCGGCCGGACCCCCGCAGTCTGTCCTCTGTCAGTCGGTCCGTCCGCGCCCCGGGCCCCGCCTCTGAGTGACGTCACAATGCGTAGCCCCGCCCACACAAGCGGCGGGACCGTCTCCGCGGGGTCCTAGTGCGAGCCAGAGAGCCGGCAAGGTGGGGCGGGACCTGGGCGAAGTCAGGGGTCGGCCAGGTTAGCAAACAGTTGCCTGGCAAAGCCACTTCTGGGCCCCGGGCTCACGTGGCCCGGCTCCGCCTGTTCTGTAGCGGGTGGCTGCGTAGACCGGGTCCTGTCGCCGCCCCAAGGGTCAGCGCGAGGCCTGGGGGAGAAATCAAAGTCCGTTTTGAGCAGGCAAAAGAAAGAATCTTTCAAAAATCTATCTTGTTTCAACTTCTAAACAACCGGCAGTAGGACATTGATCTTGGTCCAAGTTTGAGAAAATGAAGACCCTTTCTACCTGTGGGAGGCTTAAGCCACTTCCCCCTTTTCTGTTTTAAGTCTCTTCATTCTACAGGTTTGACCGCTTGTTTGCACACACACAAAAAAACCCCTAGAAGGCTTTTTTTTTTTTTTTTTCAGGTTGCTGACATGTTATTGGGCTGAGTCTAGGCAGCCTCCTGGCGTGGCTCCTTTGTGCAGCCAGCTCTGAGAACCACTGTTTCAAAATTCACAAAGTACACAGGAAGTCCTCATGATTCAGGTTAATTGCTTCTGGGAAAGGCAGTTACTATAAATGAGGCCAGAATTGCATAATAAATAATTAGTGGGTTAAAAAGTAGTGCTTATGTTGCATTAAAAATAGAAGTTAAGGGATTTCTCTGGTGGTCCAGTGGCTAAGACTCTACACTCCCAACACATAAGGCCTGGGTTCAATCTTGGTCAGGGAACTAGATCCCACGTGGTGCAACTAAGACCTGGCACAGCAATATAAATAAAGAAAGAAAGGAAATTTTTTTAAAAACAAGTTAAAATTATGAGATATTGCAACAGCCAATAAAAGGAAGCAAAAAAAATTCTATGCTCAAAATCTGTGTATCCACTGATATATTTAAAATGGATAGCCAACAAGGACCTTCTATATGGCACATGGAACTCTGCTTGATGTTATGTGGCAGTCTGGATGGGAAGGGAGTCTGGGGGAGAACAGGTATATGTATAGCTGAGTCTCTTCATTGTTCACCTGAAACTATCACATTGTTAATAGCTATATGCCAGTATAAAATAGTAAGTTTTAAAAAATCTGAATATTCAAATAAGTACCCTGAAAGAACTCTTCTTTTCTTACAGAATTTTGAAGTGAGAATTTCAAACATACACAAGAGTAGAGATCGTAGCACAGCAAACTCCATGTATCCATCACCCAGCATCAATAACTATAAAAGAGCTCTTTTAATGAATATAACATAAAAAACAGCACAGCTAATTGGCAGCATTTCTCCCTTTCTAGCAATAATGGTGCATCTTAAAATCAGCAGCATCTTAGATTGAAGGCCTTAGAAATTAAGCCATTCACATGGACTCAGAGGGGCATCTGGCCACTTCCGCTGGCATTCATGCTTCAGAGGATAGAACTTCCTCTTACATTCAGTTCAGTTCATTCAGTCGCTCAGTAGTGTCTGACTCTTTTCAACCCAATAGACTGCAGCACGCCAGGCTTCCCTGTCCATCACCAACTCCCTGATCTTGCTCAAACTCATGTCCATCGAGTTGATGATGCCATCCAACCATCTCATCCTCTGTCGTCCCCCTCTTCTGCCTTCAGTCTTTTCCAGCATCAGGATCTTTTCCAGTGAGTCAATTCTTTGCATCACATGGCCAAAGTACTGGAGCTTCAGCTTCAACATCAGTCCTTCCAATAAATATTCAGGACTGTTTTCCTTTAGGATTGACTGGCTTATCTCCTTGCAGTCCAAGGGACTCTCAAGAGTCTTCCCCAATACCACAGTTCAAAAGCATCAGTTCTTCAGCCCTCAGCTTTCTTTTTGTTGTCCAATGCTCACATCCATACATGACTAATGGAAAAACCATAGTTTTGACTCTATGGACCTTTGTCGGCAAAGTAATGTCTCTGCTTTTTAATATAAGGTCTAGGTTGGTCATAACTTTTCTTCCAAAGAGTAAGCGTCTTTTAATTTCATGGCTGCAGTCACCATCTGCAGTGATTTTGGAGCCCAAGAAAATAAAGTCTGTCACTGTTTCTCGTGTTTCCCCATCTATTTGCCATGAAGTGATGGGACCAGCTGCTATGATCTTCTTTTTTTGAATGTTGAGTTTTAAGCCAGCTTTTTCACTTTCTTCTTTCAATTTCATCAAGAGGCTCTTTAATTCCTCTTTGCTTCCTGCCATAAGGGTGGTGTCATCTGCATATCTGAGATTATTGCTATTTCTCCTGGCAATCTTGATTCCAGCTTGTGCTTCATCCAGTCTGGCATTTCGCATGATGTACTCTGGATATAAGTTAAATAAGCAGGGTGATAATATACAGCCTTGATGTATTCCTTTCCAAATTTGGAACCAGTCTGTTGTTCCATGTCTGGTTCTAACTGTTCCTTCTTGACCTGCATACAGATTTCTCAAGAGGCAGGTCAAGTGGTCTGGTATTCCCATCTCTTGAAGACTTTTCCAGTTTGTTGTGATCCACACAGTCAAAGGCTTTAGTGTAATCAATGAAGCAGAAGTAGATGTTTTCCTGAAATTTTCTTGCTTTTTCTATGATCCAGAAGATGTTAGCAATTTGATCTCTAGTTCCCTCCCTTTTCTAAATCCAGCTTGAACATCTGGAAATTCTTGGTTCACATACTGTTGAAGCCTGGTTTGGAGAATTTTGAACATCACTTTACTAGTGTGTGAGATGAGTACAATTGTGTGGTAGTTTGAACATTCTTTGGCATTGCCTTTCTTTGGGATTGGAATGAAAACGGACCTTTTTTTTAAATTAATTTTTATTTTTTTAGTTTGTTTTGCTTTACAATACTGTATTCGTTTTACTACACATCGACATGAATCAGCCACGAGTGTACATGAACTCCCAATCCCGACCCCCACCTTCACCCTCCCGCCCCACACCCTCTCTCTGGATTATCCCCGTGCATCAGTCCCAAGCATCCTGCATCCTGCATCAAACCTGGACTGGCGATTCGTTTCACTTATGATATCACACATGTTACACTGCCACTCTGCCAACCCATCCCACCCTCTCCCTCTCCCACAGAGTCCAAAAGGCCGTTCTATACATCTGTGTCTCTTTTGCTGTCTTGCGTACAGGTTTATCATTACCATCATTCTAAATTCCATATATATGTGTAAGTATACTGTATTGGTGTTTTTCTTTCTGGCTTACTTCACTCTGTATAATTGGCTCCAGCGTCATCCACCTCATTAGAACTGATTCAAATGTATTCTTTTTAATAGCTGAGTAATACTCCATTGTGTATATGTACCACAGCTTTCTTATCCATTCATCTGCTGATGGACATCTAGGTTGCTTCCATGTCCTGGCTATTATAAACAGTGCCGCAATGAACATTGGGGTACACATGTCTCTTTCAGTTCTGGTTTCCTTGGTGTGGATGCCCAGCAGTGGGATTGCTGGATCATAAGGCATTTCTATTTGCAATTTTTAAAGGAATCTCCACACTGTTCTCCATAGTGGCTGTACTAATTTGCATTCCCACCAAAGGTGTAAGAGGGTTCCCTTTTCTCCACACCCTCTCCAGCATTTATTGCTTGTTGACTTTTGGATCGCAGCCATTCTGACTGGTATGAAATGATACCTCATTGTGGTTTTGATTTGCATTTCTCTGATAATGAGTGATGTTGAGCATCTTTTCATGTGGAAAACGGACCTTTTCTAGTCCTGTGGCCACTGCTGAGTTTTCCAAATTTGCTGGCATGTTGAGTGCAGCACTTTCACAGCATCATCTTTCAGGATTTGAAATAGCTCCACTGGAATTCCATCACCTCCACTAGCTTTGTTCGTAGTGATGTTTTCTAAGGCCCACTTGACTTCACATTCCAGGATGTCTGCCTCTAGGTGAGTGACCACACACCATCGTGATCATCTTGGTCTTGAAGATATTTTTTGTACAGTTCTTCTGTGTATTCTTGCCACCTCTTCTTAATATCTTCTGCTTCTGTTAGGTCCATACCATTTCTGTCCTTTATTGTGCCCATCTTTGCATGAAATGTTCCCTTCAGTTCAGTTCAGTTCAGTAGCTCAGGCATGTCCGACTCTTTTCGACCCCATGAATCACAGCACACCAGGCCTCCCTGTCCATCACCAACTCCCGGAATTCACTCAGACTCACATCCATCGAGTCCGTGATGCCATCCAGCCATCTCATCCTCTGTCGTCCCCTTCTCCTCTTGCCCCCAATCCCTCCCAGCATCAGAGTCTTTTTCAATGAGTCAACTCTTTGCATGAGGTGGCCAAAGTACTGGAGCTTCAGCTTTAGCATCATTCCTTCCAAAGAAATCCCAGGGCTGATCTCCTTCAGAATGGACTGGTTGGATCTCTTTGCAGTCCAAGGGACTCTCAAGAGTCTTCCCCAATACCACAGTTCAAAAGCATCAATTCTTCGGTGCTCAGCCTTCTTCACAGTCCAACTCTCACATCCATACATGACCACAGGAAAAACCATAGCCTTGAGTAGGCGGACCTTAGTCGGCAAAATAATGTCTCTGCTTTTGAATATGCTATCTAGGTTGGTCATAAATTTTGGAATCTCTAATTTTCTTGAAGAGATCTCTAGTCTTCTATTCTATTGTTTTCCTCTGTTTCTTTGCATTGATCACTTAGGAAAGCTTTCTTATCTCTCCTTGCTATTCCTTGGAACTCTGCATTCAGATGGATATATCTTTCCCTTTCTCCTTTGCCTTTTGCTTGTCTTTTCTCAGCTATTTGTAAGGCTTCCTCAGACAACCATTTTGCCTTTTTGCATTTCTTCTTCTTGGGGATGGTTTTGATCACCACCTTCTATACAATGTTATGATCTAGGTTGGTCATAAATTTTGGAATCTCTAATTTTCTTGAAGAGATCTCTAGTCTTCTATTCTATTGTTTTCCTCTGTTTCTTTGCATTGATCACTTAGGAAAGCTTTCTTATCTCTCCTTGCTATTCCTTGGAACTCTGCATTCAGATGGATATATCTTTCCCTTTCTCCTTTGCCTTTTGCTTGTCTTTTCTCAGCTATTTGTAAGGCTTCCTCAGACAACCATTTTGCCTTTTTGCATTTCTTCTTCTTGGGGATGGTTTTGATCACCACCTTCTATACAATGTTATGAACCTCCGTCCATAGTTCTTCAGGCACTAATCCCTCAAGATCTAATCCCTTGAATCTATTGTCATTTCTACTATATAACTGTAAGGGATTTGATTTAGATCATATCTGAATGGTCTAGTGGTTTTCCCTACTTTCTTCAATTTAAGTCTGAATTTGGCAATAAGGAATTCATGATCTAAGGCACAGCAGCTCCTGGTCTTGTTTTTGCTGACTGTATAGAGCTTCTCCATCTTTGGCTGCAAAGAATATAATCAATCTGATTTCAGTGTTGACCAACTGGTGATGTCCATGTGTAGATTGTTCTCTTGTGTTGGAAGAGGGTGTTTGCTATGACCAGTGAGTTGTCTTGGCAAAACTCTCTTAGCCTTTGCCCTGCTTCATTTTGTACTCCAAGGCCAAACTTGCCTGTTATCCAGGTATCTCTTGATTTCCTACTTTTGCATTCCAGTCCCTATGATAAAAAGGACATCCTTTTTTGGTGTTAGTTCTAGAAGGTCTTTTGTAGGTCTTCATAGAACCTTTCAGCTTTGGCTTCTTCAGCCTTAGTGGTTGGGTCACACTGATCACACCAATGTTCTCATCTCTCAGAGTTAAAATTCTAGCTTTCTGATTTAAAGTTTTGTTTTATATTTAGCTGCTGCTCTTGTGGTCTGTATATTTGATTCCTTTGTGTACTTCTTGTGAGTGATAGTGAAAGTGTTAGTAGTCACTCAGTCATCCTACTCTTTGTGACCCGATTGATTGTAGCCCACCGGCTCCTCTGTCAATGGAATTGTCCAGGCAAGAATACTGGAGTGGATAGCCATTCCCTTCTCCAGGGGATCTCCCTGACCCAGGGAGAACCTAGATCTCCTGAATTGCAGGCAGATTCCTTACCACTGAGCAACCAGGGAAGCCCTGTGTACTTCTTAACCAGGCTCTGTTTTCTTCCTCAGCCTGTCTTTGCACCAGTGAAGCATCGTCTAGTTCCTGCTGCTTCACAGCACACGTGAATACTCTCCTGTTGTAGCTTTGCAAGATCAGCTTCATTAGAGGATTTTTCCCCTGAACCCAGTTCCTGGGATTTAATGTCCTTCACAAAATGAGTTTTTGCTGAGTGATTCTCATTTCCATATTAATCAATTTATGTTCCACAAAGGCAGAACCAAGAATTTGACCCCTTCTTAAGGAGTGTAGGTACTAGAGAATGACAGATCCCATTTCTCCAGTAGAGATTGGATTCTCAGGGTTATCAGAGAGTTTCTGAGTAGGTTTCCACTGAACCACAGAGATTACAGTTGAAGAAAGAAAGAAACCCCTTAACTATGAGGCAATCTCTCCTCGTCCCTCTCCACTTCCTGTCTTTATGTATCTGCCAGTCTCAACCTGTCCTGTGAGTGGAGTCTAATCACTCATCCTCCCGTGACTGGCTTCTCTCTGAGCATCATGCTCCTAGGTTCATCCACGCTGTGTCATGGGTCAGGGCTTTATTCCTTCTGATGCCTGAATTGTACTCCATCCTGAGGAGGGACCACGTTTTGTTTATCTATTCGTCTGTTGGTGGACATCTGGCTATTTTCACCTGTTGACTATCATTAATAGTCAATAATGCTGCTATAAACTTTTCTGTACATGTTTTTGTGTGGATATATGCTATCTTTTCCCTTGGTCACATACCCAGAGACAGAACTGAGGTTGTCTGGTAACTTTATGTTCAACTTTTTATGGACCTGCCGGACTGGCTGCACCAGGCACCTTCCTACCTAGGTGTGACACTCAGACTCTGCCACTCCTTGCCCACACTTGTCATTATCCCTTTGATTCATATCACACACAACGGGTGTGAAGTGGTTCCCCTGGTGGTTTTGATTTGCATTCTCCTGATGAAAGAGGATGTTGGGTTTCTTTGCACGCAAGGCTGTGCTTCAACACACATCCAGCAGCCAGATGTCCCTGTGTGGTCACTCGGCCAAGACCCCTGGGGGGCTGGGGCACCCATACAGACACAGCCCTGCCTGCAGAGAGGTGCAGATGTGTAAACAAAGCAGGTACTTGCCAAGCACAGGGTCCTGGGCCATCACCCATGAAGTGCCCCCGCCCCACCGCCCCCAGCCATGATCCAGACAGGCCTGCAGGGCACAGAGGGAGAGAAGGCAGCAGTGACGCCTTCCTTCCAGATCCTCAAAAACTCAGAGCAGAGACTCAAGTGTTGGCCATTCTGTGTTGGTCACAGGACAGGACTAGTCTTTCTTTCTTTCTTCTTTTTTTTTGGCCACCCTAGGAGGCTTGTGGGATCTTAGTTCTCTGACCAGTGATTGAACCTGGGCCCTTGGCAGTGAGAGCTTGGAGTGCTAATCACTGGACCACCAGGGAATTCCCAGAACAAAACTATTCTTAATCTTAAAGTTGGGGGCAGAAATGGCAGAGGTTCAGGGAGAAGAGAGTCTCCTGGGTGGAAGATCACCAGGCCCAGGACTCAGTGGGCTGCGGCCAGACTCCATCACCGCCCCCGCACCCCACCTGGCCTCCAGGACCTCCCAGGAGACAGGTGACGACACTGCTTGGTGGAAGGGTGAGTGCCAGGGGCTGGGGAACTGGGAGGTGTTGTCCCCGGGCGCAGAGCCTGGGTTTGGGGCGAGGAGAAAGCTCAGGGAGCGGATGGCGGTCGGGGTCACACAGCGCGGTGGTACCTGGTGCCACTGCACCGTGCCTTAGAAATGTGTAAAACGGCAATTTCTATGCTGTGCGTTCTCTGCCAGGATGGTCATTAAAAGGTTGTGCTCACTCTGGGCTCTGAAGCAATGAAAATAAACAGTGGAGCTGGGATAGGCCTGTCCGCCGCCGAGATCCCGCCCCGCCCAGGCCGCCACCCGCGCGCCGCTCGGGTATTGCTCAGCGCGTCCCCTGCCATCGCCGCTGGGAGCCCAGGGCGGCGGAGCGGACCCCGCGGAGCGGCCGGCCAGGGACCAGCCGGCCCGCCTGCAGCCCGGGCCTGCCGGCCGCAGACATGGACGCACGGGGCCCCGAAGCACCCGGAGGGCGCGCGCTTCGGGACGTGGTGAGTGGGGACCCTCCCGCGCCGAGCGCCCCTCCCGGACGGGCGCCCTGCGCCCGAGGCTGGACCCCCTCGCCCTCCACCCAGCCCTCGAGGCGCCACCACCCTACCCACCCCCAGCCGCTTCCCATTTGCAAAGGAGCTGCAGTGCCAGAGATGAGACGGCCCAGGGCTGGTAGTCTCATTAAGAACATTTGGTTAGGTGTACACAGTTGAATCCACGTTTTTCTGACCAAAAAAAAAAAAAAAAAAAAAAATCTGATTGACCGCCGGGAAGCGCTCCAGACAGAGGGCCTGCTCCACACCGGAAAGCAGAGTCCGGGGGAGACCCGCCTCGGTGTTCCCGGCTCTAAAGCTGAGATAACACTGTGCGGGGAGGGAGTGTGTCCTGGCCGGGGTGAGACTTCCACCTGGAAACTCAGGGCAGCCTGCGTATGCCCGCCCAGTCACACGGATGGTGTTCCGGTTTGGCCCCCTAACAGGTTTCTGCAAACCCAGTCCCGCGGAACAAGCATCCAAGAGTGTAGGGGCGGTGTGCACCCACGCGGTGTGCTCTGGGGACCCTAGCAAAACTCCTTAAGAATTCTTTGAGAAGCCGAGGTTAGAGATTTTCTCCTATGCTATCTTCTGAACGTCTGTCTGATAGTTTGTTGCTTGTATTTAAATGTCTGATGGCTTTGAGTTAATTGTTGTGGATGGTGTGTGGTAAGGGTCAGGCCTGCTTGTTTAGTTAGTTACCATTTGGGTGTCACTGTTCCAGCTGTTGGTTGAAGCTGTTGGTTGATTTTCTTTATTCTTTGCGTAGGAAAGCCTTCCCACCATGTGAAAAATCAACTAATGGTAGGGTGCAGCTTCTGTGAAAAACAGTACAGGAGGTTTCTAGAACAGTAAAAACAGAATTACCATGTGATCCAGCAAGCCCACCCGGGGCATACATTCAGACAAAACTTATAATTTAAAAAGATACATGAGCCCCTATCTTCACAGCATTATTCACAAAAGCCAAAACATGGAAACAATCTAAATATCCATTGACAGATGGATGGATAAAGAAGATGTGGTACATAGATGTATGTAATGGAATACTACTCAATCATAAAAAAAGAATGAAGTAATGCCTTTCACAACAACATGGTTGGACCTAGAGATGATCATACTATGTGAAGTCAGTCAGACAAAGACAAACATCATATGATGTCACTTATATGTAGAATCTAAAATAAGACACAGATGAACCTATCTACGAAACAGCCTCATAGACACAGAGAGCAGGCTTGTGGTTGCCAAGGGTATGGGGAGGGATGGGGTGGCAGATGACACTTAGGATGGATAAACAAGGTCCTAATATACAGCACAGGGAACTACATTCAATATCCTGTGGCAAATCATAATGGAAAATAATATGAAAAAAGAATATATGTATAACTGAGTCACTTTGCTGTATAGCAGAGATTGGCATGACAACGTACTTCAATTAAAAAAAATTAGCTTCAAACAAGAAAGCAACTCACTGTTTATAGGGATGGTTCCCCTTCCATGGTTCTTAGAATGCTCTGCATCACAAGTAAATATATACTCACTTGTCTTGTTCAATTTTTCAGGCAGAAAATCTATTTCAGGAGCTTCAAGAACATTTTCAAGCTCTGACAGCAACATTAAATCTCAGAAATATCCTTTTCTGTTTCATAACAAATACTGCAGTGCTTTTGGACTGTTGAACTGTCGTGGACTATTTTCTGTTTTCTGCTGTTGGTGGATAATTGCTGACCCGGAGCTTCCTGGTGTTTCCCATCTGTGCTTTTACAAAAGATGTGATGTATTAATTACTACCCAAAGGTAATACTTCCTGCTTGACCAGCAATGCAGGTGTTTATGTAAGGCAGGGATAAAACACAGGACATACATATAGTACATACTATCCAATGGGCTTTTCCAGCAGGCTTAAATGCATCTGGATGGTCTGCTCAGTAGCGTTTGTACTCCCCCAAACAGTCTGAACCCTGAACATGCACTGGGAAGGTCTCCAACCTAGAAATCTTTATGATGGCTCTCCTGGCCTTGTTTTGCTTTGTAACTTCAGCAGCTGACTATCTGGTTAGACGTGAATTCAATCAAAGTTAGGTAGAATGTTTGTTTCTGGTTTAAGAAAACCCAGAAAAAGGGACACTTGCCCTAAGACTTCCCCAAGTGAAGTCACATCACACAATTAACTGCTGACTGCTGCTAAGTCACTTCAGTCATGTGCAACTCTGTGCGACCCCATAGACGGCAGCCCACCAGGCTCCCCCGTCCCTGGGATTCTCCAGGCAAGAACACTGGAGTGGGTTGCCATTTCCTTCTCCAATGCAGGAAAGTGAAAAGTGAAAGAGAAGTCACTCAGTCGTGTCCGACCCTCAGCAACCCCATGGACTGCAGCCTTCCAGCCTACTCCATCCATGGGATTTTCCAGGCAAGAGTACCGGAGTGGGTTGCCATTGCCTTCTCCCAACAATTAAACTCGTGCCTTAAAACGCATGGGCATTGTTTGCGGAGGGAACCCTTTACTTGCAACTTTTGATCCTGCAGTTGGGGCCCAACAGGGAAAAGAAGATTCCTGAACATGATAAAAATAAACAGTAGGAAATTGTTTCGGACAGAGGTAATTTTCATCATCTTTACATGCTGATCAGAGTTTGGTTAAAACACAGTTAAACATACAAGACAAGCTCACATCCTAGAATCCCTGTGCAAAGAAAGGAAGCCAAGTTTTCAGAGCTGGGCGCACAGTGCCAGGACTAGCAGCAGCTCCAAGCCCGTGCAGAACACTGTTAGTGAGCACTGCCCTGAGGTGTTCGTGCCTTCGACTCCCCCCTTTCCCGTGCACCACAGGGTGTTGCCATTAGCTTTTCAGGGGCCGAGCTGGGCGCCCGTGTCCATGTTCTGCTCTCCTTGACCTTGTACTGGAAGAAATGGGGGGTCGCATTGAAGACTTGCAGAAGAACGTGAATGACCTGATGGCCCAAGCTGGGATTGACAGTCCTGCTCAGAAACACAGGTGAGGCCTTCTTGGGGCACTAATGTTCGCCTGTCGCACACTGTCTGCTTTCCTCTTGAGCCTTTGCCCCATGTTTGCTCACTAAGGGAACTACTGCTTCTGCACTGCATGAATTTTCAAAATTCACAAATGCTCTTTTCCAAGTTGAACAGAAACACTCTCTCATTGTTCCTTAAAAAGTGCACGTTTAAAGGAAAAACCACTATTTAAATGTGGATTTTATTAAAGTACTTTTCACCCTCATCCCTCAAATTAGCCTTCAATCAAAACACAAGTCGCAGTGAGAGATTGGGAATGATGACTAGTGGCTTCTGTTTGAGACAGTACGTTTGTGGAACCATTTAAAAAGACACAGATGCATTAGGCTTGCCCCCTGGTTCATGAGCGCTTCCTGAGGGTCCCACTCCACCCCCCAGAATGCAGGCAGTTCTTTTCTGGTGGAACTTTGCTTCATCTTTTTTTTTTTTTTTTTTTTTTAACTATTTTATCGTTCACTTTCATTTTATTTTTATTGAAGTTTTTATTGTATTTGATGTAAAATTTTATATGTACAGGTGTACATGTAATGTGTACAATGTAGTGATTCACAATTTTCAAAGGTTAAACTCCATTTATAGTTATTATAAAATATTGGCTGTATTTCCCAAGCTACAATGTATCTTTGCAGCTTATGTTATATAATAATTTGTACCTCTGAATTCCCTAACTGCCTCTCCCCTGCTCCCCTCTCCCCACTCGTTTGTTCTCTATATCTGTGAGTCTGTATATTCGCTAGTTTGTTATATTTTTTAGTTCACACATACAGGTGATAACATATAGTATTTGTCCTTCTCTGTCTGACTTATCTCACTTAGCATAATGCCCTCCAGTTCTGTCCCTGTTGCTGCCAATGGCAAATCTTCGTTTTTGTGACATGGTATGTATATACCGTGTCTTCTATATTCAGTCATCTGTTGGACACTTGGGTTGCTTCCCTATTTTGGCAACTGTAAATAACGCTGCAGAGATCATTTGGGTGCGTGCATCTTTTCCGATTAGTGTCTTTGTTTTTTCTACACTTAATCTTGAAGATGTAGATAAATGCTTGGCCTCAGGTCTTAGACTGAATGTGTTGTCTGTGTAACATGCCTGGAGACACAAGCCTTATTTATTAAGATACTCAAGCATGTTTCACTGACATAATATTCTTCTGCTTCTGTGAGCACGCTCTAATTTTAGCTGAACAGGTAGATGTGGTTGTTTTCCTTGCTTTCATTTCTCTGTCAGTTTTTATCTCAAGTCAGCTGGCAGATCATCTGTGCTTACCCTGCTGAATCAGAGCAAGTTCACCTGCCAGTGACTTATTTATAAATTTCCACATCTGCGGTTCTGGTGGAAAAGGTCGCTGAAATCTGTCCTGGACACAGGAGCTGCAGGTCTGGAGGCGGGAGCTCCAGCTGTGTCTGCAGGATACTTGGCTCTACGCAGGTGGGGGGCTGCCTCAGATGGACCCACCTGCCCTGGAACGCTGTCCTCCCTGCAGGTGCCGAGCACCATGTTCTCAGGGTGCACAGCCCTGAGAGGACCGGCGGCCAGGAACGTGGCCCCTTCTGTCACCACCCAGATGCCAGCGGGCTGTTTTAAGTTTGGTCAGAACCCATCATAGGTTAGGCATCAAGTTAAATGGATAAGTAGGTATCAAAACTTCACCTTTTCAGTGCACATACAGCCATTATCTGAAGCAGCATGAGAGATCAGCTAATGCCTTTTAAATCAAAGGAAGTACCTGAATAGGTCTAAATCTGTTTGGCTAAATCTGTGCTTGTTGCTTCTACTGGGTCAGGGGTTCCTAACACAGGGTGCTTGCTGTGGATTTCAGAGGATTTGATAAGCACCTTAAACTTGTGTTCCTGCTGTGAGTAGGGGAGTCCATGACCCCCAAAACTACTGTTTCCCATTCTCCTGGCCCCGTCTCGGGTGCAGCATCTGAATATCTGTCCTGTTGCAGGGAAGCAGGCAGGCAGTTGTTCCAGGACAATGTCTTCACCCTGTTGATGCAAAATAGTATTCTGCCATTGGAAGAGCAGGCGCTGTTTATTCGCTTTAAATTGTGCATCCACACAAGTGTCTGACCCAAATGAGAATCGTTTAACATTCAGGTTTTGTATATACTGAATTTTTCCTGTATAAAAGGTTCTAGTAATTACAGGAAAGTAAGGTACATTTTTTTGTTGATAGTGTTGGATTCCAATTTATTTAACTGCACATTAACTGATATTTAAATCAATCATTACTTCTTTCCATTTTTTCCTTACAGACTTGAAGACAGAACAGTCATTTGAAAATATGAAAAAGCGAAAACTGTGCTTTTTGAGTAATAACTATATAACACAAGTAATAACTATAATAACTATATAACACAAGTTCTTATTTTTAGTATTTAAGAATTCATTTTAGTAAAATAAAAGATTAAAAGAACAAAGGCAGGGCAATAAGAATGTAATTAGGCAAGAGATTGACCACTTAACAAAGATGGTTGTAAAATGACAGGACACTTTTCAATATAAATCTAACATTTGTGGGTCATGGGGGAAAATAATAAGATATAACAGGTCAATTTTCCCCCAGAATTAAGCTCTATATAGAACTTTCTTAAGAATATCATAAGTAGTTTTTTATAGAAGTTGCTTCTTCAACATCTGCATTCCAGTTCAATAATTCCAGTCACATGATTCTGGGGAAGACTCATGTTCCCCTGTCCAGTCCAAGCAGACCCTGATGATATGCTCTCCAAACCAAAGGAAAACCAGAGAAGCAGTTGATGCAGGAGCTCTGGACTGCTTCCTAGGACACCCTTACCTACCCCCCCTCCCCTCCACCCCCCGGCCCATGTAGATGTCGTGACCAGGGAGGTGCACAAAGACTGCACCCATCTTCATCTTGTCAGTTAGAGAGGCTTTAATTGCCAATTCACCCATCTCTGAGCCAAAGTAAAAACAGCTATGATCACCTAAAACAGGGTCCATTGTAGGCTCTCATTATAAAAAAATAACATTATCCCTGCATATAAAAGAAATCATACTCTTTATACGACTGAGTGACTTCACTTTCACTCATTGGAGAAGGAAATGGCAACCCACTCCAGTGTTCTTGCCTGGAGAATCCCAGGGACAGGGGAGCCTGGTGGGCTGCCGTCTATGGGGTCGCACAGAGTGGACACGGCTGAAGTGACTTAGCAGCAGCAGCAGCAGCATACAAAAGTCAAAAGCACTCCTACAATTCAGAATTACACACTATCAATACTTTTTTCTATGCAAGCAATTTTATATAGTTCATCATATTGCTTGTAATTTAATATCCTGTTCTCATATCACAAACACTTTTCCCTTTGTGAAAGTTTCATATACACTTTTGTATGGTTACTAATACTCTATCAAGTGGCTGAAATAATTTAACCATCCCCTTAACCATTCCTTGGGGTTGAGATTATTTCTTACTTTCTGATTAGTATAAATGAGTTTCTTTAATGAGCATTGGCTATCCTCGAATTCTCTGCACATTTCTCTAGGGCCAGAAGTAGGACCACAGGCCAACACACTGAGCAGAATGCATGTAAGAAAGGAAAGGTCATTTTATACACTCAACAGTAACGCAAACCCAAAGTTTAAACCCAAAGTTTTTAAATTCAGTATTCTTGGTGGTTTAAAATCATACTTTTATTTGATTATATGAAAGATTTCAAAGCATCTTAGGTGTAATTTTAATTTTAGCAGAAACTAGAGAAAATTACTTGAATTAAAATAAACCAAACAGATTTGCATCTCCATGAATAATACAGAACATAATTTAAAGTCCAGGATTTTTAATAAATTAAGTAAGTAGGAAAGAAAGCAAAAAAAAAAAAAAAAAAAAGGAAAGAAAGCTTCTGCTTAGTTATTAACTAAAATAAAACATAGACATTGTCAAAAATTTATTAACTTTGCAAAGAAAGTTCTCGTCTGATCCCCTTTTATTGGCTCATTTGGCCATTTAACATCTCAATTATTCACTATAACCACAGATATCTATCTTTAAAGAGATTACTTGGCATTTTTTAATATCATATCTGTTTCAGTATCTTCCTAATACTTTTATGAAGAATTGCTATTTTCTAGCACCCTGTTACATATATTTAGAAAAAATCAGAATGTTTTCATAAGAAAAAGAGGGAAAATAGTAGACAGATTTACATGTACTAAATACTCTTATTCTAATCTAAATGGGATTAACACCACTTTGGTAGAAAGCAGTTTATTCATTGAATACCTAAGTAAAATGGAGTTACTTCAATATAAAATCCTATATTCATGAATCTGTAATTTAAAACAACACAAAGTTATGAACTTCACAAAGTTATGAACTTATGAAAATATAAAGCTTAATAATAGAGTTGAATCTATAAGGCAGAAGTGCTGAAATTTTTAAATTCTTGCATTTCATTTCCTTTTTTACAATTGCCTTTATCTATCTCCACAGATTTTTAACTCTCTCCCCAAATCTCCTTTCAGCATCCCCTCCCAAGCTTTTTGGAAATAAATTCCATCACCTCACACCTCCTTCCCTAGCAGAGCCTCTCTGCAGCCGCTAGCTCCCCTCAACCACACCATATTTTCCAGCCCCAGGGCCTCGTCCCACCACAGGGCCTGTTTCTGAGGTTCCTTCTGGACCGGAGTTACACACACACACAGACACACATCCACGCCAGTTGGTACTTTTAGTATCTGGTCTCAGCTTGAACATGGTCTCCCGAGAGGCCCTTTCCTGAAGGCCTGTCTGCGTCTGATGTCATTCATGTGGTCTCTGGCTGACTGTCACAGTTGTCGTTTCACTTCTTTGTAATCAGTTGAGTCTCCTCCACAAGGCAGCAACTGGTTTGATTTTGTTCACCTCAGCTGCTCAGGGCTGGCACCAGCCCTGGGACCCACGAGCTACTCAAACATTTTTTTTAACTAATGAATGAATTTTGAGAGTTTCTAAATATTTTGCAATCTTTTCTATGATGCTTTTTGCCCACGGAGATGTGTGAGAGCTTGATCACTTTTTGACAAGAAAACCAGAGGCCAGAGGGAAGACTGGGGACAACAGCAGTGACTGTCGACTCGGGTGGTGTGGGCAGGCAGCGCTGAGCTCCTGAGGGCACTGTGAGTGTTCTTTGTAAAACGCTGACGAAAAATGTAAAAATGCCAAAAAGAGTGCTAGGATCAGTTGCATTTTAAAATATGTAGGAAAACTCTTCAAAATCATACCCACCTAAAGCAAGTCAAGGTCCCAGGCTGATCTTCAAGACCTCATATAGTCACAAGAAGTCTGAGGAGGTCTTGAATATACACCCTGAGTTTTAACTAAGCAACCCACGAAACCAAACTTTGAGTGTGGTTTTTGGAAATATCAGCAGTGCAATTTTCTAGGAGAGTTGTAGACAGTAGATGCTTTGATTCTGTCGGTGCCTGAGCTCTTCATCTCTTACCGGCTCGGCGCAGACAGAACTGGGCAGTCTAGCCTATGGACACTTGGATGCCTACCTAGCTGTTTGTTGTACTGTTTCAGATCTTTGTTGTGAATGTCTTAAAACTATGTAAATAGCATCATAACCCAGTATCCTTCTGTACCTAGTTTTCCATTCAGTGGTTTGAGATTTGCCTGTGTTAATATGTATAGGTCTAGATCAATGTAACTAACTGCAATATAATAGTCCTTTGACTATTTGTTGTTTGTTTCCAAATAATGTTGCAATAAACTCTGCAGACATCAGTTTGCCAACAAAGGTCTGTCTAGTCAAAGCTATGGTTTTTCAGTAGTCATGTATGGATGTGAGAGTTGGGCTTTTATAAAGAAAGCTAAGTGCCGAAGAATTGATGCTTTTGAACTGTGGTGTTGAAGAAGACTCTTGAGAATCCTTTGGACTGCAAGGAGATCAAACCAGTCAATCCTGAAGGAAATCAGTCCTGAATATTCATTGGAAGGACTGATGCTGAAGCTGAAGCTTCAATACTTTGACCACCTGACGCGAAGAATTGACTCAGGGGAAAAAGACCCTGATGCTGGGAAAGATTGAAGGCAGGAGGAGAAGGGGATGACAGAGGATGAGATGGTTGGATGGCATTACCAACTTGATGGACATGAGTTGGAGCAAGCTCCGGGAGTTGGCGATGGATAGGGAAGACTTGGCGTGTTGCAGTCCACGGGGTCACAGAGTCGGACACTGAGCGACTGAGCTGAACCGAATGCTGCAACACTTTCAGTCTCCTGTGTGTGCTTGTCTCTAGTTTATCTGACTGCTTATTCTATTACTGAATATATTCTGTACCTCCTAGGTTGGTTGCCTCTGTGTCAGCTGCCTTGTCTAATTGCTGGACTTTGCAATAAAACTCATCCTGGGAAGAATGGGAAACAGAAGTCTCTTTGTGCCCAGAGAACCGGGGGGTATCATCACCTTTCTCTCCTAGTTCATTTCAACTTGAAAAAAGCAACATGCACAGCAATGAGGCAAGGTTTGATAGCCCTACAGATCTAGGTTTCAAATTCATGTCCTCTGCAATTAGTTGTGGTGGTGGTTTAGGCACTAAGTCTTGTTTGACTCTTGGAACCCCATGTACTGTAGCCCACCAGGCTCCTCTGTCCATAGAATTTTCCAGGCAAGAATACTGGAGTGGGTGAAAATGAAAGTCACTCAGTCGTGTTCAACTCTTTGCGACCCCATGGACTATACAGTCCATGGAATTCTCCAGGCCAGAATACTGGAATGGGTAGACTTTCCCTTCTCCAGGGGATCTTCCTGATCTGGGAATTGAACTGGGGTCTCCTGCACTGCAGGATTCTTTACCAACTGAACTGGGGTGGGTAGGTAGCCATTTCCTTCTCCAAGGGATCTTCCAACCCAGGTATCGAACCTGGGCCTCCTGCACTGCAGATTCTTTACTGACTGAACCACCAGGAAAGCCCAATTAGTTGTAACTATGGGCAACTACGGTTTAGTTTCCCTCTCTGTAAACTATCTACCTGGCAGGTGCTTGGAAGGATTTGAGAAAAGACTTATGTTACTTGGTTAAGGGTGAGGTAGATGGTAATTAAGATATAAGCTTAGTATTACAGTTAATAAGCTTTTTACAATAAGATATAAAGAGGCCAAATCATAATTCAGTGATATACTTACAAAGCACCAGTGAAAAGATAATTTTTAAAGTCAAATGTGAATGAAGTTATTACAACTTGTAAATAAAACAAATTTATAATAGAGTAAATTTACAAACGTGAAGTACGATTTTTGTTTGTTAATAAAGCTTTATCAATGAGAGAGAATTCATATGCCATGCAATTAATCCAACTAAAGTATACAATTCAGTGATTTTTCATACATTCACAGACATATATAACCACAATTCTGCAAGATTTCCATCATCTTAAGAAGAAATCCTGTACCCATCAGCTGTCACTGCCCAATTTCCCCACCCTCCAGTCTTAAGCAAACACTAATTAGCTGTCTGTCTCTATGGATTTGCCCATTCTAGACATCTCCTATAAATGGGATCACACACGACATACTAACTAGTTTCTTCTACTTATCTTAATGTTTTCCAAGTTTGGAGCCTACATCAGTACTTCATTCCCTCTTATGACCAAGTGCTAGTCCACTGCATGGATAGAGCACACTGTTCGATCCACTGGGGAGCTGACGGATGTTTGAGATGTCTGTCTTTGGCTCTTATGAAAAATGCTGCCATAAAAACTAGTGTCCAAATTTCTGTGTCGACATACATGTTTGAATCTCTGAGATATATACCTAGGAGTGACTCTGATGGGTCAGATGGTAATTCCATGCCGTATTTTTGAGGAATTCTGCCACACTGGTTTCCACAGTGACTGCACCACTGTCCCTTCCCATCAGCAGTGCATGTCATCCCGTTTCTCACATCCTTGTCAGCACTTGTAGTAACGGACTCTTGAATCTGTTCACACCCATTCTCATGGGCATCAAGTGGCATCTCCTGGTTTTGATAGCCATTTCCTTGGTGACTGATGACGACGAGCATCTTTTCAGGTAATTACTGGCTAATGGTCTTGTTTGAATAAATGTCAGAAGTATACTATCAAATGTCTTTCATATGCCAGGTACTTGGGATCACATTTTTTTTCTTTAGCACCTCATATGATAATTATACTATTTTCAGGAAAATTAAAACTGGAGACATTAAACTGCATATTTGTATTTGAGTTTTATATCCATTTTTAATTTTTAAAAAATATTTATTTGGCTGTACTGGGATCTTTAGTTATGGCATGCAAATCTTAGATGCAGCCTGTGGGATCTAGTTCCCTGACGAGGGATCAAACCTGAGCCCCCTGCATTGGGAGTGCAGAGTTTAACCTCCAGACCACCAGGGAAGTCCCTATCAATTCAGTTCAGTCCAGTCACTCAGTTGTGTCTGACTCTTTGCAACCTCATGGACTGCAGTACGCCAGGCCTCCCTGTCCATCACCAGCTCCCGGAGTTTACTCAAACTCATATCCATCGAGTTGGTGATGCCATCCAACCATCTCATCCTCTGTCGTCCCCTTCTCCTCCCACCTTCAATCCCTCCCAGCATCAGAGTCTTTTCCAATGAGTCAGTCCTTCGCATCAGGTGGCCAAAGTATTGAAGTTTCAGCTTCAGCATCAGTCCTTCCAATGAATATTCAGGACTGATTTCTTTTAGGATGTACTGGTTGGATCTCCTTGCAGTTCAAGGGACTCTCAAGAGTCTTCTCCAACACCATAGTTCAAAAGCATCAATTCTTCTGCACTCAGCTTTCTTTATAGTCCAACTCTCACATCCATAGATGACTACTGGAAAAAACATAGCTTTGACTAGACAGACCTTTGTTGGCAAAGAAGTCCCTATATCCTTTTCTAAAAGCACATACTTGTGTGCGTGTGGCTTTTTAAAAATTTCATTCTTTGGTAAGCACACTCATGTTTCAACAATGAGTCAATCTGATAAGGCAGTGAGCCTTTTCACAGCAGAGGGCCCCCAGGGAATGCTGTGACTGGTCTGAGTACAACAGGTGTCAGACAGCAGACGCTACCATTCTCTTCACACGGAACATCACTTGCCCATGGTCCTCAGTAAGTGACGGAGGACAGCTGTAAAGCCAGGTGTGGGCTCCAGGTGTGCTCCCCAGAGTTTCCTGTGCTCCTCCCTGCCAGGCGTCCACTCTTGACTTTGCAGTCAGTGTGCACTGAGATATGCCCGGGAAGATCCCAACTAACAAATGCTGCTGGAGTAAGCGATATAGGAGAGGAACTTGAGATGGTGATGAGGAGAGTAGGACACGGATTGAAGGGTCTGGTTTCCACATAAAATACAGTATATGCACGCACATTAGATCTTAGGAAGTATAACAATCAGTTCTTACTCAGTCGTGTCCGACCCTCAGCGACCCCATGGACTGCAGCCTTCCAGGCCCCTCTGTCCATGGGATTTTCCAGGCAGTACTGGAGTGGGGTGCCATTGCCTTCTCCCTTAGTCTAAAGGGAAGACTGCAAAAATCATTTTTTTATTGTACTGTTTTTATAACCAGAATAAAATGTAATTTTTCATTAAGGGTGTTCCTGAACTCAAGTCTTTGGTTCTATTGAGGGTTCAGCTGTGTCCCTGATAATTCCTGCACTGGCAGTCCTCACCCCTAGACCTCAGAATGTGTCCTTGTGGAGATGGGGCTGTTGCAGACGTCATGAGTGGAGATGGTCATGCTGGAGCAGGGTGGCCCTCACCCAGTGGGACATCTGAACAGACATGCACACAGGGAGAACACTGCGTAGGATGAAGGCTGGGACTGTGGTGAAGCGTCACCAGCCAAGGGACAGTTAAGACGCCAGAGCCAGAAGAGGGGTGGGAACAGACTCCCCATCAGGCCCCGGAGGACCAGCCTGACAGCTGGATCTGACTCCAGCCTCTGGCACCATGAGACACACTGAGCCTCACTCGATGGTAAAGAGTCAACTCTTGACTACCAAAATCATTAATCTATACACTAAGTTTCTTAGTAAATAAATAATTTTGACCATCCCCATCACTGTGTATTTTATTTATTTCAGTTAGATATTTACAGATATTTGCTGATACAAAAATACAGTGACCAGGCAGACTGAAAGGCGAGGCAATGCCACTCACATTGCAAAACCCTCCAGCTCCTTAAGCTCCGTGTACTTAGCCAAACGCTTTCTCAAAGGCTTTAAATAGTTGGAAATACTTCCACATGGGAACGAGCCCAGGGCACCATGTGCACTGGGTGGGCCGGGCTCAGTATCTGTACTTGGTGGAGTAGTCCTTCGGAGACACGACCAGCCCAGGCCCTTGCGGGCCCCCCGGTACACCGTCTCGATGATGTCGATCATCTCCTGCTTGTCCTCCATGGCCCAGTTGATCTTGTTGTTGTTGCCAGTGCCCAGGTCAATCATGATGTGCTTGTTCCTGTAAGAGGGAAGGGGTCAGTGCTCACAAGAATCCCTCTGAAAAAGAACCACACGGAAACATGCCTTACATCCCCACCCCCATTACAGGCTCTTGTCAAACATCAGCACAATCAAGAGGATCCACCATGGTTCAGAAGAAGACTAGAGACCATCTAAATACTGTTAAGAAAGACACACATGTTCCTTCTGTGTGCTCTGTAATTCCTTAGGACAAATCACCTACAGGGCAATCAAGGGTCGAAGGACACAGCCTCAGTCACCTTTAAGCCAAACTAGGGGGTTGTAGTAACTTACCTGAACAAGCAATGTTTGAGTTTTTCACGGTGTTCTTATGAGCACTTAGTGTAAATGTTACTGAAAGTCCTATTGACTGTGAAGTGAATGATATTTTCAAGAAGCTACTTTTTAAAATGAATTTGTATGTGCACTTCAAAATAAAGATATTAACCCTTGTTGTACCAGCTGCACTAATGGTTATCAATTTAACTTTGTTTCTGAGAGGCTATGCATCTGGCTGCCAGCTGTTGTTTCCTGTCGTAGGCTCCACCTGGGGCTGCAGAGAGGTCTCCTTCCAGTCCGAGCAAGCTTCCAGGAGGCAAACTGGACGTCACTCTCCTGCTGCAAAAACTTGCTTCCAGGAGTCACAGCGGCCCAGGAATCTGGGCATCTGGGCCTAGCCCTGCCCTCCCTTCCACACCTGCCACTCCCCACCCCGACCTGTGACGCCCATGTCCTTGAAGGTCCTCAGATGTGTGGGCCGTTCTGCCCTGTGCCCCTGCCGGGCTCAGGCCAAACTTACTCAGCAACCTCTACACACTCCCTGCCGATGACAATCAGTATTTGTGCCTCTGCAAATACCTGCTGCAATACTGTGACTTATAGGAAAAAAATATATGTGTCACTCAGAAGATATACTCTCCTGTGTATTTGGTTTTATCCGCAGTTCCTGGCTCAATACTGCCAAAATCTTTGAAACTGTCTGCAGTAAGAGTGATGGGATATTTGGACTCTGGTCCTCAGTTCCTAAAGACACTTCACGGCCATAAAGCTGAAATGGGTGCCTTGCTATTCCTAGGCACCTCTTCTGTTATAAGGGAGTTCATGTTAACGAAGGCCACTTCTAGATCCTACGATTGCTTGTGGGTGAAGGGAAGCCCCTCCCACCGGCACGCACACATGCTGTCATCTGTCACTTCTCCCTGGTTTCTGGTGCTATCTGCTCTGCTGTTGCCATCAGAGAATGTTCTGTGACAGCAGGCACCCTGTCTGATCTGATTCATGTCCCAGCATAGACATAAAACTGAGCAGGACTCTATGTGTATACATATTTGGTGAATAAATTAACTAAAATTGTACTACTTGTCTTAGAATTCTGGGTTGCAGGAACAGCAGAAGGCTTTGTCTCCTTTTCTGAGTGCAGCCTCAGTTCTAAAATATCAAAATACACACCCAGCCCCAGCACTACTCAACCTCTTTCCCCAGCAAGGTATCTCCTGCCCCTCAAGGCTGGTCACATGCAGTGGAAGGCAGGGTCCAAGGTGGGAGGACTTTGGGAGAATTCTGAGGGACAGACAGAAAAAACCCAGACTGCCTTCAACAGCCCGTCAGTAGGAACATGGGCTGGGAGGAGGTGGGGATGTGTTACAGGGAGTGGGATGTCTGTGGTCATCCAAAATGACGGACGGAGATACCAGCTGAGGACACTCAAGTGTCTAAAAGGCATTGTCGAGCTTCATGCTGCTTACAGGAAAACGAGAAGAGGCACAAACTGGTGTAAGATTTGTTAACCAGAAAAATTTCTCGGCCTCTCCACATAGCAGAAGGTGCTGAAATCCAGAAACTGCTGCTCAACTCTTGAAAAGAGGCCACACAACCTTCTGCGGAAACCCAGGAAAGACCTAAAGTCGGAGTGTCCAGTCAAGGACGGGCTCTTCCCTGACGAAACAGCTGTTGGGCAGAGGGCACCCCAGAGCCCAGGACAGGAACCCTACTTGCTCAGGCTGAAAGGGAAGAGCATGCAGTGAGAAGAGCTGACACAACCCCAAAATGCTGCTGGCAGGAAGCAGTTGAAAAATGAACCAGCTGCAAATACCCTTCATGAAAAGGTAAAAAATAAAAACCTGCATTGGGCCAGGAGGACGACCCAGTGCTGCACCAGAGCTCCTCCTCCCCAGACCCCTCCTAGAAGACTGTTTCTCAGGACTGTTCACACTGTGTTCTGGAGGAGGGGCCACAGATAAGGAGCAACCTCCAAAGCGGGCCAGAGAAGCCTTATCCAGACCCGATTCTGCAATGGGAGCCGAGGGTAGGGGCCGTGGCAGGGGCATGAATCTCTGCAGCCGGGGTGGGCCTGGCCTGGCATGTGGCAGTGCACAGAACCCTAAAAAGAGCCCCCACCTCCCACCTGAAGCCCCGGAACTGGGCTGCAACGCGACCATGCCCACCATCAGGTACATGATACCGCACGGGGGGTCTGCAGCTGTTCCCATGGTTACTCATCGGTTGATTTTAAAATAAGGGGATTCTCCTGGATTAAGGGGTTTGTCTAATCCAATCACACATGCTCTCTGAAAGCACAACAGGATGTTGGAGCAGCTTATGAAAAGAACTCAACTCATTGCTCAGGGTTTCAAAGACAGAGGAGCCTCTACGAGCAGAGAGGGGCCCAGCAGAAACAGACCTCAGACCTGTGACCACTGGAAACTGGATCCAACCAATAGTGCCCTCTGAGCCAAGTGGATTCTTCCCTGACTGACAGCCTAGATGGGAGCCTAGCCCTCAACTCTGGCCTTCGGAGACCCCACGTCAGAACCCTGAGCCTGCCTGGACTCTGACCTAGAGACCACCAAGTTTGTTACACAGAACAGAGAGTGAGTACACACCCTGCACACCCCACCCAGACTCACCCTCTAGGGAGATCTGCTTCTAGAGCTGGCCTACTGTTATATTGCTACTTACTAACTTCTGGAGTAACATAAGAAATTCTGACAGGCAAGTAAAAACAGTGTCATATGGTGATTTCTTTCCAAATTAAACCTCCACAACAGAAATTTTTTTTCCACTCATGCTATTACTTAACTTTATTACAGAAATAGCAAAAACCGTGTTTATACCTGCATTAGACTCCTGTGTCTAACCAGTAGCTACTCTGCATTCTCCTTTCATGAAAAGTTAGGTGTAAATTCATTCAAGGTGATCAGGGAGATTCTATTACTTGAGCCAATGATATTGACTAGGGTCCACAAAAGAATTTTTCAGCTGATAAAAGATCTTTTTATAAGATGTTGTATTTATAAGCAAACTGAAGAAGTACAGGTTTCCCTCTTGGATATCACAAAAGGATGCTAAACAGAGTCAGTAATATATTTAAAAACTGAGTTACTATAAACACATTTTTCAATTTAAAAAGTGAGTTACTGTAAACACATTTTTCATCAACAGATTAAATTTAAAGGTATCTCATATGTCAATAAGAATGTCTTCCTTTAATTACACTTCACCTAGGTCCCTGGGCAGTTATTTCAAAAGGGTAATTTGTTACTGAGTAAACGGTAAAACTGGAATTGTTACTTTGAAAATTATTTAAAAGGATCACATTGATTGCCTGGTGATACAAATTGTATTATGATATGAGCACATTACGAATTCCTTCTAAAGATATCTTGATTGCATTAAATGCCCAGACCATCTTTTCAATTTAGATAACAACTTTAAGATAAGTGAACATACCTGAAGAAAAACATGACAGTGCACGGATCATATAACTCATACATTTTGTTGAAGTCAGGTACTTCTGTAATATCCACAAGATAAATAACTGCAAAATTTTTAACCTAAAAGTAAAGGAGATTGGGGGGGGGAAGAACTGAAATAACAAATCAACTTTTTTTCTGTAAAAGCACATTAAAAAACAAAAACAAGAGAATCTGTATATAACAGGACAATTTTCAAACTAGCTCTGCAAAGGTTTTCCCAGGAGAGTTGCCATGTGGACGTCACTTCACCAGCATCACAGTCCTGAGCAACTGTCCATTAGCATGCTTAATATTTTCCAGACAGCAAGTTATGAGAGTCCTGCAGGAAAAGTCCACAGGCACATCATTCATGCTGCTCCAGTAAAATGCTACATGAACTTTTACAAACATTTAATTGTATGTAGCAAACAAATGCTTTAAAATATGCCCCTGGAATTCAGCCACACATTCTCCTCTAACTTAGGTCTGGACACCTGCACATACTAAGGGCCTAACAACTCAAATCATATTGTAGGTAACAAATGTTCTTTAATTTCTTCCTTAATTGCAAGTCCATCACAGAACATTTAGAAAACCCAGAAAACCATAGATAAAATTACATCCAATCCCAACACCCAGAGTTAATTGCTGAGAACATATTTTTACTATATTCTTTCCCAATTTTTCTGGCCTATATGTTTATGCTGTTCTAATAAAACGTGATCATATGGTGATCATACTACAATATTTTGTATCTCTAATTATGAGTGTCCTCATATAAACTGTATACTGTATATAAGAAAGCAATCAAAACAAAACTTTAGGGCTACTTAACATTCATCATGATGATGTGATGACTAATCTAGAGCCACACATCTTGGAATGTGAAGTCAAGTGGGCCTTAGAAAGCATCACTATGAACAAAGCTAGTGGAGGTGATGGAATTCCAGTTGAGCTGTTTCAAATCCTGAAAGATGATGCTGTGAAAGTGCTGCACTCAATATGCCAGCAAATCTGGAAAACTCAGCAGTGGCCACAGGACTGGAAAAGGTCAGTTTTCATTCCAATTCCAAAGAAAGGCAATGCCAAAGAATGCTCAAATTACCGCACAATTGCACTCATCTCACATGCTAGTAAAGTAATGCTCAAAATTCTCCAAGCCAGATTTCAGCAATATGTGAACCGTGAACTCCCTGATGTTCAAGCTGGTTTTAGAAAAGGCAGAGGAACCAGAGATCAAATTGCCAACATCCGCTGGATCATGGAAAAAGCAAGAGAGTTCCAGAAAAACATCTATTTCTGCTTTATTGACTATGCCAAAGCCTTTGACTGTGTGGATCACAATAAACTG
>SJXQ01009595.1:130730-207986 GCA_006408695.1 Aepyceros melampus | reverse complement strand
AGCAGCAGCAGCAGTTAGCACCGACTACCTAGGAAGGGGCCTATAGACCTTTAGAAGTACAAGCTGGACCAAGGAACTATGTGAAAATGAACTGACCCCACAGTGTCCACAACAGCACCAGAGAAAGTCCAAGATATACTATTATCATTTTTTTAATTAAAAATTTTTTTTAATTTTTAAGTCCTCTATTACTCTTTTAACTTTCATTTTTATAACCTACTATTACCTGGCAAAATAAATGACCCTATTTTTAAAGCAAACTTCATATATATATACATATTTTACAATTTTCTGACTATTTTTTAAAAATATTGTATTTTTGATAATCTAACCTCTACTCTAGATTTTTAATCTTTGCTTTTTGGTATTTGTTATCAACTTTGTACCTTTAAGAATCCAATCTTCAGTACTCATTTTTACTTGGGAGCAAGATCACTGGCCTGATTGCTCTCTCCCCCTTTTGACTCTCCCTTCTCTCCACCAGGTCACCTCTATTTCTCCCCTCCCCCTTTTCTTCTCTACCCAACTCTGTGAATCTCTTTGTGTGTTCCAGGCTGTGGAAAACACTGGCTGGATCTGTCTACCTCCTTTTGATTCCCCCTTTTATGCTCCTGGCCACCTCTGTCTCCTCCCTCCCTCTTCTCTTCTCTGTGTACCTCTGAGAACATCTCTGAGGGATCCAGACTGTGGAGAGCACATTGGGAAGTGATTCCTGGCTAGCTTGCTCTCTCCCCTTTTGAGTCCCCCTCTCCTCCTCCTGGTCACCTCTATCTCCATCCTCCCTCTTCTCTTCTCCATGTAATTCTGTGTATCTCGCTGGGACACTGGCTGGATCTGTCTACCTCCTTTTGATTCCCCCTTTTATGCTCCTGGCCACCTCTGTCTCCTCCCTCCCTCTTCTCTTCTCTGTGTACCTCTGAGAACATCTCTGAGGGATCCAGACTGTGGAGAGCACATTGGGAAGTGATTCCTGGCTAGCTTGCTCTCTCCCCTTTTGAGTCCCCCTCTCCTCCTCCTGGTCACCTCTATCTCCATCCTCCCTCTTCTCTTCTCCATGTAATTCTGTGTATCTCGCGGGTGTCCTTCACTGTGGAGAAACTTTTCACCTTTAGCCTAGAGTTTTATCATCACTTCTGTACAGATGGAGAAGTCTTGAGGCTACTGTAAGAATAAGACTGAAAACCAGAGGTAGGAGGCTTAAGTCCAAATCCTGAGAACATCAGAGAACTCCTGACTCCATGGAACATTAATCGATAAGAGCTCATCAAATGCCTCCATACCTACACTGAAAGCAAGCACAATCCAAGGGCCAACAAGTTCCAGAGCAAGGTGTAACACAAATTCTCCAGCAACAAAGGAACACAGCCCTGAGCTTCAATATAGAGGTTGCCCAAAGTCACACCAAACCCAGTGACATCTCAAAACTCATTACTGGACATTTCATTGCACTCCAGACAGAACAAATTCAGCTCCACCCACCAAAACACTGACTCAAGTTTCCCTAAGCAGAAAATCTTGACGAGTCACCCATCCAACCCCACCTACAGTGAGGAACCTCCACAATAAAGAGGAACAACAAACTGCCAGAATACAGAAAGGCCAATGCAAAAAGCAATATAAAAAAGATAAAAAGGCAGAGAAATGCCCAGCAGACAAAGGAACAGGATAAATGCCCACCAAACCAACCAAAAGAGGAAAAGATAATGAATCTACCTGATAAAGAATACCGAATAATGATAGTGAAAATGATCCAAAACCTTGAAAACAAATTGGAGTTACAGATAAATATCCTGGAGACAAGGATCGAGAAAATGCAAGAAAGGTTTACCAAGGACCTAGAAGAAATAAAAAAGAGTCAATCTATAATGAATAATGCAATAAATGATATCAAAAACACTGTGGAGGGAACCAACAGTAGAATAACAGAGGCAGAAGATAGGATTAGTGAGGTAGAAGATAGAATGGGAGAAATAAATGAATAAGAGAAGGGGGGGAAAGAATTAAAAGAAGTGAGGACAACCTCAGAGACCTCTGGGATAGTGTTAAATGTCCCAACATTGGAATCATAGGAGTCTCAAAAGAAGAAGACAAAAAGAAGACCATGAGAAAGTACTTGAGGAGATAACAGTTGAAAACGTGCCTAAAATGGGGAGGAAATAACCACCCAAGTCCAGGAAACCCAGAGAGTCCCAAACAGGATACACCCAAGGCGAAACACCTCAAGACACATATTCATCAAATTAACAAAGATCAAACACAAAGAACAAATATTAAAACAGCAAGGGAAAAACAACAAATAACACACAAGGGGATTCCCATAAGGATAACAGCTGATCTTTCAATAGAAACTCTTCAGGCCAGAAGGGAATGGCAGGACATACTTAAAGTGATGAAAGAAAAACACGTACAGCCCAGATTACTGTACCCAGCAAGGATCTCATTCAAATATGAAGGAGAAATCAAAAGCTTTACAGACAAGCAAAAGCTGAGAGAATTCAGCACCACCAAACCAGCTCTCCAACAAATGCTAAAGGATATTCTCTAGACAGGAAAAACAAAAAGAGTGTATAAACTCGAACCCAAAACAATAAATTAAATGGCAACAGGATCATACTTATCAATAATTACCTTAAATGTAAATGGGTTCAATGCCTCAACCAAAAGACAAAGCCTGGCTGAATGGATACAAAACAAGACCCTTATATATGTTGTCTACAAGAGACCCACTTCAAAACATGGGACACATAGAGACTGAAAGTGAAGGGCTGGAAAAAAATATTTCATGCAAATAGAGATCAAAAGAAAGCAGGAGTAGCAATACTTATATCAGATAAAATAGACTTTAAAACAAAGGCTATGAAAAGAGACAAAGAAGGACACTACATAATGATCAAAGGATCAATCCAAGAAGACATAACAATTATAAATATATATGCACCCAACATAGGAGCACTGCAATAAGTAAGACAAATGCTAACAAGTATGAAAGGAGAAATTAATAATAACACAATAACAGTGGGAGACTTTAAAACCCCACTCAAACTATGGATAGATCAACTAAACAGAAAATTAACAAAGAAACACAAACTTTAAATGATACAATAGACCAGTTAGACCTANAATTCTTCTGTGTATTCTTGCCATCTCTTCTTAATATCTTCTGCTTATGTTAGGTCCATACCATTTTTGTCCTTTATTGAGTGCCTTACAATTTGCAAAAGTTTCATACAGATGATTTCATACAATCCTATAATAACTGCTTTTGTTTTCCCTCTGTATTTTGCCTCTGCCTCCTTCCCTCTTCACACTAGTAAGCACTAGTTTGTTCTCTGTATCTGTAAGTCTGTTCTTTTTATTTACTAGTCTGTTGTATTTTTTAGATTTCACACATAAGTGATATCATATAGTCATGTCTTTGTTTGATTTTATTTCACTTGGCATAATGCAGGATGTCTCAGTTCAGTTCAGTTCAGTAGCGCAGTCGTGTCCAACTCTTTGCGACCCCATGAATCGCAGTACGCCAGGCCTCCCTGTCCATCACCAACTCCCGGAGTTCACTCAGACTCACGTCCATTGAGTCTGTGATGCCATCCAGCCATCTCATCCTCGGTCGTCCCTTTCTCCTCCTGCCCCCAATCCCTCCCAGCATCAGGGTCTTTTCCAATGAGTCAACTCTTCGCATAAGGTGCCCAAAGTACTGGAGCTTCAGTTTTAGCATCATTCCTTCCAAAGAAATCCCAGGGTTGATCTCCTTCAGAATGGACTGGTTGGATCTCCTTGCAGTCCAAGGGACTCTCAAGAGTCTTCTCCAACACCACAGTTCAAAAGCATCAATTCTTCTGCGCTCAGCCTTCTTCACAGTCCAACTCTCACATCCATACATGACCACAGGAAAAACCATAGCCTTAAGGTGCCCAAAGTACTGGAGCTTCAGTTTTAGCATCATTCCTTCCAAAGAAATCCCAGGGTTGATCTCCTTCAGAATGGACTGGTTGGATCTCCTTGCAGTCCAAGGGACTCTCAAGAGTCTTCTCCAACACCACAGTTCAAAAGCATCAATTCTTCGGCGCTCAGCCTTCTTCACAGTCCAACTCTCACATCCATACATGACCACAGGAAAAACCATAGCCTTGACTAGACGGACCTTAGTCGGCAAAGTAATGTCTCTGCTTTTGAATATACTATCTAGGTTGGTCATAACTTTTCTTCCAAGGAGTAAGCGCCTTTTAATTTCATGGCTGCAGTCACCATCTGCAGTGATTTTGGAGCCCAAAGAAACAAAGTCTGACAAGTGATCACACCATCGTGATTATCTGGGTTGTGATGATCTTTTTGGTACAGTTCTTCTGTGTATTATTGCCACCTCTTCTTAATATCTTCTGCTTCTGTTAGGTCCCTACCATTTCTGTCCTTTATTGAGCCCATCTTTGCATGAAATGTTCCCTTGGTATCTCTAATTTTCTGGAAGAGATCTCTAGTCTTTCCCATTCTATTTTTTTCTTCTATTTCTTTGCATTGATCACTGAAGAAGGCTTTCTTATCTCCCCTTGCTATTCTTTGAAACTCTGCATTCAAATGGGTATATCTTTCCTTTTCTCCTTTGCTTTTTGCTTCCCTTCTATTCACAGCTATTTGTAAGGCCTCCTCAGACAGCTGCCTAGGACAAGAGAAAACTGCTCAAGTGTAGACAAATGAGTAAGAACTTTGGCATAGCACTAATAGCTAGGGGGACAAATTTTTAAAATTAAAATCCTGATTTTAAAGGTAGTGAGCTTTAAAATTAGAAATTAATATTTCTAAAAATAAAAATGTTAATCCTTACACGTCTGAGTTTGTAGACCAAGATTCAAATCTGCTGCACCTGCAAGGCCCTGAGATAGAATTTCCCAAAGTAACCTTTAGAAAACACTACTCTCTCTCATGAACAAAGGGTTCACGTTCATATAGGTTTAGTAAATGCTATATGTTGCAACCTGTTCATATTGATTCACAATGCACCCTAGAATTTTAAAGCCCTGCAATGAATCTTTCTCCAAACTCATTTGAGCAATGAACTTTTCCAGAGGGACATCTACCACAAGCTGAGAAACTATATATAACTGTACCAAACAGATTTTGGAAAAACACTGTCTCTATATGGGCAGGAGTTCAGTCTGTCTCCCAGGATGCCATGCATTATTCTCTCACTCAGTATATAAAGCAGAACTCTAGACCACACTTAATGCAGTCTTACAGAGTGACATTTTTCCATCTCCTAGTGAAGTGATGGCTTTTAGTCAGGTTTGAATTCACCACAAGGTGAAGCTCAACATCCTCTGGGTTTGAGTGCTTCTGCTGTCATAGTAACAAACTGTTGATGAAAGTTTCTGCCAGTAAGTGTTGAATCACACAACTTTGCCAAGAAAACAGTAAGAGAGCATCCTGCAAGAGCATCCCAATTCCATGCCGGTCCCCTTAAACCAAAGGGCTTCCCGGGTGGCTCTAGTGGTAAAGAAGCTAATGCAGTACACATAAAAGACGCAGGCGCGATTTCTGGGTTGGGAAGATCCCCTGGAGGAGGGTATGGCCACCTGCTCCAGTATTCTTGCCTGTAGAATCCCATGGACAGAGGAGCCTGGTGGGCTAAGTCCCTAAGGTCGCAAAGAGTTGGACACGACTGAAGTGACTTACCATGCAAGCATTCCTCAAACTGCTTATGTTTGCATTTACTGTTTGCTTCATAGATTAGAAATCAGAAAAGGAGGACTGAGACTAGCATTTTAAAAATAATATCAGAATAAAATTAAATTTATTAAGTTCTGACTACAGAACTGCTGGCAATCTTTTATTGATTGAAGAAATATGGGCCACGGAAATAGCTTTAACTCATGCTCCACTCAAGTTTCTTGAATTGCTTGCTTGGGGATTCCTAACATGAAATAATGAGTAATGGGAGAAGAGGCTGATCAGAGATAAGGCTGTATTACTGGAGGTTGGGAGAGCTGAGGGCAAATTCATGAAAGCTGGCCACATGCTTGCTCCAGGCCACCGAGTGGTTAAAAGACTTACAGAGACAGATTTCACAGCTGGGTCCTCCAACTTCACTTTACACAGCAGGTTGTGTTTTTAAAAGGCTGCGGGTAAATTATAATCTTTATAAAAACTTTAAAAAATTAATATAAATTGGAATAGGTTCAGAGCCTATATTAAGTTAGGAATTAGAATGAAACTTGCTCATATATATACATAAATATATATGTAACCCACAAGTACACACATATATAATCTATGCATAGTTTAAAAGAGTTGCTCATTATTGACAGATGACAGTTAAGTAAAATTCCCTCTAACTATGAATACATTTTACAAAGATTAAAAAAAGAAAAATACCAAAATATGTCTGATTTTGGAAGTTATGATTATGACTGGTCTTTTTCTTTCCTTTAGTTTTATGTTCCAAAGTTTCTGTGATAAATGAGACTCTCATCTTTGAGCCATATAACATGTTCCCACTGAATCAAGCAGTGAGGTGCCACTGGCTTTGGAAACGGTCAGAGACACTTATCAATAGACCTCCATAGGATATGAAGCCCAAGAGTGGCATAAGGACTGTATGTGGTGCTTCCAGAAGTAGCATTCTACCATCCCAGGCAAAGTGGTGGAGAATTCTCCTGCCAATGCAGGATATGCAGGAAATGCAGGTTTGATTCTTGGGTCAGGGAAGATCCCCTGGAGGAGGGAAGGCCACCCATTCCCATATTCTTGCCTGGAGAATTCCGTGAACAGAGGAACCTGGCAGGCTACAGTCCACAGGATCGCAAAGCATCGGACATGACTTAGCGACAGAGCATGTGTGGTATAACAAAAACACATCTTCAGCAGATATTTAGATTGTTTCCAACTGTTCCCTATTATAAATATGGTTGTGATGTAAATCTTTTGCTCAAATTTTAGCTTTTTCAAGAATAAAAGTAATATTAATGAGTCAATGAACATTAATATCTTAAGCCTCTCAGTGCATGTTGCCTATTGCTTTCCAGACTGATATAGCAGGAAATATTTCTATCAGGAATATACAAATGGGTCTATACTAGCTTTAAGCATTAAAACTTATATTTTACCTTTACCAACTTGACAAACAGAAAATGACATCAGAGGAATTTTCATCTTCTTTGAATACTAGGAAGGAGAAAGCTTTTCCTGTAAATTCATTTGCCATTTAGATTTCCTCTTTAGTAATTTTGAGTTCTTCCTCTCAATTATCTATTAATGTTTGGATTTTCTCCTTCGGGATACACATAAACTTTGGCTTAGCCATTGAAGAATTCTCCTGCAATGCAGGAGACACAGGAGACGTGGGTTCAATCCCTGGGTCGGGAAGATCCCCTGGAGGACGAGATGGCAACCCACCCCAGTATTCTTGGCTGGAAAATCCCATAGACAGAGGAGCCTCACGGGCTACACCACAGAGGATCACAAAGAGCTAGACACGACTAAAGCGACTTAGCACATGACCTTTTTACATTAAGGTTATTAACTTTTATTTAAATATGTATTATGAATATTTTTCTGGTTGTGTTTTAATTTTTATGTAATAAATGCTATGTTTTTTTCTACTTTTCCTGGTAGTCAAAATCTTTCTACATTCTGAGATCAAATAAATACCCATTACATTTCCTTAGAGTTTTTTATGATTTTTTTCATTTATATTCTAATCCTTGGAGGTTTTTATTTCTGTCTACAATATGAGATGAAAATATAACTTGATGCTTCCCCAGATATCTAATTTTCTCAACATTTTTTCCCTAACAATGCCTACTTTATGAAATACATTAAATTATTCCATATAGCAGGATAAATTTCTTTTATAAGAGAAAAGACTATAATTTTTTAAGTTTATAAATGCAACAAACCTCACATCACTGAAAGGACTACATGTGAACCTTTGAGCACTTTTATAAATGGCCTCTCTTCTCCCCACAATAATCTCTTTTATTTGTTTTGTAAACATTGATACATCCACCAAGCTGCTCAAAACAAAGTACCGCCCTCTGTACCCATTCTGTACAGATTCTCTGTGTTACCCTTTACCTCACTGCAGTGTCCACCAAACTAGTGGGCATCTTAGTTACCCCTGTACTCTCAATACTCACAATCCTTAGGGCACACACAGTCAGTCCCAAGGGAGTTCTGTAGGGGGCTGGGATAGGAGAGGGTTTGCAGGTTTAAGAAGATGACACTTGACGATAGAGATGAAAGAACAGTAAAATGAACACATCATGTTGCCGCAGTGGGGAAAACCAGCATTCGACTCCACTGGCGCTTCCTCAGAGAGTGACATGACATGAAGGTGGAAAAGCTATTCACGGTTCAAGTGCAGATGTAATGAAAGAACATTAGACTAGAAACAAAGAAGCCTGAGGTCCCAATCCTGATTCTGCCGCTAATGACCTTGGACAAGTCAATGAAGTTCCTGGGACCTTGAATCACTCATCTGTAAAATGAAGGGCTTGACTATTACAGGATGCAGTTTGGAAGTTCACAGCCCAATTATGCAAATATATTTGGTTCGGTTCACATGATGTTTAAATTTTAATGTAATAGGGCGTAGCACTGTTTCTAAAAAGCTCTTTTGTCATGCAGCTAGTTTCAGTCACTTCTGTTCCCTATTTGGCTTCAGATGAGGTCTAAATGATCCTTAAAATCCCTCCATATTTCATAAACGTATCCAATCATATAAATGCATGAATCTGACTGCTTCTTACCCCTCCGTTGCTGCCACGTGCTCCAAGTCACCAGCCTCTCTCACCAGGATTATTGCATTGACCTCCTAATGGGTCCCCCATGCTTCCATCCTAGCTTTTCTGCAGTCTGTTCTCACTAGAAGCAATTTTATTAAAGCATAAATAAAATTGCCACTCCATGTCTCCTAGTCAGGTACATCTGCTTTGACCACTCTGTTTTAAGTAGCAGTCTCTTTTCCCATGCTTCTAATCACCCTGAACTGACTCTATTTTCCACATAGAATTGTCTCCTCTTTACATACTATGTAATGGTACTCCTGTGTTGTAGATTTGATTTGGTTTTGATTTTGTCTGTTTTGTCCCACTGGAGCATAAGATCACTGAGGACAGACCTTTGGGTCTGTTTTATCTAGTGATTGCTTATAGCTCCAGTGCCTGGAATAGATCCTGGGATAAAAGGGGTCTTCAATAAATTAATGTGACTAATTTTGAAGTTATGAATAATTTCTCTTAGTCCAAGAATAAGTTATTCTGGTTTAAGAAGCGACATTACTTAAGTATCACTTCAAAATGCAGATAGGGAAGTCCAGTGGCTAAGACTCTGTGTTCTCAGTGCAACGGTCCAAGTTTCAATCCCCAGTCAGGGAACTATACCCCACATGTTGCAGCTAAGTGTTCACATGGTGCAATTAAAGATCCCACATGCCTCAACTAAGACCTGGTGCAGACAAATGAGTAACGTTTTTAAAAATGGACATAGGATCCTCTTTTCGAACCTTTCCCATTATAGCAAACCACTTTACACCCACTCTACAGCTTGCAAATTTCTCAGCAAGAAAGTAACTTGCCAAGTCAACAAGGACTAGGGATACGCTTATTTAATAAGAAGGCCTATCTTTATGTCCCCACAGAGACATGAGTATAAACAAGAGGGAGACTTCTCTTCCACAGCCATCAATTAAACAATCGATATGAGGATCAATTTATAAAACAAACATGGCAGCCAATTCCAAAAAGCAGGCTCGGCAACTCTCACATGAAATAGGTCAACATTACATGGTATCATCCATGTTCTTTGAGCCCATCATCCCTGGATGGGGCCATTCCAGGTGTGTTTGCTGAATGCAAACATGCTGACAATAAGATCTTTTGTTTCTCAAGAGTCATACATTCTCCTTCCAAAACTAGAAAAGGTCAATATTACCAGCAGCCCCACTCCTCGCCCCCACCAACAAGAAAACAAAACCCTGACCTGCTTGCAACAGCTTTCAGGTAAATTTCTTCCAAGCATGGACTGAATGAGGACAGGCCCCCCTCACAAATGCGATCACTTTCACTAAGAATGGATGTGGTCTTCCTGCACTGGAGTTCCCTGCCCCTCTCCCCTCCTCTCTGCACCTTCCATCAGCTAAAGGCTTTGCGCAAGTCTGGTCAAAGACTTCCATTTCAGAGACCAACACAATCTAGAAAGAAAGAAGGGAGGGAGGAACCGTTCTAAGGTTGTCAATTTTTCATTATGTTGAGCAAAGGCACTCTTCAGGGTGTTCTGGCCCATTCTGGGAAATAACAAGTATATAATATCAAAATAAGTTTAATAATTTTAACTTCATGCAATACTTGGTTTTTCTCACAGTGTCAGCTATAGGTCACAGAAATTTTCTCAGGAGCCAGCATTTGGAGAGCACTGCTATAAATGCCCCCTTAGCGAGATAAATCCCTTATCTAGAATGATAAAGCCTCAGAGGAATTCTGACACTGGCAAGATAGCTACAACTCTAACTGAATGCCTCACTGGGCTTTAGACACACATACATTCTAGAGCAGTTAGAGTCTGGGAGAGAAGACAGCACTCATTAGCAAGGTCCAGGATTTTGTGTCAGGTATATTCATAGTGAATGAGACAGTCCATGGTCTTTATGGAACTAAGCAATTAGCTTTCCTTTTTTCTATTCTTTCAGAATCCTTCAGCAGTTTTTGCTGATCAGCAAACAGCACTTGGCAAGTGTCCAGATATGCATGGCTTTATACGCAGAGAGCCACAGTAGGACAGTCAATCCTATTACAACTGGGTAGCTACCAAACAAAATTCCAACACAGATAGTGCCAACCAGGGGTGCACTATGACAGCTAAGTACCGGGGCGGGAAGGGGGCGGTCGGGGGTGCCCCTAGGAATATATATATATATATAACATACATACACACACATGAATTGCTATATTTAAAAAACTGTAGAGTTTACTTAAGATTCTATCTGACTTGTTTTGAAAAATCTAAACACTTGGCAATAGCAAGCCCTCCTTCCAGTGTGGCCACTGCTGCCTGGTGCTGTGAGGAGACAGGCCGTGCCCTTTACCCTGGGCTGAGTCATTTCATTACCTACCTGGAGGCTGCAAGCACCTGTGTTGACCTCTGGCTTAGCGTATGGAAGGTTATTTATACTCGGCCTAATCCCTCAAAGGATTGAAAGAGGTTTAGAAGAGACAGACCACAAGGAGAAAGGAGAGGAAGAAAAAGAAAGCACACTATAAAGCCAGGAATAGGGCCATGACCCAGTGTCTACCACACGATTCTATCCACTTACTGGAGGTGGGCTGCAAATCTGGTTCCAAACTTCTTCACAGCTGACTGCAGCTTATAGCCTAAAACCAAAGTCAAATCATCTCCCTTTAGTAGAACACAGTCTTTCTATAGTAAAAAACATTAAATGCTGTGAAGGTATTAAACATGAAACAGCAATACAAGGCCACACAAAGTGCCAAGATGTGTAGTATTGGTGACAAAGTGATCTTACAAAGGAGCCCTTGGTTGGGCCAGGGAAAGACAGGAACATCACAGTTAGGCAGCGTGTACCCCCAGCTGCATAAAGTGAAATGCAATCCTGTCAAAACAATGGGAACAAAGCTGTGTCAAGTTCATTCAGTCGACAGGTACTGCCCATAATTTCCAGCAGCTCTGCTTTCTTCCTGAAGTATTTTCTTTGAGTTGTTGTGAAACCAAGGGAGACATGAAGCTAGTTAAAAATGAAATGCCTCTTAGAGTTTACTGCATAAGTACCTCAGCTCTGAGACTTCAAGACCCAATTTCTTTCTCTCTTCAAATCAAGATCACTCATGTATGGTTTTGCTGACTCGTTGGGTGTGGGAACTGAAGGGGAAGTTCAGGGTCAGCTGGCTGGGCTCAGGGAGGAAAGGGTCAGCTCAGAGCACCCTTCCCCGCCAATGGCTCCGGCGCCCCAGCACAATGTATTGTTTTGCTTTCTCTCTCTCATATCTGCCTCAAGTAGCATCAAAACAAATTCTGGCAACCACTCGACAATCTTACCTCTATTTCTGCATGTTGCTGATGGAGAGTTTTGCATGGCCTGAGTGAAATTAATGGCAAATCCATTTGGCAAAGCAAAACAAATCTTGAATTAACAAACATCACCACTACCACTTCTCGGTTGTTAGTGGAGAAAGATATATTTCGTACATTTTCCTCAGTCAATATCTTCTCTGTATCAAAATGGGGAACAAAGAGCTCATCACATCAATAATGGAATTTCAAGCAGCCGTGGGGATATGACTACAATTTTCTCTCCTATGTAAATGGAGATCTATGAGCCTACAGGGAACGGACTCTATCCAGACGAATCAATTAAAAAATTATAAAGCATTTTGGTCGCTGAGTCAGATGGACATGAGAACAGCGAGTACTTCCTCCCCTCCTCTCTATACTGCTGAAGGTGGAAAGTTGAAGTCTTTTTTCTGAGATATCGACTACATCCTCATATCAAAGCAGCCACAGTCATTACAGAGTCTGCCAGGATTTCTGTAAGAAACCCTATCTGGGGAGGATTTACAGAATATTGGCTGCTTTTGATTCACAAAGAGCTGATTTTAAAGCCAGGGTCTCAGTAGCCATGAATTCACTACATTTGCATATCACACATAGTCAGAGCAAAGTCATTTCCTGGGCTTCTGACTGCTAGCAATTTTACAGAGGTGATAATTAAGATAATGGTCTACTTTCTTCAGAAAATACATATTATTTTCAGATCTGAGAATTATGAAGATCAGATTCATATTCAGCCTCAGCACTGACACATTTTCCTTCAGAATCTTTATCTGATTCTCAGTGGGGCCCTGAAGAAAAGGTGGTAAAGCACATTGCAGGTGGGGGGTGGATGCAGGTGCTCTTCTCTGGAACAAAGGAGGAAAGAGAGAGGCAGAGGGGAAGACAGCGAGAGGAATGCAGTTCTGTCTCGTCTGACTTTGGACCCCAGTGGGACAGAGCTTGGGTGGGATGGGAAGGCAGGCAACAGAGCAGATGATCTATCAAGACACTAAGCAGCCCAGTGACCAAGTCCAAGAGAAGAGAGGTCAGTGCAAGCTGGAAGAAGGAGGCGGATAGTTCCATAGGTTCATCCAGCAAAGGGTCATGATCAAGAGGACAGACCTTGAGGATCCATAACTGGGGACAAGGGCTCAGGAACCTGAGTCAAAGTGTCGGAAAAGATCTCAATGCAGACACTGTCTGCTCCTGCCCGACAGCAGTCCTGGACTGGAAGAAGAGTTGGAATTCTCTAGAAGGACGGGAGACTTGGCCAAGGTGGGGCAGCTGCCTGGTGCAGAGGGGCTTTCGCAGCACTACTGACCCCCAGCCCAGTTCTCTCACCATTTACCATGATATCTCTCAAGGACACCTGAGCACAACTCTCCATTGGACACAACCCAATGATAACACAACCCTGGACTACTTGTGACTGTTCCCCCAGAGCAGCTGAGCCTCAGACTGTATGTGGTCGCCAAACTTAAAACATGGCTGGAGAGTCAAATAAGGCCAAAATTGATAGTTTCCAACTTGCCAACATGCGGGACTATCCCTGCCTCAAGTGGAAGAAAAGAGAGTGTGGTTAGTGACTGGTACACTCACAGGGAAGGTGGCAACGTGAAACTCATATGGATGGCTGGAATCAAGACAGAATAGGGAGATGAGACCTGGAGATAGCACCCACTGAGCCAGTTGTGAGACATGCCCTCAACAGCTATTGTTTTGTTTCTAGAGGCCTGACCTTGCCCCTAGGCATTAAAAGGCTTTCCCTCTAAAGGTGCAACCTCGAAAGTGAGAAGTGACACCTGTTGCTCCACATTGAATGATAAGAACAAGTAAATTCCTGTCCTAGCCAAGAATGCAGGGTCTGGTCCCAACAAAGTGGAGACTTCCAGCTCTTCTTCCTCTGAAACAGTTTCTCTCAAGACCCAGCATGTTTGTGAAGCAAGAGTAGAAATCCTAGAAAGTGGGGACCTGAGGAATCTATAGACCTACTTGGCAGAGTCCCCGTGATGCTGAAAGAGAGCTGTCCTGGGAAGCGGAGCCCTGGGTGCCCAGGAAAGGCAGGGCTCACTGAGTGCTCCACCTTCAGGCCTGCTTCGTCTGTCCCTGATTTGCCTGCAGCCAGGGGAGGGTTTGCCAGAGAGAAGGTGACCAGTGACATGTGGTAAGTGACTACATTCCACAACACCTAATTTTCTACTACTAGCTATTTGCAGTCAGTGAAGTGACCCCTGAAAGTTATAATTTCTGCCTCTGAAAAACGGAGGGAATTTGACCATAACCCAGAAAAGTTTGAAAAACTCATTATACAGCCCATTTGCTTAGAACCTGAGCATGATTTTCCTAACTATGATCTTCAGATCATCTATCTGTAAAACTGTAGGTTTCTAGGCTTTAATCAGATTTACTGCTCTGAAAGCCTTGGAGGGGGATGGCTGTGAGTATAAGAATCTGAAGCTTTCAGACACACTGCAGGTGATATTCAGGCATACAATGATTTGAAACACACAGAAAGATGTATTTACTGAAAAACCCTCTATCCTAGGTCCTAAGCTTGAGACTTCATATACACTTTCCTTTAATCCTTATAATTACACTATGAGGCAACTATTATCCTCCTTATTTTATAGATAAGGAAACTGACCTGAACAAGGTCATGCAACCAGTAATTAGCTGAGCTGGGATTCATCCCAGGTCTGCCGAAATCCCAAAGCCTTGCTCTTATGCATAGGAATGAGTTCAATGAATACTGGCCACAGGTCCAATAGTAAGTAGCACGTCCTATGCCTTGCTTTCAGTCTACCTTCACTTTAATTTTGATGAAAGTATGTGCTTATAGTAAAGGCCTGAGAGGAAATGTAGTTGCACTTGTGGGCACTGTTGTTTTCCCAACCTAGGAACATGAGGAGCAGTAGAGGCAGAAAAAACACAGGGAGGAAGGAAAATAGCAACACAGATGAGCAATGTGACATTTGTGCACTGAAGTGAAATGTTATAGTTGAATTTCATGGCCTTGATTTAAGACGGTTAGCAATGCTGGGCTACTAGCCTGTAACATTCCTAAATCATGACATTGTATTAGTATTGCCACCCCACATACCTATAGTGACCTGCCTACAGATAACCTTGATGTTTGGGGTAACCATAATTGGTTTCAAAAGGTTGAATTATGCCCCCAAAACATGACACCCTGAAAGATGATGTGTCGATTTTTAATTGCCCTTCCTCTAGCCAAAATGGCTTTTCTTCTTTCTTCAAAGCAGTTGCCAGAGTCAAATATTACCTATATAAACATTCCTGGAGCAAAATGGCATTGAGTGCTATCTTTTACAGGCTGTGTAAATGGTCTCTTGTATTCCTGAAAGAGCTGACTTGCTTCATATAATGAGGTATAGGTAATTTATTTTTTGTAATCTAGAGGTGTAAAGGCCACTTCTTAAAAGTGGAAAACATTTCTCTAAGTAATATAACCCAGCAGACAAAGCCTTAGATTTATAGTCAAGAGTCATGGGGTACGGTTTTATCAATAATCAGATTAGGGCCAAATAAGTCTTCCCTATCTTGGACTGCCCCAGTGGCTCAGAGGTAAAGAATCTGCCTGCAATGCAGGAGACAAAGGAGACACAGGTTTGATCCCTGGGTTGGGAAGATCTCCTGGAGGAGGGCATGGCAACTCACTCCAGTATTCTTATTGAAAAGATCCCATGGACAGAGGAGTCTGGTGGGCTACAGTCCATGGGGTCTCAAAGAGTCTGAAGCAACTGAGCACAATCTTGTTTTCCTAACACAATATCTACTGCTATTATTTCAGAGGAGTTTAATGAGAATCTATTAATTCAACAAATGTGAAATAGTCTTGGACACCTAAGTTCTTATTCTAATGTGATTAAGAAGGATGTCATCTGAACAAGACTGGGTTTTAATCCAGATTATAGGAGCTCCAGAGACTCTTCTCCACCTCCTGCTGAGCTACTCCACAGTAAGCTATTCCACACTCCATCTCAAAGGACAGATTTAAGTAAGGGATTCCTGCAAAGTACTTGGAGCAACTCACAGAAAGAGACATTTGAAGAACAAATTATTATTTTTATAGAAGATATTACAAGAGTAGGGCAGCAGTTACTACAATTACCATTCAGTGAAGAATCTCCTTAAGTGTGTATGGCAGACGTGCTCAGTGAACCAAAATATTTTCACGGGTCTTAAACGTTTAAACTAATAACACCTATCTAGTTACTGAAGATAATTTGATGGCTATAATATATATAGATAGATAGGTTCATTATAACTAATGAATCCACTGCAGTATGAAGAAAAATTGAAGTAACTACTATTATGCTGAAGTGGCTGCCTTGAGCTAACCCCAACTCCCTTCGACACATTCTCTGCTGGTTCTAATAGAATTTCAGCCTATTACTTAAGGAAGGTTCCTCATCTGTAAAATGAGGGGGATGGAGGTAATCTGTATGGTTCCTTCCAGCTCCATGAGTATGCAACGGTTTCTGCATGTTGTACAAAGTCACAATGGTATTATAATGCTATGTCATTGCAAGATACCATTCAGGCATGAAAGATCATCAACAGACAAAGGAAAGAAAAAGAGCACTCACCAGGCCCACAGGAAAGATAACCCTGACTTTGGTTTAATTAATAACACTAACACATCAACAGAAAGAATATGTCAACTGCCAGGGATTAGCATTAGGGGAACATGATGTTCAGAGGGGCAAATATCTTTACTTAGCAGTGTCCAAAAGAATGAGGCATTGAAGCTGAGAAAACTAAGACAGTTCCATTACCAGACAGATAACCACCATTCAGAGGTTTGGTTATTTTTTCACTTTTCCAGAGCTTTAGTATTATATGCCTAAATTACCCCTTTTATTTGCTGACTCCATGTTCCTTGAGCTACCATCTGACTAATGATATAGTTCCCCAGTAACCTTAATAAGAGAATGGGGGTGGAGGACAGAAGAAGTGAGAAGGAGTGGGGCACAGAGAGTCCTTGACATATGAATTTATATATAAAGGATACTGTATAATAGGGGATGATATCCTGGAGGAGGTCATGGCAACCCACTTCAGTATCCTTGCCTGGAGCATCCCATGCACAGAGAAGCCTGGCAGGCTACAGTCCATAGGGACATACAGAGTCAGCTATGACTGAAGCGACTTAGCACACAAGAAAGCAAGCACAAATGATAAGTTAATTCTGACTTACAGATCAGTCATGATAATACTAGTGTGTAGTGTTTATCAAGAACTTGCTATGCTGCTAGCACTACGATAAGTGCTTTACACACATGAGTCCATTTAATCAACAGAGCATCTTACAAGGAAGATACCACGCTAGTGTGAGGAAACTGAAGCTAAGACACATTAAGTAACTTAACCCAAGTTACACAGTTAAAAGGTAGGGACCTAACAGCAGCAGAAGATATTAAGAAGAGGTGGCAGGAGTACACAGAAGAACTATACAAACAATATCTTCACGACCCAGATCATCACGATGGTATGATCACTCGTCTAGAGCAGACATCCTGGAATGCAAAGTCAAGTGGGCCTTAGAAAGCTTCACTATGAACAAAGCTAGTGGGGGTGATGGAATTCAAGTTGAGCAATTTCAAATCCTATAAGATGATGCTGTGAAAGTGCTGCACTCAATACACCAGCAAACTTGGAAAACTCAGCAGTGGCCACAGGACTGGAAAAGATCAGTTTTCATTCCAATACCTAAGAAAGGCAATGCCAAAGAATGCTCAGACTACCGCACAATTGCACTCATCTCACACACTTGCAAAATACTGCTCAAAATTTTCCAAGCCAGGCTTCAACAGTACATGAACCATGAACTTCCAGATGTTCAAGCTGGTTTTAGAAAAGGCAAAGGAACCAGAGATCAAATTGTCAACATCCATTGGATTATCAAAAAAGCAAGAGAGTTCCAGAAAAATATCTATTTCTGCTTTATTGACTATGTCAAAGCCTTTGACTGTGTGGATCACCACAACCTGTAGAAAATTCTGAAAGAGATGGCAATACCAAACCACCTGACCTGCCTCTTGAGAAATTTGTGTGCAGGTCAGGAAGCAACAGTTAGAACTAGACATGGAAAAACAGACTTGTTCCAAATAGGGAAAGGAGTACATCAAGGCTATATATTGTCATCCTACTTATTTAATTTTTATGCAGAGTACATCATGAAAAATGCTGGGCTGGAGGAAGCACAAGCTGGAATCAAGATTGCCGAGAAAAATATCAATATCCTCAGATATGCAGATGACACCACCATTATGGCAGAAAGCGAAGAAGAACTAAAAAGCCTCAGTGAAAGAGGAGAGTGAAAAAGTTGGTTTAAAGCTGAACATTCAGAAAATGAAGATCATGGCACCTGGTCCCATCACTTCATGGGAAATAGAGGGGAAACAGTGGAAACAGTGGCAGACTTTATTTTCTGGGGCTCCAAAATCACTGCAGATGGTGACTGCAGCCATGAAATTAAAAGATGCTTACTCCTTGGAAGAAAAGTTATGACCAACCTAGATAGCATATTCAAAAGCAGAGACATTACTTTGCCAGCAAAGGTTCGTCTAGTCAAGGCTATGGTTTTTTCAGTAGTCATGTATGGATGTGAGAGTTGGACTATAAAGAAAGCTGAGCGCCAAAGAATTGATGCTTTTGAACTGTGGTGTTGGAGAAGACTCTTGAGAGTCCCTTGGATTGCAAGGAGAGCCAACCAGTCCATCCTAAAGGAAATCAGTCCTGAATATTCATTGGAAAGACTGATGTTAAAGCTGAAACTCCAATACTTTGGCCACTTCGTGTGAAGAGTTGACTCATTGGAAAAGACCCTGATGCTAGAAAAAATTGACGGTGGGAGGAGAAGGGGACAACTGAGGATGAGATGGTTGGATGGCATCACCAACTCAGTGGACATGGGTTTGGGTAAACTCCAGGAGTTAGTGATGGACAGGGAGGCCTGGCATGCTGCAGTCCATGGGGTTGCAAAGAGTCAGACATGACTGATCAATTGAACTGAACTAAAAAGTTAAAAGTGGCAAGGACTTGATCCATAACCTTTATATTGTTTTTCTAATTTAGCTTTCATGAGGCAGAGACTGAACTGGGTGACCTAAAGATAACCATTTTTTCTATACCCATTAGACAGAAGGTCAGGTCTGAACCACGTTGGCTCAGCTAAGATACTGATGCTGAGAACTCTTGGCTGAGGTACCCTTAGACAAGATCCTCACACAAATGGCCTTCAGATCACCACATAGCCCTGGACCCAATGAGCCCCAGATAAAAAGAACTATTGATACTTCCTCATCAAGGACATGATGGTCATCACTCTGAAAACCTGGGAAATACCATCTGTGAATATTCCCTAAAGTTTTAAAATGGGAAGTAGGAAATACTCAGGCACACCTTTCAAAACTCCGGGACAGATGACATCCTGAAGGATGATGAACCATGTCCTGCCACCCAGTCCACTCCAGGATGAAGACCTAATTACCAGTGTTAAATCCTACTACAAACATTTTTCACATTTGCTGATTTGTTTCTATTATTTCCATTAACATTTCTCACCCCAGATTTCCTTGCCTCATGTCTAATGATGCAACAGTCTCTTAGCTGCTTTCCTCAATCCAGTATTTATCACCTCTACCTCAATCTACACAAAGCAGCCAGATCAGGCTCTTGAATATTGTATTCATCTTATCCCAACTTTGTTGACATACTAAGTTGATTGCTTAGACAACCCATCTGTTAACATCAAAGAAGAGACATCAAATTTGACAAAGCAATATTCTCCTGTATTAGCCCTTATATATCCCTCTTTTAATACCATATGTATTTTAGTAAATATTTCCATATCTTTACCAATACAGATTTCCATAAAATCTGAGCCAGTAATTCACAGTTACAGCTGCATGGGATGGGATTAGCATGGTGGGCTCTGGTGTTGGGCAGAGCTGAGTTAGGGTTCTGGCCCCACCAACCTGGGCAAATTCGATATATCTCAATGAGTCTCCATCTCCCTAAGTATAAAATGGGCATACATGCATACTTTAATCATCTCCAATTCTGTGGGACCCTATGGACTGTAGCCCACCAGGTTCCTCAGTCTGTGGGATTTCCAGGCAAAAGTACTGGAGTGAGTTGCCACGCCCTCATCCAGGGGATCTTCCCAACCCAGGGAGTGAAGCTGTGTCTCCTGCATCTCCTGAATTGTAGGCATATTCTCTACTGCTGAGTCACCAGGGAAGCCCATAAGATATGCATCATGAGGGTATATTCCTCACAGGATTGGTGTGCTGATAGGAGATAGTTTGGAGAGAGTGCTGGGCACGGTTTGTGGCACATGACAAGTGTTCAGTAAGTGTTGGCTATCAGCATATGATGATTATTACAGCACTGTGGTTTAGTGGTTAAGAGCTCAGGCATAGGAGTCATAAACACTGGTTTGGGCACATAAAAACTGTGAGTCAAGGTCTCTAAAAATTTCACCCTGTCTTCTTTCCATGTGAAAAATATTTTCTTGGTAAAACTATTGAAACTGCTAACTCCTCCATCCCGGACACTCTTGAACTGTGGTTAGAATAAAGATAAAAGAAAGAAAAGACAAATATTGCCCAGAACAGTAGTGTTTTCGGACCTCTCTGATCAACAAATATTTACGGAGTCTCTGTTATGCAGCCAGCCTAAAGATGAATGGCATGGTTTTGCGCTCAGAGAACTCATGTTCTAGTTCAAATCAGAGAACATATTGTTGGGTCCTGGTGATATGATGGCCCCCATTGGATAGCAGCTACTCCATGCCCGGCTCTGTGCTAAGCCCTCTGCACACAGTATGCATTGGTCCTCTGGGTTATCCTTTGAGAGCAACAATATTTCTCTAATTTTTCATGAAGAAGTTGAGACTTAAAGAGACTGGATGTCTTGGCCAAGGTCGCATAGCAGGTGGCCAGGATCTAGCTGACTCGGCCATCTAGGTGCTCCCTGCGGGATTTGTGTCTCCTGCTTGCCCAAGCATCGCCAATACTCCCTTTTTATCATAGAGCAACTGAGAAACAGACAGCAGCAGCTTTCAAGTGGAAAATTTACCTAATTGGCAAAATCTGGAATGCTGTGAATGCCCATCAACAAAAGAATGATTAAATAAATTATGGTGTATACAATCAATAAAAGAATAATTGAATAAATTATGGTATAGCCAAACCATATCATGCAGCCATTAAAACTCAAACAGATATGTATTAACCTAGATGGATGTTCATAGTATTTTTTTAACTTTTGTGTGTGTGTTTTTTTTAAGAATCCCTTTAAAAAATGTTAAGTGAAAAAAAATGAGCCCAAGGGAAATAAGACAGAGCTGGACACACTGAATTTAACCTGAGTCTATACCTAATTTTCTTTAGACCTAATTTTCTTTGATTTACCTGCAAACCAAAATACTCTTTTAGTAGAAACTGTACCCCATGAACAGACATGAAGAAACATAGGAAAGTGGTTATGAGCACAGGCTTTGTGATCAGACAAATGCAGGCTCATATTTCATCTCTGCAGCTTACTACCTGTGACCTTGGGCATATTACTTATTTCTAAACTTCAGCTGCCTCAACCAAAAATGATGCTAATAATATTCCACTTTCTAGGACTATTGTCCTGATTGAACGAGATAATGCAAAGATAGTGCTGAACACAGTAGCTGGCACATAGCAAGTGCTCAATAAGTGGTGGCTCTTACTTTAACTATCATCTAATTGCCTTCAAAATCAGCTTTGCTAAAAACAGAAATCCTTCCACAGATTGACATTTAAAAGGCCACCACCACAAAGAATATGCTAAGGTTTCCAGGAAGGTACTTGTGAAAGCGTGGGCTGATGAATAAATGACATTTGATTTTCTATTCCAACATCTTTCCATTTCAACTTCTTCTGATTAGGCAGCTACATGCCACTCTGTAGCTGCTCAGCTTTCCTCCCACATTTTCAAACCAGAATGATTTCAAGTGTGCAGCATGGCCCCCAAAACTTCCTGTTTGCCATGATCACAGATCACCTACAGGTCTTTGGGTTATAAGGCCCTGAAGCAGGTGAGGTTAATTAGCTCGATAGATCAGCTCAGTTATTTCATGCTTCAGTTGCAAAAAGAAAGAAAAAAGAAACATGAGGCCGAGAGAATGAGAAAGGACAGATGAACCAGTCTCCTGGTTCACTGTCTAGAGTGCTGCTGCGGGTTCTAGAGCAACTGTAGGAAGGAAGGAGAAGATTTTAAATTTGGAAAGAGATTCTTAAATTTCTGGACACCCCCAGCTACCTTGTAAAGCAGAGCAAATAAAGACAAGCTTATCAATAGTAAAAAAGCCACTGCCCAAGTTTAATTAAATTCAGCTTCAGACTGTGTATACTCAGCTCTGTAGTATTTATATACTGATAGAGAAAGAGGCGTCGTTGCCAATACCATGTAGGTCACAGCACCCACTTCACTTCCAATTTCCCCAAGCAATCTATGGAGTACCGGATGCTTTAAAACTATTTAAAGGGAGGTGCTAGTATTAGATTATGGACTTACTCAAGAAAGAAAGGAAGAACGATGGTAGTGATGGTGGTGGTGGTGGTAGTATTAGCAGCACACATTTATTGAGCACTGATCAGGTGCCAGGCACTATGCTGAATGCTTTACCCAACAATTCACGGAATAGACACTATCACACGAAATAGACTAGAAGAGGTTAGGTAACCACTCCTGCGCAGTGATGACCCAGTTTAGACCTAGGCAGTCACTCTTCTGAGCGCAAGCTCTTACGCTATGTCATCTTCCATTTAGGTATCTACAGTCCTTAGTCCCTCCAGTGTCTGGTATTTGATTTTTTCTGCCATTTGAAGTTTCCATTGCTGCTTCTAATTTTTTGTAAGCAATGCTTCTCACCTACATTTTTTTTTTCATTTCCTAAAAGAAATCATGGCCATTTGAGCTGAGTATCATAATACTATATTTTTCAGAGCATGCATTCATCTTCTATTTTCTTGAACAAGATTTTGTTTCTAGCATAGAAGATAGAAAAACAGCATTGAAAAGGCAGGAAAACTATAAATCTTCTCATAGAAACAAGACACCCCAATCACAGTGGAGAGTTTGGAGTTCTTTGATGTCCTGGCTTACTAGAAAATTTTTGAGGAAGTAAATTTTGAGGATCACAAGTATGTCTAAAATAACTTATCAGCTTTTCTAGGTCTGATGTGTAACCTGATGATTTCTATTTCTTCTATCACATTATGCATCATGCAGTATGCAGAGTGCAAACTCTTTATTTGGATTCATTGTGTTTTCTTTCTGCCAGATATTTATTTTCAGCTAGACTGCAAGCCCCTTGTGAGCTGAGCCACATCTTACAAGGCCATGTACACCCAGCCCTCCCAAAGAATATATATAGCCAGCACTCAAAACAAGTTTAAGTCCAAGATGACTTATCTTTTAACCAAACCCCAAACCTCTGAAAAGTCAACACTCTAGACTGCATCGTTCCTCCAATATTTCTCCATCCCAAGGGAGCCTTCATGTGAACAATAAATTGATTTCCTTCCACAGCAACCCAAAGCCTTGATGGCTCTGGAATTATCATCCAGATATAAACCCATCTCTGGTAAAGGTGCTGACTTCTTTAAAAAGCTAAGAAAGTTAAGACCTCAAGAAGCAATTTTAAATGATAATATCTGGCCTGCCAATTTAAAGATCATGCAATTTTATAAGGAAGTACAATAGCACTTTTTAAACTGAATTGTGTCATACTTTCAAAGTGCTTAAAAATATTTATTGAATGAATGTCTTCTTCCAAAAAAATTAAACTTTACACCTCATCCTACTTTACAATCGAATCTCATGCTAAAAGCTGGAGATAGGTTTATGATAAAATGGCATTTTAAATTCTATACAAATCATTTTAATCAAGGACAAATTCTACTTTGAGAACATACTAGTTATACTAGACAATTTAAACATGACAAAGCCATGGCAGTATACTTTATTGCCTTTAGATGGAACACAAAAGGTTAAAGGTCATAGCAGTTTTCAGGTTCGTGAGAGGCATCTGAACACCAGTGTCTGAGTCAGAGGGAGGCCCAATGAGCAGGGCTGCCAGCCAAAGAGCTCCACATTCATCTGCTCTCTAGAGCAAGATTCTGCGTGAGATTCAATCTAATGAAAGGAAAAGTACCTAAAAGTGCAAAGATACTGGACAGAAAATAAAACAACATCCTTATGCTTCTTTCACACTCCTTTTCCCCAATTTCATTCAGCAGAATTATCTGTCATTCTTTCTAGGCTGATTATCAATTGTGAGTTAACCCATTTCAGAAGCTACTGGTTTTCATTAGTGAACAGTGGATTTAGGGACAGAGCATAAGCAGAGACTCAAGTAAGGTAATTAACAAGCAAATGGGGAAGATTTACTGGAACCTACACTCCGTAGGAGTCCTACCAGGGATAGATGTTATAAATGTACAGAATGTGGCAAGGCCTTTATTAAGGGTTCTAGTCTTAATGGCACCCACTCTAATACTCTTGCCTGGAAAATCCCATGGGTGGAGGATCCTGTTAGGCTGCAGTCCATGGGGTCTCGAAGAGTCGGACACGACTGAGTGACTTCACTTTCACTTTTCACTTTCTTACATTGGAGAAGGAAATGGCAACCCACTCCAGTGTTCTTGCCTGGAGAATCCCAGGGATGGGGGAGCCTGGTGGGCTGCCGTCTATGGGGTCGCACAGAGTCGGACAGGACTGAAGCGACTTAGCAGCACACTCAGTAGGAGGGGCTACTACTGCTGATTTGTTGTTGTTTAGTGGCTAAGTCTTTTGCAGCCCCATGGACTATAGCCCCCCAGGTTCCTCTGTCCATAGGATTGCCCAGCATAACTAAAGACACTTGAAAATTCTTTGAGCTATATCAGGTGCTACCGAAACCAGTGCTTTTCAAACCTGACTGTGGTTCAGAACTGCCCATGGAGCTTGCTGAAAATATAGATGCCTAAATTCCACCTAGATTTACTAAATCAGAATCCCCAAGAGTGGGGAGGGACCCAAGCAATATTTCACAAATACCTCCAAATTATTCTCATGCATACACAGCCTTCAGAACCACTATTAAAAGCCATGTCAGCATCACAATGTAAAATTTTGGCAACATAAAATGAATTTCTTTAAATTAAGAAATATGAAGGCAACTTGACTGGTGATAATAAAACCACACTCGTGTGTGTGTGTGTGTGTGTGTGTGTGTTAGTCACTTAGTCATGTCCAACTCTTTGTGACCCCATGGACTGTAGCCCACCAGGCCTCTCTGTCCATGGGATTCTCCAGGCAAGAATACTAGAGTGGATTGCCATTTCCTTCTCTACCTTCATGTAGCATAGGAAGTATTAAAATACTTCCCAACATCCCAGACAATTAATTTTCACTTCTTAAAATTCAAGGTTTAAACTATATGCTCCAAAATCTTCTTTATAAACTCAACATTATAATGCAAAGTCTCCCGTAATAGTTCCAAACTTGCGGATAAGAAAATTTCCTCCTCACTCATAATAACTAGCTGCTTTTGACAACTGTCAAATTTTCTCACTGCTAAGACTTGGAGATTCATCAAAACCAATTGCCAGACAGACATCTGGTTTTGTAAGTTTCTTTAGAAATATAATCAGTAGCCCTGGATATGGACAGGATATTCAAAGCATTGTGAATGCCTCAGATTACTCTAATTTTAACTTTTGTGGCTGAGGTATTTTTTTCTCATTCTTGTGAAATCACTATTCAGGGTGTCCTGTTTATAACTTACACAGCACTTGTTCAAGTTTCCTGAAGACTAAAAAAATAATCCCAAGCAATTTTGTTTTCAGAACTTTATGAAACACTCCAAACCATTCCACTGGAGATATCTACAGCCATCCTATGAACCCATAATAAATACCAGAAGGAGATATTTTTTAAATTTTACTTACAAAAACACAGACCCAGTTCTAACCTATAAACATGTATCTTCCAAATTCTAATTTTTTTAATTGTCTTTTATTTTTGGTTGATACAATTTAAACTCATGGAAGCAATAGAATCTCACTTATGATACCACTTTAATATACAACAATCGGGCTGTTCTTTTCTTTCCATCACTATTTTTTGCACCCATAATGGTCATCTCTTGCTGCGTCTGAGTTTCAGTGTCTTTTTGTTATGATTAGGGAATATTCCAAATAGTTGCCCTTCTCTAACATGAAAATTGTCTTTAAAAATTACTACAATTTCAAACAGTGAATGGATTTGCAATGTATTCAACAATGGCTGTTTCAAAGAAATAGATTTGAAGAGAGAGAGGGAAGACTATTATCTTTTTTCTTTCCCTTTTTAAATTACAAAGGTAATTTAACACTTGTTATAACACGTGAAATGTACATGAAGTAGAAATATATTTTTAAACTATTTTAAAGTACCTTAATTTTTACCTTTAAAATTAGATAGTTTCAATTTTGCCAAGTTTTTACATTATAAGTACCTATATTTTTTCCACACTAGTTAAATAAGTCAGATTTGGGCCCCTTCATACTTTTCTTAATTATATCTTACCATGTGTGTATGTGTGTTTTACCATTAAATTTTTTTGTACTTCTTTAATTCTATTTTTACCCTATGTCATTGGAGAAGGCAATGGCAACCCACTCCAGTACTCTTGCCTGGAAAGTGCCATGGACAGAGGAGCCTGGTGGACTGCAGTCCATGGGGTCGTAAAGAGTCAGGCACGACTGAGCGACTTCCCTTTCACTTTTCACTTTCATGCACTGGAGAAGGAAATGGCAACCCACTCCAGTGTTCTTGCCTGGAGGATCCCAGGGACTGTGGAGCCTGGTGGGCTGCCGTCTATGGGGTCACACAGAGTCGGACACGACTGAAGCGACTTAGCAGCAGCAGCAGCAGCACCCTATATCATTATACTTTGTTTTTTCCTTTTCCTTTACAGGAGTTATCATGAAAAAAGAGACAACTGACTTTTATTTTATTTTCCTTATATTATTATTTTACTGACATTTATATACTGCCTTTTGCTTTTTTTTTCTATTATTGTGATAAGAACACTTAACATGAGCTCTACCCTCTTAACAATGTTCTAAGTATACAATACAGTATTGTCAACTACAGACATATGCAATGTTGTTCAAGAAAATCTCTTGAACTTAATTATTTTGCATAACTGAAACATCATACCTACTGAATAGCAACACTCCATTTCTCTCTCCCCTCTATCGCCTTTTGCTTTTGTCTTTGCTTTCTTTCTACCCTTTCAGTTTCCAGTTATTGTTCTGGCATACATAGATATGCCTGGTGGCTTTCCTGGTGGCTCAGTGGTAAAGAATCCACCTGCCAATGCAAGAAATGCAGGTTCAGTCCCTGGGGTGGGAAGATCCCCCAGAGAAGGAAACGACAACCCACTTCCGTATTCTTGCCTGGGGAATCCCATGGACACAGGAGTCTATAGTCCATGGGGTCGCAAAGAGTCAGACACGACTTAGTGACTAAACAATAACAATACATAAATATCCTTTCCTGCCATACAGATCAAGCCCTTAGCAAGACACACACAACTTTCTCGTAGGAATGAGTCTTTCAACAGGGACTGCAAACTCATTCAGGGAGCAGGAGGCAATAAATGTGGTGAGACAAGAGTATAAGACATTAAGGAGCAATGGGGCTTATAGCAAACTACACTGGAAAGTCACTTAAATGCAGTTGTATTTAACTTTATAAAAACTGAACAAAATACCTACAGGGGCTGGATTCAGCTTTACAGGGCCAGTTTGCACCCTTGGCAAGATTGCATTTCCCACCTTGTTTTATCTCCCTCCAAACAGGAAGTTCAATTGGTCCTTTCTTACTGGCACCAATACAAAAGTACTATAGAATATATAAAACAAAAGAGCAGATAATCCAAAATCTGCATACACACATCCTCAGTGTGAATTTCTCTTCCTGAAAATTTTATCAATTAACTATAATTTGTTCAAGTTAACCCTGCATTAAGAATAGTTTGTATTCCTCCCAAGCCCAAACAATTCAGTGGTATAAGGGAGGAGGTCGATGAAACTGACACAGGTAATGAAATCAACAGTGGGATGTAGTCAGCATCACAGGACAAAAACAGTGTAATGCAAAATTCAGTACATCTTTAAAGCTAGACATTCACAGGCAGATTGTGGCAATAACTATGGGACTGTCATTGAATTTAGCCTTTGGAAATGACTGAACCTGGTGAAATAAAAGCCAACTCTAGTCTCTCCCCTACCATTTTGTCAGTGTCAAGAATGATTTTTCACAAAAATAGCCTTTGAAATTCTATCCAATGGAAATTCTGCCGACTGCTTACCAAAAATGGAAACAACACAAGAGGAAGATAATTGTCATTTTCTCCTATCACAAAAGAGAAACTTCTAACAAATTGAATAGGGGAGAAAAATCAAAAACCCAGCATGAGACAGCTTTGCCATTCTGATGAAGGGTGAGTCAGTCCCTAAAGCCACAGCAGCTTATTTAATCGTAGCTAAGCACACCAGTACCTAGCTTAACACCTGTTTCCTTCTTAGAGCATCAGAATACTTTCTTTGATCCACTTGAGCCTAGAAATAGTAACTGTTCTAAGAGCAGAGGAAAATCACACCTTAGATGGTATAAATCTAGCATCTCTATAGCATTTTGTGGTTTCAAGGTTGTGGATGACCATTTGCATGATTCCTTCCTACAAAAGCAGGGAAGTTTTCTCTGCAAAGGCAGAGAAACAGTCATTGGCAAGGTCACAGAGAAAATTAACAGAATGAGAATCCAAACTTATAGCCCCTTCCAGACCATTATCTCATCCACAGAAGGCTTCTACCTCATTTACCACCATTTCCCCCTTAACTACTGATTGGCTGCTGAGGGCTTTGAGAATCCTTTGAAGAATCCCAAGATCTGTGCTGCACACACCATCTTTCCATAGAATCCCACTGAAAGACGTGCATCAGTGCACAGAGAACTGATTGTACTCCAAGAACCTAGGCCATCTGCTAGGATATTGGAAACTAAAAAAAGTCAGGATGTTCTGCAAAGAGAGGTTCCCATGTGCTAAGAGTAAATGATGCCCAGTATGCCTGCCTTACGGTATTTTCAACCAGACTTATCAGTATATGTCACCATGGTGACCAGGGTTAATGTAATTGCATCCATAATTTTCCATGGAAGTATGCTCCAATTAAGCCCATCTTTAAAAAGAAACAGAAAACAATTCGGTAATTTGGCCAAATTTGAGATGCATCCTAGCAGGGTCATGATATATACCAGGGAAGTCCAATGCTTCGCAAACATTTCCAAGACATGGGGTGTTGACATAATCAATCTCTTTCTGTCATGCTCTCAAAAAAGCTTTGATTCTGCATCAGTTCAGCTTCATGTGAAGTTTTAATACTGAAAGGCTTCACTTTTTAAATGAGCTCCTCCATCTTCATCCAAGCCCAAAGACATCAATGACAGTATTTTTTAATCCAGGATTTCAGGAAACTCAGAGAACACTTATCTCTCCTTTTAAAGAAAGGGAATCTGTAGTCAATTTACTAATAGATGAACAATGCAGAAGAAAGTTCGGAATGAAAATAATTCTAAACATAGAAGCTCATTGTAGAACAAAATTATACTTTTCTCTATATTCATTTTCTTCAGATTTCCAGCCTTGGGATGTATCCCTGTGTCTGTGTGTCTAGAAGTGTGTTTCTGAGTATGTTTTGCTTCATATGAAAATGCTGACTGATAATACCCCAGTACAGTAAGACAGAGCCTATCCAATCTATAAAGTAAGCAGCACAATACAGAAGTCGTAAAATTCTATTTTATATCCTCACTTTGTCTACTCCTCCCACCCCCACTAGCATTCTACCATCAAAAAGAGAATCTGATCGATCGGTTCATGACAGTAGACAGTGATTTAATTTCTGACACATGGCAATAAGGTAGACTTCATCAGCAGTCTCTGATCCATGAAAGATTGCCTTATGATCTCCCACTCCACAAACCTCATTTAAATTGAATGCTGTCACAGAGTAACTTATCAATTAAATCAAGATGTCTTAATATTACAGAAAAGAGATTCTTAAATGCAATAACAGCATTTCTCAGCTGTGTTTACAGCCTTGGACATTGCTATTTAAATATCCCCAAGGATATAAATTCTAGGAAGAATTCCACTCTGCACAATTTCAGTTCACTGGCTTTAACTGCACATCTCTCTCAGGACCAGTAGTAGCATTCAGGAATCTGAGCCAAGTCCCTGGTTCAAAAAATTATGAAAAGAGACAGTACTTAAGGAAACTAGGTCAGATGTATCAGAAATGATCATTTATAAATTTTCCAGACTAGCTAAATAATACATACATACCTTTTCAAACATACATATGAAATAGCTCCCATTTGACAACCACACGCAAGGACTTGGCACACGTTAGACTAGCTATTCCTACAAACACTTTGAGAGGATTGCTTGTTTCATATCAGTGTTAGATACCAAGGTGCAGAGAAGTTGGGCAGATGACCTCAAATGAGACCTATAAGCCTGGATTCCAATCCCAGTGTCCACATAACTGCTACACTACAATGCCACCCACTCACTAAAGCAGTCTAGGGGACTGTGCCAGTTACAGAAGCTGCTGAATCAAGTGCAGGACCAGACGAGCCACCCCAGGCGTGGCCCTGGGCCTCTGTGGCCAATTCAGCGTCACTAAATTCCTCCCACTGGTGTTCCTGGGTGTTGTCATGCGTGTACACTAAGTCCCTTCAGTATGTGCACTAAGTTGCTTCAGTCCTGTCTGACTCTTTGCAACCCTATGGGCTGTAGCCAGTTAGCTCCTCTGTTCATGGGATTCTTCAGGCAAGAATACTGGAGTGGGTTGCCATGCCCTCCTCCAAGGGATGTTCCTGACCCAGGGATCAAACCCATGTCTTTTAGGGCTTCCTGCACTGGCAGGCAGGTTCCTTACCACTAGTACCACTTGGGAAACTGGGTTTTCTTACACTTACATAATAACTCTTCCCACCATCCAAAAGACCCAAACAAAGCCGATTAATACATGAAAAAATATACTGTGGACTAATTCACAATTTGGACATGTTTGCCTTTAGGTGAATGAGGAGTAATCATATTTGAGCTGGCAAACTCATTCATGAGAACCTGTACCTAACATCTTTTCTGAGTGAGGCACTTGGCTAGGTGCTGTAGCAAGGTAGTCTCTGCTTTTCCAGGAGCTGATAGGTTTTTAAGTGGAGTCTGGGGACTCAGAAAGATTGAGAGAGTAGGGAAGCAAAGGATTAAAGAATGCACTGGTCAAAGTCAGAGAGAGGCACTGGGACAAGAGAGAAACTTGTGACCAATGACAGAAGTATGACAAGAACTGTAACTCCAATTAAAATAAATAAATTTATATTAAAAAAAAAACTGTAACAGAAGCCAATAAAAGATGACATGAGTGTCAAGGAAGGCTTTCCAGGGTTTATTTTGGGTCTTGGAACTTAAAGGCGAGTAAGAGTTCATGGGATTCTCTAGAATAAAGAATCTGCCCGCCAATGCAAGATTCAGTCCCCGGGTGGGGAAGATCCCTTGGAGAAGGAAATGGCAACCCACTCCAGTACTCTTGCCTGGGAATCCCTTGGACAGAGGAGCCTGGCAGACTACAGTCCAGGGGATCGCAAAGAGTCATCAGACACGACTGAAGTAACTTAGCATGCACCGGGACACTAGGGTAAAAATAGTAGAAATGGTAATTTTCAAGGTAGGTGATTTTGCTATAATCAAGAGTAGAGTAGATGGGTGAAGGTAGAAGGAGTGAGAAAGAAGGGAGAAAAGAAGTTCAATTTTAGATGTTTGAAACTTGTACTGCCAAGACTTCCAGGTAAAGATCTGTTATAGACAAGTGGAAATTCAGGGTGGAGCCCAGAAGAATGGTCAAGGCTGTAGACACCAATTTGGAATTTATCAAGTTTGGCAACAAGTAGATTACATAGAGAGTTCATGCAGAATGCTGGCTGGATGCATCACAAGCTAAAATCAAGATTGCTGGGAGAAATGTCAACAACCTTGGATATACAGATGATACCACTCTAATGGCAGAAAGTAAATAGGAAATAAAGAGCCTAATGATGAGGGTGAAAGAGGAGAGTGAAAGGCTGGCTTGAAATTAGACATTCAATAAACTAAGATCATGGCATCCAGTCCCATCACTTCATGGCAGATAGAAGAGGAAAAGGTAGAAGCAGTGACAAATTTTATTTTCTTGGGTTCCAAAATCATTGCAGATGGTGACTGCAACCATGAAATTAAAAGATTCTTGCTCTTTTAATTGCTCATTGGAGGACAAACCTAGATAGTGTATTAAAAAGCAGAGACATCACTTTGCCAACAAAGTCAGTATAGTCAAAGCTATAGTTTTTCCAGTAGTCATGTACAGATGTGAGAGTTGGACCATAAAGAAGGCTGACAGCCAAAGAATTGATGCTTTTGAGCTGTGGTGCTAAAGAAGACTCTTGAGAATCCCTTGGACAGCAAGATCAAACCAGTCAATCCTAAAGGAAATCAACCCTGAACACTCATTGGAAGGGCTAATGCTGAAGCTAAGCTCCAATACTTTGGCACCTGATGCGAAGAGCCCACTCACTGGAAAAGACCCTACGCTGGGAAAGACTGAATGCAAAAGGAGAAGGGGCAGCAGAAGACAAGATGGTTAGACAGCATCATCAACTCAAAGGACGTGAATTTGAGCAAACTCTGAGAGATAGTAGAGTACAGAGGAACTTGGTGTGCTGCAGTCCACGGGGTTGCAAAGAGTTCAGCTTGACTGACCAACTCAATAACAACAGGTTATTGGTGACTTTCCTTGTTCTCTGAGAAAAGAAATTTGTGTACAGTGTTGCCTGAGGCTAGAATACACAAAGTTGAGAGAATGGAAAGTATCTTACATTATTAGTGAATTCCTTCTCACCATTTCATGTGTTATTTTCTATTCCTTCCAATGAGTAGAAGCCCTTTAGGGCAGACATCATGACACACCTTCCTTGCATGCCTCCTGGCTATGTTACAGGTACTAATAAGCATTTGCTGAATTAAGGAAGAGTGGTGGAGAGAGAGTAGTTAGAGAAGATGATCTTTTTTCCAGACAGCCCTTGGAAGTGAACTTGGAAGCTTCTGAGATTGTATACAACAGCTCTTTCTCTTTCACCTCTGCAATGTGATTCAGGTTTCCTCCTGGCTGAAGGCCTCTGCTTATTTTCCATGGATTAACGCTTCCAAGTGAGCAAGAATTGACTTGCCAAATAGTCTAATTCATTTGGCTGGTGCGTCTCACTTAAAAAGCCATTAACAAGCCAGACTGGAGAGGTGAGGAATGCCCAATTAAGGCAATTGCTTCAGGGTCCAAATGCTGAGCAGCTGTGCCCTCCTCGCACCGCTGACCTGCTATGACAATAAGATTTTAACAATTCTTTGATAGCACAGCCAAAACTTTGTCTGGAAGCCAGTGAGGCCTGACAAGGGCAGGTTAGAAATTATAAACTAGACTATCTTCTTCATTATGTCTCTGTTTTTAAACCCTGAAAGAAACTTTTATGAATTAAGTCATGATTCCTTAGTCATGACACTCAAAGCACAAGCAACAACAGTAAATAGATTAAGTGGACATCATCAAAATGAAAATTTGTGTTTCAAGGAATCCCATCAAGAAAGTGAAAAGAGGATCCAGAGAATCAGAGAAAATACTTGCAAATCATACATCTGATAAGGGACTTGTATGCAGAATATATAAAGAACTCTTACAATTCAACAATAAGAAGATAACTCAATTTTTTTAATGGGCAAAACATTCAAAAACTGTTTTCTCCAAAGAACACATACAAATGGCTACTAAACACTCAAAAAGTAATCAACATTACTAGAGAAATGCAATTCAAAAACCACAAGATTTCTTCACCTTCACTAGGATGGCTAAAGTCAGGAAGACAGAAAATAACAAGCGATAGCAAGGATGTAAAGAAATTCTACCCCTCTTACATTTCTGGTACATTTGCAAAATGATACAGCCACTTTTTAAAACAGTTTGGTGGTTAAACACACGGTTACCTCATGGTCAGCACTCCCACCTCTAAGTATATACCCAAGAGAATTAAAAAAATGTTCATACAAAAGCCTATACACAAATGTTTATAGCAACACTATTCATAATAGCCCGAAAGTGAACACACTTGATGAATGGATAAACAATAGGTGGCAATTTCAGAAAAGGCAATAATATTTGGCAATAAAAGCAATGAAGTATTGGTGCAAGTTTAAATACAAATGAACCCCAAAAAGATTATGCTAGGAAGCCAGTCACAGGAAGCCACAACTGTATGATTCCATTTACAGAAAACGTCCAGAGCAGGAAAATCAATAGAGATAAAAACAGAGATTTTAGGGAGTATTTATTAGTAATGTTAATACATACTTGTTTGGGGGTGATCAAAGAAATGAAATTAGGAAATGACTGTACAATTCTTTGAGAATACTAAAAGCCATTGAATTGTATACTTTATATAGTAAGTGAATTATGTTTCAATAAAGTGAAAAAGTGAAAGTTGCACAGTTGTGTCTGACTCTTTGTGACTTCATGAACTATACAGCTTGCCAGGCTCCTCTGTCCATGGAATTCTCCAGGCAAGAATACTGTAGTGGGTAGCCATTCCTTCTCCAAAGGATCTTCCCAATCCAGGGTTCAAACCCAGGTCTCCCGAATTGCAGGCAGATTCTTTTTTTTTTTTCTTTAATTAATTTTTATTTTTTAGTTTGTTTTGCTTTACAATACTGTATTCGTTTTGTTACACATTGACATGAATTAGCCATGAGTGTACATGAACTCCCAATCCCGACCCCCACCTCCCCCCTCCCGCCCCACACCCTCTCTCTGGATTATCCCCGTGCATCAGTCCCAAGCATCCTGCATCCTGCATCAAACCTGCAGGCAGATTCTCTACTGTCTGAGTCATCTGGGAAGCCCAAGAATACTAGAATGGGTAGTCTATCCCTTCCTCAAAGAATCTTTCTGATCCAGGAATCAAACCGGGGTCTCCTGCATTGCAGGTGGATTCTTTACCAGCAGAGCTACTAGGGAAGCTGTATATCACAAAAAGTAAATATATCACTATTATTTTTAAAAGGAAGAAAGAAAACTTACAAACACATACATCATATAGATGGTCCAAATTATGGATCATCAATGAAAATCAAGGAAAAATAAAGCATTTCTGGGCTTAGAATATCTGATATTATTGATATTTCTCCCAGCAATCTTGATTCCAGCTTGTGTTTCTTCCAGTCCAGTGTTTCTCATGATGTACTCTGCATATAAGTTAAATAAGCAGGGTGACAATATACAGCCTTGACGTACTCCTTTTCCTATTTGGAACCAGTCTGTTGTTCCATGTCCAGTTCTATCTGTTGCTTCCTGACCTGCATACAGATTTCTCAAGAGCCAGGTCAGGTGGTCTGGCATTCCCATCTGTTTCAGAATTTTCCACAGTTTATTGTGATCCACACAGGCAAAGGCTTTGGCGTAGTCAATAAAGCAGAAATAGATGTTTTTCTGGAACTCTCTTGCTTTTTCAATGATCTAGTACATGTTGGCAATTTGATCTCTGGTTCCTCTGCCTTTTCTAAAATCAGCTTGAACATCTGGAAGTTCATGGTTCATGTATTGCTGAAGCCTGGCTTGGAGAATTTTGAGCATTACTTTACCAGCATGTGAGATGATTGTAATTGTGCAGTAGTGTGAGCATTCTTTGGCATTGCCTTTCTTTGGGATTGGAATGAAAACTGACCTTTTCCAGTCCTATAGCCACTGCTGAGTTTTCCAGATTTGCTGGCATATTGAGTGCAGCACTTTCACAGCATCATCTTTCAGGATTTGAAATAGCTCCACTGGAATTCCATCACCTCCACTAGCTTAGTGGTCTGGTATTCCCATCTCTTTCAGAATTTTCCACAGTTTACTGTGATCCACACAGTCAAAGGCTTTGGCATAGTCAATAAAGCAGAAATAGATGTTTTTCTGGAACTCTCTTGCTTTTTCCATGATCCAGCGGATGTTGGCAATTTGATCTCTGGTTCCTCTGCCTTTTCTAAAACCAGCTTGAACATCAGGAAGTTCACGGTTCACATAGTGCTGAAGTCTGGCTTGGAGAATTTTGAGCATTACTTTACTAGCATGTGAGATGAGTGCAATTGTGCAGTAGTTTGAGCATTCTTTGGCATTGCCTTTCTTTAGGATTGGAATGAAAACTGACCTTTTCCAGTCCTGTGGCCACTGCTGAGTTTTCCAGATTTGCTGGCATATTGAGTGCAGCACTTTCACAGCATCATCTTTCAGGATTTGAAATAGCTCCACTGGAATTCCATCACCTCCACTAGCTTTGTTCGTAGTGATGCTTTCTAAGGCCCACTTGACTTCACATTCCAGGATGTCTGGCTCTAGATGAGTGATCATACCACCGTGATTATCTAGGTCGTGAAGATCTTTTTTGTACAGTTCTTCCGTGTATTCTTGCCACCTCTTCTTAGTATCTTCTGCTTCTGTTAGGTCCATACCATTTCTGTCCTTTATCGAGCCCATGTTTGCATGAAATGTTCCCTTGGTATCTCTAATTTTCTTGAAGAGATCTCTAGTCTTTTCCATTCTGTTGTTTTCCTCTATTTCTTTGCATTGATCACTGGAGAAGGCTTTCTTATCTCTTCTTGCTATTCTTTGGAACTCTGCATTCAGATGCTTGTATCTTTCCTTTTCTCCTTTGCTTTTTGCTTCTCTTCTTTTCACAGCTATTTGTAAGGCCTCCCCACACAGCCGTTTTGCTGTTTTGCATTTCTTTTCCATGGGCATGGTCTTGATCCCTGTCTCCTGTACAATGTCACGAACCTCATTCCATAGTTCATCAGGCACTCTATCTATCAGATCTAGCCCCTTAAATCTAATCTTTGGTATTAGTAGATGACTAAACCCAGAATTTCAGAAGAGATAGCCACTCCTGGGATCTTGGTGAGTGCCCCTGCTTGCCTAGCCCAGATCATGGACAATGTGGTCTCAGGGCCTAAAAAGGTCTGCATGAGAGGATTAATGGGGCTCAGTGAAATGGGTGTCCTTTCTCAAGTTCAAGGCTAGTCTTCCTATTTGTTCTTTGGATCTCATGTCCCCTCCTTTCTCAGGTACCTCTGCCTTATCAAATAGGGTCCTTTCCTCCTTACCTTCAAATTCTACTTCCTTGAAAAATTCAAATGTCAGTTTCTAAAGGATCTTTCTTGATTATTTTCTCCCCTCCTAAACCTGTCCTAAGCTTGACTGAGATGCTCCTCCTACTCTCCCCTATAATGTGAGTGCATTCCCTTTATTAGAGCATTTGTCATAATATTAAGTGGGCCAATCCCTGTTTGGGAATAGAGATTTTATTTTGATTTCTATATACTTGAAGCTTATTAAAGCTTCTGGAAACAGAAGGTGAAAGTGCAATAATATCTGTGCAATATTATAACCATATTAATTATTTCATGAATCACATGCAAATTTTCTAGTCCAGGTTCCTCATTTTATAGAAAATACATGGAGAGCCAGAGAAGTTGAACAACTTGCATAAGATTTTACAATCATTCAGAAGAAGATAACAGACAACAGTCTTGGACCCTTGACTAATCAGAGGTCTCTGCTTACCCATTAGGCCTTCTGACATTCTTTGCCCCAACTGCACAGTGTCTTTCCCATATTTGCATAAAAAGGACACAATATATGACAAATCCCTTTTCTAATACCTAGACTTTTCTTAGTGTATATGGTGTTGACAATGTTTTTATTGCTAGAAAAACTCCAAATCAAGACAAATTGACCCTAAACTGGGGCAGTCTGGCTTGATGGAGGGCAGTGAGGTCTGAGAACTGGGTATTTATTTGACAGATAAAGAAGTTGTTAGGTAGATTAAAAGATTACCATACTGTGTCCTTAAGTCTCTGTCAAGCTAGTTGGGGATTTAAAGGCATTTTCACAAATAAGAATAAGAACAATGGATGTACAGTGTGGAAGAAAATTACTCAGTTAGGAATGTCAGGGAAGATCCTGTAAAAGTTTCAGTGAGAACACAAAATGAGTAGAATTTTGATAGATGCAGATAAAGGCCTTTCAGCTGGGAAGAGTAAACTTTAAGGCTAAAATTTCTAGAGGAATTTATAAAGAATATCAATAAAAACATCCATCCATCCATCTATCCTTTATTTATTTATTTCTGGAATGGCAGATGGCAGAGTGAGGGGCAACTCTTTCTCCCAAAAGGAATAAAATAGACAAACTTTCTAGAAATTGAGCAAAGGCATACAACAAATCAAGAAGCATTTATTCAAGAAAATATCATGACCTTCAGGTAAGAACAGTGTGTCTGTTGTATTTCAGCCTGGGGCTTCGCCCATCTCCTTAAAGCTCCATCAGCATGGCGGGTCTCCCAGGAGGGACAAGCTGGGGTGGAGGGAGTGCATTAAAGCTCCATTATTCTGGGTATTGTTATAAATAGCAATCTTAGTGGCAAAAGAACAGGAAAGATCAACGCAGCTAGCCTGAGATTTTGGTTCTGGTTGGGACAAGCAACAGATTGGGAGACTAGCCAGAAATTGAACAGGGTGATAGGTCCATGGAATGACACAACCATAGTGCACCTAGACATATCCCTGGTGGTTGGGAAGGCTGCAAGCAAGAGCAAGGCAGAATATATTCAGGGGAGACTAGCAAGAGCCTTGATGTTGTTCAGTTGCTAAGTCGTGTCTGACTCTTTGCGCCCCCATGGACTGCAGCACACCAGGCTTCCCTGTCCTTCACTGTCTCCTGGAGTTTGCTCAAATTCATGTCATTGAGTCAGTGATGCCATCCAAACATCTCATCCTCTGTGATCGCCTTCTTCTGCCCTCAGTCTTCCCCAGCATCAGGGTCTTTTCTGTTGAGCTGGCTCTTCATATCAGGTGGCCAAATTAGTGGAGCTTCAACGTCAGCATCAGTCCTTCCAATGTTGATTTCCTTTAGGATTGACTGGTTTAATCTTCTTGCTATCCAAGGGGCTGTCAAGAATCTTCTCCAGAACCACAGTTCAAAAGAAAGAACCCTATCTATCTTGCCTGGCACATATTCCTGGCAGAATGTGAGGCCTTGGACACAGGCAGCTCTCACCAGTGAGGGCCCAAGGCAAAGTGAAAGCAGCATGAACTTGTAGGCTGCACGCAATGTGAATTGTTCCACAGCCTGCACACTGATCCACTGGCAAAGGACGGAAGACCTTACTGGCTAAAGATATACTGAGTGAAACTTCTGACAGATCACTGGCTGACCACTAAGCCATGCTGATGCAGGGGTGACTTATAGGAAGTCGAATTTGAAAATACAAGTCAGTTTCAAAACATACAACACTGAGCAGAGACATCAGTGACCATGAAGCCCAGGAAAGATGATCTCTGTAGAATTAGTCCAGAGAAGACAAACGAAAGTCGCTCAGTCAGGTCCGACTCTTTGCAACCCCATAGGCTATAGTCCATGGAATTTTCCAGGCCAGAATACTGGAGTGGGTCACCTTTCCCTTCTCCAGGGGATCTTTCCAACCCAAGAATCAATCAAACCCAGGTCTCCTGCATTGCAGGCAGATTCTTTACAAGCTGAGCCACAAAGGAAGCCCAAGAATACTGGAGTGGGTAGCCTATCCCTTCCCCAGTGGATCTTCCCAACCCAGAAATCAAACAGGGGTCTCCTGCATTGCTGGCAGATTCTTTACCAACTGAGCTATAAGGGAATTAGTCCAGGGAAATAACTAAACAAACAGAAAAATGGCAGTAGCAGCAATCACCACCTTCCTGGGTGGAGGAGATCAGATCAGAATCCAGAGTTGCTATGATGTTATCTAAAATGTCTAGTTTTCAATTAAAAAAAAATATATGATATGCAAAGAAACAGGACAATGACTTAATTTCAGGAAAAAGAAAATAGTGAATAAACATCCCTGGCTTTCACTCACTAGCTTCAGGTAGCACCAGCCCTCAATTTCCAGGTCATGACAATCAAAAATGTCTTCAGACATTGTCAAATGTGTCCTGGAGGCAGGGAGAAAATTACCCATTTATTCAGAACCACTACTCTAAAACTACAAGTAATCAACATAATGTGGTATTGAGATCAGTTCAGTCACTCAGTCTTATCCAACTCTTTGAGACCCAATGGACAGTAGGACGCCAGGCCTCCCTATCCATTGCCAACTCCCAGAATTTACTCAAACTCATGTCCATTGAGCAGTGACACCATCCAACCATCTCATCCTCTGTTGTCCCCTTCCCTGCCTTCAATCTTTCCCAGCATCAGGGTCTTTTCAAATGAGTCAGTTCTTCGCATCAGGTGGCCAAAGTACTGGAATTTCAGCTTCAGCATCAGTCCTTCCAATGAATATTCAGGGCTGATTTCCGTTAGGATGGACTGGTTGGATCTCCTTGTAGTCCAAGGGACTCTCAAGAGTCTTCTCCAACACCACAACAGTTCAAAAGCATCAGTTCTTTGGCACTCAGTTTTCTTTATGGTCCAACTCTCACATCAATATGTGATTACTGGAAAAACCATAGCTTTGACTAGATGGACTTTTGCTGCCAAAGTAATGTCTCTGCTTTTAAAAATGCTGTCTAGGTTGGTCATAACTTTCTTCCAAGGAGCAAGTGTCTTTTAATTTCATGGCTGCAGTCAACATCTGCAGTGATTTGAGAGCCCGCCATAATAAAGTCTGTCACTGTTTCCACTGTTTCCCCATCTATTTCCCATGAAGTGATGGGACCAGATGCCATGATCTTCGTTTTCTGAATGTTGGGTTTTAAGCCAACTTTTTCCACTCTCCTCTTTCACTTTCATCAAGAGGCTTTTTAATTCTTCTTTGCTTTCTGCCATAAGGGTGGTGTTACCTGCATATTTGAAATTGATATTTCTCCTAGCAATCTTGATTCCAGCTTGTGCTTCATCCACCCCAGCATTTCTCATGATGTACTCTGCATATAAGTTAAATAAGCAGGGTGACAATATACAGCCTTGACGTATTCCTTTTCCTATTTAGAACCAGTCTGTTTTTCCATGTCCAGTTCTAACAGTTGCTTCCTGACCAGCATACAGATTTCTCAAGAGGCAGGTCAGGTGGTCAGGTATTCCTATCTCTTTAAGAATTTTCCAGAGTTTGTTGTGGTCCACAGGTCCTTTATTGACCAGGCTTTGGCATGGTCAATAAAGCAGAAGTAGATGTTTTTCTGGAACTGTCTTGCTTTTTTGATGATCCAATTGATGTTGAGGCAACGGATGTTGGCAATTTGATCTCTGGTTCCCTGCCTTTTCTAAACCCAGTATTGGCATAAGGAAAGATGCAGATCAAGGGACAAACTTGGGAATCCAGAAATAAAACTTTACATTTATGATCAGTTGATATATTGCCAAGGAGCCAAAGCAATCTAATAGGGAAATGATAGTATTTTCAAAAATACGACTGGGATAATCAGATACCAACATGCACAAATGAGACCTTTCTCATATATAAGGAATTAATTTGAAATAAATCATACACCCAAATTTAAGAGGTAAAACTATAAAACTTTTAGAAGAAAACACAGGTCTAAAGTCTTTGTGACCTTGGATTAGGCAAAAAAGGAAAATCCAGGAAAGAAAATATTGCTATATTATACTTTATCCAAATTAAAGTAGGTTGCATTCAAAATAGAGCGTTAAAAAATAAAGACAAACCATAACCTTAGAGAAAATAGATACAGTATAAAGAACCTATGCAACTCAATAAGAGAGTCCAGTTTTCAAAATGGGAAAAATATTTGACATAGACAAAAATATATAGACATTTTACCAAAGACATCTGTACAGCTAATAGCACAGACTCAACATCATTAGTCATTAGGAAAATGCCAATGAACGTTGTATTCAGATACAACTTCACACCCACTAGAACAGCTGTAACAGACAATAACAAGTGTTGGTGGGGATGTGGAGAAACTGGTACTCTTACCCTTATACATTGCTGGTGGGTATGTAAAAACAGTCACTTTGAAAGACTCTATAGTAATTTCTCTAAAAGTTATAGATAAATTTGCCATGTTATCTAGCATTTCCAACCCCTAAGTACATACAGAAGAGAAACAAAAACAAATGTCCACACAAAAACTTGTATGCAAGGTTCATAACAGCGCTGTTTATAATAGCCAAAAAGTGGAAACCAAAATGTCTATTAATTGATGAATGGATAAACAAAATATGGTATATCCATATAAATAAAATGTTTTCAGCAATAAAAAGGAACAAACTCTTGATACTTTGCTACAGCATAACTGTAGCTTGAAAACCCATGTTAGGTTAAAGAAGCCAACTGCAAAAGACAACAGGAAATGCCCAGAAAAGGCAAATCTATAAAGACCAGGGCTTCCCTGGTGGCTCAGATGGTACAGAATCAGCCTGCGATGCAGGAGGACCCAGGTTCAATCCCCGGTTTGGGAAGATCCCCTGGAGAAGGAAATGGCAACCCATTCCAGTGTTCTTGCTTGGAGAATTCCATAGAGAGAGGAGCCTGGAAGGCTTGCAAAGAGTCTGACACAACTTAGAGACTTAGCAAGCAAACATAAAGACAAAAGGCAGATTAATGGTTCTCCAGGGCTGAGATAGGAACAGAAACTGGCTGCAAATGGGCATGGAGTATCTTTGTGGATTGTGGGAGGGTTGTACAATTCTATAAGCTTTCTAAATATCACCAAACTTCCCACTTAAAGTGGGAAAGCTTTATTTTTGTGTAAATCATACCTCAATAAAGCTGTTAATTTTAAAAAGTTAAGAGGGTGGTCCTAAGATGGCAGAGGAATAGGACAGGGAGACCACTTTCTCCCCCACAAATTCATCGAAAGAACATTTGAACGCTGAGTAAATTCCACAAAACAACTTCTGAATGCTGGCAGAAGACATCAGGCACCCAGAAAGGCAGCCCATTGTCTTTGAAAGGAGGTAGGAAAAAATATAAAAGATAAAAAGAGAGACAAAAGAGGTAGGGACGGAGATCCGTCCCGAGAAGGGAGTCTTAAAAAAGAGGGAAGTTTCCAAACACCAGGAAACCCTCTCACTGGCGAGTCTGTCGTGAGCCTTGAAACCTCAGAGGGCAACATAACTGGGAGGAAAAATAAATAAATAAATAAATCATTAAAACCCACAGATTACGGGCCTAACGGCAACTCCCAGCGGAGAAGCAGCAGATCTGCTTATCAGCCACCAGCAAGCGGGGGCTGGACAGGGAGGCGCGGGCTGTGCTGCTTAGAGTAAGGACCGGGCCTGAATGCCCCGAGGCCAATCCGAGGGAACTAACTTGAGATAGCAACCCAGACTTGGGATAGCTATCCCACAAAAAGCCCTAACCTAAGACACTGCCAGGCCCGCTCACAGAACAAAGGACTGAGCGGAACTAGCTGGCTGCGGACTGGCCCAACCCCGCCGGAGACAGGCAGGCGGGGGCAGCCAGAGCCAGAAGGGGTCAGTCGCGGCCCTAGAGAGGCGTCATCTACCATACTGCAAGCAGGCTTCATTGCTAATCAAGACTTCTTGGGATTCTGGATGGTCGACATCTGCCGGGAGGGTCGCAGCCAGAGATCAGCTCCCCAGAAGAGACACACAGCGTATCTGAGAAGTCATGCCAGCTGTACACCCAGAAAACTGAACAGCAGGGATGAGGAAGGTGACAAGTCGCAGTGACTGCGCTTGCCAAGCACTTGGTCACCTGAGCTGCTCAGACCTGAGAAGGGCACAAAACACAGGCCCAACCAAGTCTGTGCCTCTGTGGAGTACCGGAGAACTTGAACCTGAGCAGCTTAGACCTGGGAAGTGCATACAACTCAGGGCCTGCCTCAGATAGTTCCCAGCAGAGCAACCTAGAGCCTAAGCAATGTAGACTGGGAAAGCACACACGCCATGAGTGGAAGCAGACCCAGTGTGGCTGAGACACGGCAAGCATGTGCCAGTGATATTTGTTTGCAGTGTTCCTCCTCCCCATAGCACGTCTGAACAAGTGAGCTTTAAAAAGTGACCAGCACCGCCCCCTTGTGTCAGGGTGGAAATTAGACACTGGAGGCCAGCAAACAGAAGAAGCTAAAACAAAACAGAGGGAACTGCCAGAGGGAAGTGACAGGTGCAATAGATTAAAACCCTGTAGTGAGCACTGACTACATAGAAAGGGGCCTATAGATCCTGAAAAGTATAAGCCAGATCAAGAAACTATCTGAAAATGAACTAACCCCACACTGTCCACAACAACACCAGAGAAAGTCCTAGATATATTTTTACTATTATCATTTTTTTAATTAAAAAAATTATTTTATTTGTTTTTAAATTTTTAAGTCCTCTATTACTCCTTTATTTTCACTTTTATAACCTATTACTTTGCAAAAAAGAGCCTATTTTTTAAAGCAAATTTCATATTTATATATTTTATAATTTTGGGGACTTTGTTTTTTCTTTAATATTGTTTTTTTGAGAATCCAACCTCTACCCTAGATTTTTGATCTTTGCTTTTTGGTATTTGCTATCAATTTTGTACCTTTAAGAACCCAATCTTCAGTACCCATTTTTACTTGGGAAGGAGATTACTGGCTTGACTACTCTCTCCCTCTTTGGACTCTCCTTTTTCTCCACCAGGTCACCTCTATCTCCTCCCTCTCCCTTCTCTTCTCTACCCAACTTTGTGAATTTGTGTGTTCCAGGCTGTGGAGAACACTTGGGGAACTGATTACTGGCTGGATTTGTCTCTCTCCTTTTGATACCCCCCTTTATCCTCCTGGCCACCTCTGTCTCCTTCCTCCCTCTTCTCTTCTCTTCTCTGTGTAACTTCGTGAACATCTCTGAGGGGTCCAGACTGTGGAGAGCACATAGGGAAGTGATTACTAGCTAGCTTGCTCTCTCCCCTTTTGATTCCCCCTCTTCTCCTCCTGGTCACCTCTACCTCCCTCCTCCCTCTTCTCTTCTCCATGTAACTCTGTGAACCTCTCTGGGTGTCCCTCACTGTGGAGACACTTTTCATCTTTAACCTAGATGTTTTATCAGTGCTGCTGTATAGATGGAGAAGTCTTGAGCCTACTGTAAGAATAAGACTGAAAACCAGAGGCAGGAGGCTTAAGTCCAAATCCTGAGAACACCAGAGAACTCCTGACTCCAGGGAACGTTAATCAATAGGAGCTCATCAAATGCTTCTATACCTACACTGAAACCAAGCACCACCCAAGGGCCAACAAGTTTCAGAGCAAGACATACCATGCAAATTCTCCAGCAACACAGAAACATAGCCCTGAGCATCAATATACAGGCTGCCCAAAGTCACACCAAATCCACTGACATCTCATAACTCATTACTAGACACTTCATTGCACTCGAGAGAAATCCACTCCACCCACCAGAACACCAACACAAGTTTCCCTAACCAAGAAACCTTGACAAGCCACCCGTCCAACCCCACAGCTAGGAAACTCCACAATAAAGAGGAACCACAAACTGCCACAATACAGAAAGGCCACCCCAAACATAGAAATATAAACAAGATGAAGAGGCATGTAAAGGAACAGGATAAATGCCCACAAAACCAAACAAAAGAGGAAGAGACAGGGAATCTACCTGATAAAGAATTCTGAATCATGATAGTGAAAATGATCCAAAATCTTGAAAACAAAATGGAGTTACAGATAAATAGACTGGCGACAAGGATTGGGAAGATGCAAGAAAGGTTTAACAAGGCCCTAGAAGAAATAAAAAAGAGTCAATATATAATGAATAATGCAATAAATGAGATCAAAAACACTCTGGAGGGAACCAATAGTAGAATAACGGAGGCAGATGATAGGATAAGTGAGGTGGAAGATAGAATGGTAGAAAAAAATGAAACAGAGAAGAAAACGGAAAAACGAATGAAAAGAAATGAGGACAACCTCAGAGACTTCTGGGACAATGTTAAACGCCCCAACATTCGAATCATAGGAGTCCCAGAAGAAGACAAAAAGAAAGACCATGAGAAAATACTTGAGGAGATAATAGTTGAAAACTTCCCTAAAATGGGGAAGGAAATAATCACCCAAGTCCAAGAAACCCAGAGAGTCCCAAACAGGATAAAGCCAAGGTGAAACACCCCAAGACATATATTAATCAAATTAACAAAGGTTAAACACAAAGAACAAATATTAAAAAACTGCAAGGGGAAAACAACAAATAACACACAAGGGGATTCCCATGACAGTAACAGCTGATCTTTCAATAGAAACTCTTCAGGCCAGGAGGGAATGCCAGGGCATACTCAAAGTGATGAAAGAAAATAACCTACAGCCCAGATTAATGTATCCAGCAAGAATCTCATTCGAATATGAAGGAGAAATCAAAAGCTTTATGACTACTATTCAAAATAGTTTTGGAAGTTTTGGCCACAGCAATCAGAGCAGAAAAAGAAATAAAAGGAATCCAAATTGGAAAAGAAGTAAAATGCTCACTGTTTGCAGATGACATGATTCTCTACATAGAAAACCCTAAAGATTCCACCAGAAAATTACTAGAGCTAATCAATGAATATAGCAAAGTTGCAGGATATAAAATCAACACACAGAAATCCCTTGCATTCCTATACACTAATAATGAGAAAATAGAGAAATTAAGGAAACAATTCCATTCACCATTGAAATGAAAAGAAGAAAATACTTAGGAATATATCTACCTAAAGAAACAAAAGACCTATATATAGAAAACTATAAAACACTGGTGAAAGAAATCAAAGAGGATACAAATAGATGGAGAAATATACCATGTTCATGGATCAGAAGAATCAATTTAGCGAAAGTGAGTATGCTACCCAAAGCAATCTATAGATTCAGTGCAATCCCTATCAAGCTACCAATGGTATTTTTCACAGAGTTAGAACAAATAATTTCACAATTTGTATGGAAATACAAAAAACCTTGAATAGGCAAAGCAATCTTGAGGAAGAAGAATGGAACTTGAGGAATGAATCTGCCTGACTTTAGGCTCTACTACAAAGCCACAGTCATCAAGACAGAATAGTATGGTACTGGCACAAAGACAGAAATATAGATCAATGGAACAAAATAGAAAGCCCAGAGATAAATCCATGCACCTATGGACACCTTATCTTTGACAAAGGAGGCAAGAATATACAATGGAGAAAAGACAATCTCTTTAACAAGTGGTGCTGGGAAAACTGGTCAACCACTTGTAAAAGAATGGAACTAGAACACTTTCTAACACCACACACAAAAATAAACTCAAAATGGATTAAGATCTAAACATAAGACCAGAAACTGTAAAACTCCTAGAGGAGAACATAGACAAAACACTCTCTGACATACATCACAGCAGGATCCTCTATGATCCACCTCCCAGAATATTGGAAAGAAAAGCAAAAATAAACAAATGGTAAGTAAGTAAGTAAAGTCACTCAGTCGTGTCCAACTCTTTGTGACCCCATGGACTGCAGCCCACCAGGCTCCTCAGTCCATGAGATTCTCCAAGCAAGAATACTGGAGTGGGTTGCCACTTCCTTCTCCAGGGGATCTTCCCAACCTAGGGATCGAACCCGGGTCTCCCGCATTGGAGGCAGACGCTTTAACCTCTGAGCCACCAGGGAAGTACCTAATTAAAATTAAAAGCTTCTGCACAACAAAGGAAACTATAAGCAAAGTGAAAAGACAGTGTTCAGAATGGGAGAAAATAATAGCAAATGAAGCAACTGACAAACAACTAATCTCAAAAATATACAAGCAACTCCTGCAGCTCAATTTCAGAAAAATAAACAACCCAATCAAAAAATGGGCTAAAGAACTAAACAGACATTTCTCCAAAGAAAACATACAGATGGCTAACAGACACATGAAAAAATGCTCAACATCACTTATTATCAGTGAAATGCAAATCAAAACCACAATGAGGTACCATTTCATGCATCAGAATGGCTGCAATCCAAAAGTCTACAAGCAATAAATGCTGGAGAGGGTGTGGAGAAAAGGGAACCCTCTTACACTGTTGGTGGGAATGCAAACTAGTACAACCACTATGGAGAATAGTGTGGAGATTCCTTTAAAAAACTGGAAACAGAACTCCAGCAATATGACCCAGCAATCCCACTACTGGGCATACACACTGAGGAAACCAGAACTGAAAGAGACACATGTACCCCAATGTTCATCTCAGCAGTTTATAATAGTCAGGACATGGAAGCAACCTAGATGTCCATCAGCAGACGAATGGATAAGAAAGCTGCGGTACATATACACAATGGAGTATTACTCAGCCATTAAAAGAATACATTTGAATCAGTTGTAATGAGGTGGATGAAACTGGAGCCAAGTACAGAGTGAAGTAAGCCAGAGTGCAGTAAACCAGAAAGAGAAACACCAATACAGTATAATAATGCATATACATGGAATTTAGAAAGAGGGTAATGATAACTCTGTATGCAGGACAACAAAAGAGACACAGATGTGTAGAACAGTCTTTTGGACTCTGTGGTAGAGGGCGAGGGTGGGATAATTTGGGAGAATGGCATTGAAACATGTATATTACCATGTGAAACGAATCACCAGTCCAGGTTCAATGCATGACACAGGGTGCTCCGGGTTGGTGCACTGGGTTGACCCAGAGAGAGGGGATGGAGAGGGAGGTGGGAGGGGGGTTCAGGATGGGGAACACATGTACACCCGTGGTGGATTCATGTCAATGTATGGCAAAAGCAATACAATATTGTAAAGTAAAAATAAAAAATAAAAGCTAAACAAGCAAATGGCAAAGTAATTCTCTTATATTCTTGCCACAAAAAGATAACTTTCTGTGTTTTAACAAAATGTTCTACCATACAGTTTTAAAACTAATTGGTTCACATATATTATTTGTCATTAATAACAAAACTGCATGGAACACTTCATGAAATGATACATGATGAAATTGAAAAATCACTTTGGGGATCAACAAATGCCTTAATTTTACCCCCTTTTGGTTTCATTTTCTTACATATAAAAGAAGTTTTAGAACTAGTTTTCTTGGTTCTTTGCTGCCCTGAACCTCTTTATTAAATTTTTTCTACTTCTTTTGGAATTATTACTCCAATCTTTTGCTAGGGAACATAGTGAAAAAATAGCAACTAACATTGCAAACTTAGTTCAGCCTGGATACATAGATTTTTCATATTTAATTCTCCTAAAAAATCTGTATTATCTTCTTTTTACAGATAAAAAAATTAAGATTTTCTTAGGGTTAAAAAATTGAAATTCTCTTGAGGGAAAGGGAAGGAGAGAATGGGAAATTATTGCTCAACGGTTACAGAGATTGTTTGGAGTGATAACATTGTAGAAACTGGTGATGGTTGAACAACACCGTCAATGTAATTAACACTACTGGGTTATACACAAATGTGGCTACAGTGGCAAACAATATTTAATTACAAAAAAATTTTTAAGACATTTGTTAAGTCAGCCAACAGGACCCTCTTTTTTTTTTTTTTAACAGCCTTAATGAGGTACAACTGGCATAACATGCTGTGAATTGAAGCTGTATATGGTATGATATATGCATACATTGTGTAATGATTACAATAGTCAGTAACACATTCATCACCTCACATACATTTTTTGGTGTGAGATGGTGTTAAACCTTCTAGTAACTTTCAAGTATTTTTCCATGTTGTTAACAACTTTCCATGTTGTTAACTATAGCCATCATGCTATACATTACGTCCCTTCAACTTACCTTATAAAGGAAGTTTGTACCATTTGACCAACATCTCCCCACCCCTCAGCCTCTGGCAATCACCAATGTACTGTTTCTATGAACCCATACTCTTTAACATGAATGCTATTTGCATGTTGACAGTGTTTCATAACCCAATGAAATAATGGTGAAAATCTAATACGTGACAGAGGCTCAGATTTTATAAAATTATAGTCACTCAAGCTTCTGAAAAGGTTAAGTCCACAATTAATTTTAATACATCTAATACTTCAAATTTCCTAGTTTAAATTTTTGATCATTAAAATCCACTGTGGCAGGAAGATGACTTCAGAGATGTAAACTGGTTATTTTGGCTTTATACTACCCTATTTGATGATTCAGGGGTACAGTTTTAAATATCCTGTGCCTTTACAGTATTGATAGTTTAAACCACTATCTATATTAGAGCTGATTCTATTCCTCAAGTCCCGTAGACCTGTTTTTGCTCAAGAATCACTTAAGAAGAATCAGATAACAGAAACAGATCCAGTGATTATATAATTTTTAAGCTTGATGGTCTGAGAGGTTGGACTAGACTAGATAAAAGTCACACAGGCCTATAGTTTGTTTTCTTAAAATTAGATGGCATGAAAATTTCATCTGGCAAGCTATCTTTCTGTAACATTGAGGAATATTAAGATTAGCTGAACCAAAACAAATAACTCTCTGAATGTTCCCACAGTCTCCCAACTGAAAGTCCAAGTTGTTCTAGAAACAGGAAGACCGAACTGTGCTGCCATCAGTGGGTACAAATAAAGGATAAACAGACTTTTCACTTAAAGAACATCTTTATTTAGTCTTTAATATACAATATTACCTTTAATTTATAAAAATTATGTATGGAGGACATAACTGGAAATCAGTTCAGGAGTGGCCGGTGGGTACCAATTTAGGAGGTTATACTTGCCCTACTTATTAGTTTAGGGAAAAATTATACCAGTAAATTTGAAACCAGTAAGATTGAGAAATGGCATTTCAACTTCTGAATCCAGTATTAAAACTGTGGATGTTTATTCAACTTATCCAACAAAAACTAATTTCTAAATTTTCTAAAAAATAACTTTTCCCAAGAGGTGAGCTTATCTCCATGGATTTTTCTGGTATATAATTTGCAGTAGAAGTCTGTAGCTTTCAAACAGCAGCAACACATTTTTAATTATTTAAAATCTTCTGCATATTAACGTGTACGTATGTGGGTGTACGTGTCTGTGTACTCACACTTACATTCACACTGAGCCAAAGCCATCTGTGTTATATGCTGGACCTAGAAAGGTAATTCATTTATGGTGTGTGTCCCCTGTCATTCTGAGTACAGGCTTCCCCTCTTCTAGGATTTCCAAATATAGTGAAATATTTGGTAAACTTCTTTGTGAAAAATGCTATCCTCAGGAAGTTCGGTGCAGTGCAGTGTACATATGTACTAGCAATGTGGTATCGTGTAATTTCATGAGTTCTGCTGGGCTCAAAGGTTAAAGTGGATTAGTTGTTAAGCAATTAAAAGGCTGAGGATGCTTTAATTTAAATATAATGCACGCTGATATTCTGAAATACTTTTGACTTGAAAAGGATTTAGCAAGTGCAAGAAGAGAAGGGAACTCTTTTGGACACATCTTTTTCTCTGCATTTCTCAGATTTAGGCTGTTGCAGAGGCAACAAGGGAAAGAGTACCTTTCTATAGTCTAAAAAGGAATAGTAGTTGCCACATGGCAACTGAGCCACATAACCCATTTTCTGTTGCTTAAGATTTTTTTAGGAGATTGACTTCTGTAGCACAAAGGTCAGAAATATAATTTCACATTCTTGTCATAGGGCCCTAAGAGTATTCAAGTGGAGGAATTTTGCAGCTCCAGCCATCCAGAGTCTTGGTCCAAAGGTCAATGAGCAAGCAGAACCTGGAGCAAATATATTAATTCTGATACCACAGAGACCCTTCCTTTTACATGGAGACGCTGGAATTGTGGCATTAAATGACAAGAAAGGATAAGGGCTGACAACATACCCCACAAACAAAATGCCTCTTTCAAGATAGCTTACCATAATGAAACCTGAATAGCCTCCAGAGTATAGCTATTTTCAAGAAAACATATATAGCTTTAGGTTACACAAATACATATGATCGTACATACACGACTATTTTTTTGCTTTAAAAACGAATTATGTATTCAAAACACAGATAAAAGATGCATATCAAAGATTATAGGGTCTTACACAAATTAAAATTGGGATCAAGGATTAACAACTGATCCATGGGCCAAATCTAGTCCTCCATGTTCCAGAAAATAAAGTTTTATTGGAAAACAGCCACCGACATCCCTTCCTTTACATGTTGTCTATACTTGCTTTGATGGCTCAAAAGCAGAACTGAGTAGTAGAGATAGAGACTGTATGGCTCACAAAGCCTGAAATACTCGCCGTCTGGCTCTCTGGAGGAAAGCTTGCTAATCCATAGATCACAGAGAAAATGACCTGAATGAGTGGAAGGAACAGAAAATCATCTTCATCAATGTTCTGGAACCAACGAAGCACATTAAAATATCTCCAGATCATATCTGGTTACTCAGATATTCTGCTTAAAATCTGTGCAGCCAAAAGTAGTTAACAACAGTGTTCATTAATTAACAGAGACAATACTAAAAATCTTTCTGTGTATCATTGTATTTATGTATATGTCTACATAAAGAGTGGATTAAGATATGAGCTAGCCAATCTGAGTATAAGGAAACCTAGAGAAAAATAAGAACTCAAAATACCATTACTAGGAACTGTTATTAGGAACTTAGAAATATTTCAGTATATTCTTCTTTTATATTTAACAGCATGAGACCATTACTAGGAACCACAGCAGAGCATAAACAATTTACAAGTAACTGCAAATTTTACCCATTTAATTATGTGACAAAATTTCCTGAATATAAAATAACCAGCATTTCTATAAAACATTAATTTTTAATTATGTAATTAAAGTGATAATAGCAAAATAAGAATGTTTTTATTTCTAAAGTAGATATTTTAGTCAAAGTTGCATCAGAAATCAAGTATTTCTTTTGACATTTTCAAGAGACTTTAGTTATTAACTACAATTATAGCTGTTAGTAGTATATAGTAACATATTGTTTAAAATATATTATAAACCATTTCTTTTCTTCTTTAATTTAAAGGAAATATAAAATTAAGGATTTTGTAACATGAATCACACTGTAAAACACTTAAAATGGTATGAACAACTCTTATACAGAAAATGCCACTGGAATCACAAAGTGTTCTAACACTTGAAAGTGCCAAGCACAGTGCTTGGCACACATTAGGTATGCTGTGCTTGTTCACTCACTCACTCACTCACTCATTCATTCATAAGGAATCCACGCCTAAGGAGAAACTCCAAGGGCAAGCACAACAAATTTTACCAACAAATTTGAAGTTTTGACAAAGACTTTGGCAATGGAGAATGGGAGAGGAGACGTTAATGATCAAAATTTCAAACTGCTTGGTTAAAATCTACCAACTGAAGCCCTGGGTTGTCCTAGAGAACATCGCAGAGAATCAGGGTCAATATTCCACAACAGAAATATATTCCTTCAATACCCAGGTTTTGCTTTTACACATAAACATCTGCTCAAAGACAAGAATAAGTTGGTGTCAGACATAAGACAGCACATCTCTGCAACCCACCAGAAAGGAAGAATCCTGTGACTGGGTACCTATTTTTCTGCACTGAGACTTCTTTTTGGTTGGGACCACATTCTCTTGGTTTTAACAACTTAATACTGGTTTGAACCAAAAACGTGATTCTAAAATTCTAAAAGAAAGAAAAATAAATATAGAAGGTAGAGGGGTGTTCAACATCTATTTCTCTTGTATACCAAATGATTTATCTACTCTGCACATTTGTGCCAAAGGCACAAAGTAATATGTCTGCTTTTGAGGAGGCACCTGGAAAGGAGCATTGCTAGGCTCTTTGCAGAAGGTCTTAAAAATGTAACAAATGTTTAACCTGAGTCATAAGGTCTACAAAATGCAAAGGACTGTAAAGGACAGAAAAAGAGTAAAAAATAAGCTCAGAAACTAGCAGAATATGGAATAATATAAGGATTGATCTTGGAGAAAAGAAATTTTTAAATCCTTAACAAAAATAAAACATGAAACTGGCAACTCGTAGCTGACTTAAATGTAATTGCCTTTGGTATTCAGAAAAGAAAAAAAAGAAAAAGGAAGCACTGTCATAAGCTCTAGTCTTCTCACCATCACAAGGAAGATAAGGAGATGATGAAGACTCTTCCTTTGTCCCTCTCATGAGTTTTTGCTTGTACCAGAACTAGCCATGCTTATACACTTCTGTCTTTTCTTGAGCTCCAGAAAGACAAACAGAGCACTTGGTGTGGGGGTTTTGTCTTCTTATTCCTTGAGAAGTTCCTGGGGAACCAAGAAGTTTCCTTTACTCTGCATTCTTCTAAATGAAATGAAGAAGTGTTCATTGCCATCTACAAAGCTGTTTTGGGTCTTTTGCCAAGTCAAGTCATTCATTTTTTTTAAGTGACTCATAAGTGGGCTTGTGCTATTTTTAGGAGCAAAGCTAATGTTTTTTGAGAACCAAACACTTTTCCTTTCTCTTCTAAAGTTAGTCATCTACCTTTTTCATTTAAAATTTTTAGTTTTTCAACTAGTAAAAGATATTATAATTTCAAAATATGTACTAAAATTTAAGTTTCCTAAAGATTTAAATAATGCAACTGGCTCTACATCCTTACTTTCTATGTATAGTGAAAATCTTGAGGTGGTTATCATTTATGGATCATCTTCTGAACTATGTGAACTGTTGACTATTTGTGGTATAAGATGAACACCCTGAAAATATTTAATCATATTAATTTACTAAATCTTTTTCCAATGTAAATCTACCACATGCTAATAAAAATAAAAAAACTATCAAAATAAGACAATAAACCTTCAGAACTCTAAAGTGGGCTTCCTACACATTGTTTTATGACATCTTCAAATTCATAGTAAATATTAGACTAATACTACTACTCCCAACTATTACTGCCAATGGAGGCTGTTTGTATTAAGTGTAAGGAAGAAAAAGCATCTTGTACTGTGACAAAATTTAAGGGGCAGAAAATTTATAAGCCTTATTTATCTTTTAGTTCCTGATAAAATTTAAGTTATTCCCCCACAAATATAAAGAAATATTGCAAAATCTATTGATGGTAAGAGAAAGCCCCTTAGATATATTTCAAATTTAGTGTAATATAAATTATACCACATTTTAATTACTAAATATTACTTTGAAACTACTCTAATTCTTTGGATTTATATAAATATCCTTGGAGAAAAAAAAGTTGTATTTATTTTTTACATAAAATGTTTATGAAAAGCTCACTCATCTGATGGGATAATAAAGGATCTCCTATCCCAAAAACAGTTAAGGAAGTTTCACTACATTTTGTTTTTGATTTAATAAATTGTGAAAGTAATCTGGTTCATCAAGGTAAATTCAGAGCTGCATAACAGTGCAGTGAATTTTGCTAAGCCACACAAAGAGCTGAAAATTGAGGGAGTCTACTAAGGTCAAAGTGAACAAAATTTACTTGGTAGATTTGCTGGTCTGAAAAAATAATCTCCTACCAACAAAACCAAGGCTTTCTCTTAGAACAGGTTTCAAGGCAACAAACTGCAGCACTTTCCCCACTTTGTGTCATGCTACCAACACGAGACCGAACAACATGCACGGAATTCCAAACCCAGGCTCGTCAGTAATGGTGATGATAAGTAGTAGTTTCAATGATTCCATATGGAGACAAAGACTTGAAGAGTATTCTTTGTGAATCATGTCCCCAGAGAAATCAAATTTAACCAAGAAATTTCAACGGGCTAGACTGCAATTTGAAATGGCTGCCAGTCTGCATCTAATGGGAACTTGAACATTCAGAGAGGGACAGGTATTCTGTTTCTTTTTCCAGTCTTCTGCGGCCTATGCAGTCACATTGTTCTTTTGCTCTTGTTTATTTTAATCCATTCCATTATTAAAAATGGAGGGGAAAAGAGGACAAACAATGTGTAAATATTGTGACTTAAGAGCTGCTCCACTTTGGGAGGAAACAAATGTATAATTGGTTCCAAAGCCATCTCCAACTCCTGCAAGGTGCTGCACATTCTTGGCTTATTCTCAGGAAGTATAGCCTCCAGATCCCAGGACTCTAGAAATAACAGCAACAGGCATAATTTTTCAAGTGATCATCTCATTAAGAATCAAAGCACATCAGGTCTCTGTCCTACATACACCAGAATATGTTTTGGTCAGGTATAAAATGGAATCATTTCAAAGTTGAAATATCTACAAGTTGAAAAGTCTTGCAGGGAATAGTCATGTTTCACCCTGCCATGTTGACTTAAGAGGTCCAGGTTTCCAAAAGGCCCCTCTCCAGACTAATTTCTGTAGTGGTCCATGTAAACAAAACACAGGTGAGAATGGTCTTTCTGGAGCTGCATTCATCGAACAGCAGGATTTCTTGAAAGTGTGGTGTTGGCTAAATGCAACACGGGCAAAGGATGAGCCTCTGTATTAAATACCCAGTGGTCTAAAGGTAAAAGGTCATCACCGGAGAACAGCAGATACAAATACCTGAAAATTTAAAGGAAAAAAAAATCAGTTTCAACTAGAATTCAACAAGATTAGGTGATCTCAGTTATAATGGGAAAGTAAACCAGTAACCTATTTTGAGCAACTTTGATGAAAAAGAAAATGAACCTCAATCATTCAAATGATTAAAAACACAAAGGCAATGTATTCCAGAAAAGTGCTTAATAAAACCCAGTAAGATGAACAACTAGACCTCTGAAAGAAGGCAGTTAAAAAGCAAATTCCACATACCTGTCTGAAGCACATAAAACAATAATGCTGTAAAATGGCATAAAACAAACCAATCCATGGTTTTTTAGAGACATTCTTTTAAAATTCAGATGTAATATCAATCATATGTTTTGGCAACTTACAGAGATCACAGTATAACTACAAATTAATGTGTATGTGTGTGTGTGTGTGTTAGTCGCTCAGTCTTGTCTGACTCTTTGGGACCTCATGGATTGCAGCCTGACAGACTCCTTTGTCCATGGGATTTCCTAGGCAAGGATATTGGAGTGGGTTCCACTCCCTTCTTCAAGGCATCTTCCCAACCCAGGGATCAAACCCAGATTAATAAACACTAAAGAAAGTAAGTGACGCATATAGTTTGGACATAGCAATGACTTTATATAGTCCTAATACATTAGTTTTTATAGTTCTTGGAGCAGATATTACAAACTGTTCAAAAAAGTTCTAGAAACATTATGGATTTACAGGATGGTTAATCACTTATTAGTCTCTCTTAAGAGGTAATAGCATTGTTTATATGAAGACATATATATTTATACCTCTCCATGAACACTGCAGGGCACAGGGGTAACTTAGAAATTTAAAACAGTTTACACAATGATTTTTACCGTTATAGGTAAAAATATCATATGTATATCACATTATATATCATAATTGGGCAAATTCCAATATAAATTCTATTGGGGGTTATCAAAATGAGCATAAAACAACTATACAAAGTTGACAATCTAGGTTATAATTCTTGATCTTAGCAGTAAGTAGCTGGGCTTTACTTAAGGCTTTGGTGAAGAATTCCTTTACAGTAATTTAGCTAAACTTTCTTTATTTTAAAAATAGGCACATTAACATCTTTTCATTTTACTGTTATAGTTCTTGATGAGAGAGTAAAACCATACAGCACTGAGGTAAATGGAGGCTGCTTATCAACTGTATAACTGGTAAAGCTGGAAAGGAGAGTAACAGGGCCTCTAGTTTCACTCTTTGATCCCACACCTTGAGACCTGCTTGACTGACTTACTCACCAGGTAACAGGCAGAGAAGCTGGAATTGAAAAAGGCTTGGATGGACATAGCAAGAGACTCTGCTGGGTCTGCTTACTGTACAGAGATGAGAAGCACAAGCTCTCTGTGTTCTGGGTGCAAACATGTCTAGAAGAGCTATGTTCTGTGCAATTTCATGTCTTTTGGCTAAATGTGGGCTAATGCAGCAGGCTCCCTCTAATTGTAACACTTCTTGGGAGAGGAGNCTCAGGGCAGGGCTGCAGCTGAGGGGAAATTGAGGTGACAGACAGCCCTGGGGGGGCGGTGGTGACACTGTGTCTTGTGCTTTTCAATGACATGAGTGCAGGGCTTCTGGGAGCTTTCTCAGAAATATTGTGAAGTTAATGTGAGTTTGCATGAGGAACTTATAGGGGTGAGTTTTCTAAAATCCTCATGTCCTAGGGCATAACGCATGCAGGATCTCAGAAAATGTTCTTTGGCTGCACAAGTGGCCTCCCATTAGCTTTTGGCTGAGGTTGTTGGGGTTTCAGGTCACAGGGGTGGGTGGAGGACGCTGCCATAGACAGTGGAGTAACTAAGAGCCTGAGAGGCAGGGGAGGTGGGGCAGAAAATGAGCTGCTTGGGGAAAGAGCCAAGACACCTGGAGAGCTTTGGGTGCTGTCATCTAGCCCTTCCGATCAATCTCACACCTGGCTCCTATCCTGGACAGAGTGAGGGGTGGACGGCATTGGTTCATAGGCCGAGTCCACTGACAACTCCTATACTGTGGTTGGTTTGAGTTGTCTTTTCCTGGCTGGTGTGAGGAAGTTTACTTACTTGTGTTCTGTAGCTTCACATCCTCTACCAAATGCACAACTCATTCCTCTAGTGGTGAGAGAGAACCTGAGACCCATGAAAGATCTTAGTGAAAATCTCCCTGCTTGCCTGCCACCTCTTCTTGCTGAGTGTCTACGTGACATCAAACTTGTGTTTTTGGTTGGGATGGGACCTGGTTCAGAAATGAGAGCTGTGCAGAAGGGTCAGGACTGTGGGAGGCTTAGTGAGATGGGCTATACCCTCAGGAATGGGCGGTCACTCACCAATCCCAGCCCAGGATTCAGAAAAAAGGCCATCAGGAGCAGGAGTGTCAGCATCTTCCTGAAGATCTGTCCAGGTCACAGCTGCTGGGGTTTCTTCCTTCCAGACACAAAGCACAGGGGAAGGAAGGAAGGGAGGCTCAGTGTCCCCACAGATATCCCAGAGGTGTGCTCCCCCCTAGCCAGGTGTCAGCATGCCGCACATGACCACCTTCTCTGCCCTGGATTGGGAGAGAATGACACCATCATCACACTCACACACAAAGACTCACCAGAAGGCATAAGAAAGTGAAGCCTGTGGTGCAGCCAATGTTATCTAGTCCAACCTTCTACTACTTGCCAAGCAACAGGCCAATAAATCATGAGATGAGTTGTTGAAGCAAGGAATAGCAACTTTATTCAGAAAGCTAGCAGACCAAGAAGATGGTGGACTCCTGTTTCAAAGAACCACCTAACCTGAGTTAGAATTCAGGCGACTTTTATACTAGAAGGAAATGGAGTAAAGTCAAACATTTCTGGTTCGACTAGCCTCAGGACGGTCTTGTTCATTTCTTCTGTCCTGCAGTCTTTCATCAGTTGGCTTGTTTCCTGTGAGCTAAACAAAGGTATTTTAGCTAGTGGGGTATCTCTTCACGGCTGCTCCAGCAAAGCACAGCCACTGCACCTTACCTTGGACAAGGGTATATGCTTATATATAAATGTTTCTCCATGTCAGCACCTATAGCTGTAACAAGTGGAACTTGAGTTCCTGCTGACCTCCATCTCTAATCTGCTGGTGCCCAGATGGTCCTCACCCCCCTCCCTTGCTTGTCTGCAGCAGTCAGGAGCCTGGCGGTCCCATTTGCCCTCTGCTGACCTAGCTGTTGATGTGTGGCTGTGTCAGTTGTTAACCAGGTCCCAGGCAGCAGCTTTGCTGAGTAGGACAGTGCTGTCATGCATGTGGTAGGTGTGTTTTTAAGATCCCCCTCCTCCTTCTTTGGGACTAAAAGTAGACTTTAGGTAAAACTTTGAGCTGAATTAAAACTGCCTCCTGTCTCTCCCTGAAAACCCATGCTGCTGCCAGGTGGATATCTAAATCTTTTAAAACCCCAGGAACTTAATCTGTATGTTCAGGCTTAGCCCTTTAGAAACAGCTATGATATCATAACCTGCGGTTAGCATTTGTAACTGTTTCTTACCCAATTTGCCATTGTATCCAGAAGAGTTCTCACTTTCTCCCACAGGAAGAAGTTCTGGTATGAAGGTCCTTCCTTGGGCTCTCACTTGGTAAGTAGGAGGAGCAGTGACAAGCATTTTGGTATCTCAGAGGGCAGGAGGCCCTGCCTTGGGCAGCACTCCAGCCTGTGATCCGTCTGCATCAGTGCTGGAGGGGTGAACCTGCATACGCTGCTAACGTGGGGATTTGACCTTTAAAAAAATTACAGCACAGTTTTCCGGAATGTTGTATCTGTTATCAGGTTCTAACATGGTGACGTCCATTCAGGTTGTGTGTGTGTAACACAGATATGTGTAGGTATGCAGGCACTCCTTGTGTTGCGTTTGTTACTGTGTTTTTTACGGATTGAGGTCTGTGGTATCCCTGCTTTGGCAGGTCAGTGTCAGCATGTTTTAGCAATAAAGTGTTTTCAGTTAAAGCATGATGTTGTCTTTAGATGTATTGTTCCTGCACACTTAATAGACTACACTGTAGTGCAGATGTAACTTACATGCATCAGGAATCCAGAAAATTTGTATGACTTACTGTATTGTGATATCTGCTTTATTGTAATAGTCTGGAAGGAACCTGCAGTATCTCTGAAATACATTGTATTGTATCGTGGAAGTATATGTAACGAATGGTCCCTTTTAGAAAAAAATACACTGTGTATACTAGAAATCTACTGCTTCGCTGAGTATGCTAAAGCCTTTGGCTGTGTGGATCACAACAAACTGAAAAATTCTTAGAGATGGGACCACCTTACCTGCCTCCTGAGAAATCTGCATGCATGTCAAGAAGCAGCAGTTAGAACCGGACATGGAATAACAAACTGGTTCCAAACTGGGAAAGGAGTATATCAAGGCTGTATATTGTCACATTTACCTTATATGCAGAATACATCATGCGAAATGCCAGGCTGGATGAAGCACAAGCTGGAATCAAGATTTCCGGGAGAAATATCAATAACCTCAGGTATGCAGATGACACCACCCTTATGGCAGAAAGTGAAGAGGAACTAAGAGCCTGTTGATGAAACTGAAAGAGGAGAGTGAAAAAGCTGGCTTAAAACTCAACATTCAAAAAAAGATCACGGCACCTGGTCCCATTACTTTATGGCAAATAAATGGGGAAACAAAGGAAACAGTGGCAGAGTTTATTTTCTTGGGCTCCAAAATCACTGCAGATAGTGACTGCAGCCATGAAATTAAAAGACGCTTACTCCTTGGAAGAAAAGCTATGACAGACCTAGACAGCATATTAAAAAGCAGAGACATTACTTTGCCGACAAAGGTCAGTCTAGTCAAAGCTATGGTTTTTCCAGTAGTCATGTATGGATGTGAGAGTTGGACTATAAAGAAAGCTGAGTGCCGAAGAATTGATGCCTTTGAACTGTGGTGTTGGAGAAGACTCTTGAGAGTCCCTTGGACTGCAAGGAGATCCAACCATTCCATTCTAAAGGAGGTAGTCCTGAGTATTAATTGAAAGGACTGAAGCTGACGCTCCAATACTTTGGCCACATGATATGAAGAACTGACTCAATGGAAAAGACCCTGATGCTGAGAAAGACTGAAGGCAGGAGGAGAAGGGGACGAGAGGATGACGTGGTTGGATGACATCACTGACTTGATGTTTGAGTAAGCTTGAGGAGTTGGTAGTGGATAGGGAAGCTTGGCGTGCTGCAGTCCATGGGGTTGCAGAGTCAGACACAACTGAGCAACTGAACTGATGCTGGAAACAACTGAATTGTACTTTTTAAGAGGGAGAGTTTTATGGTATGTGGATTACATTTCACTAAGAATTTTTTTGGAAAAATATATGTACTTGGCCATACTTTTAATTTTGAAGGGATGCTAGGTAAAATCTAGACGGATCCAGGTCTGTAAAATGAAGTATATCCTCATGAAAGCTAAGGTGGCTGAGGGTGACCCTTGTGATCAGTAAGGTTTGCGTATAGGTGTCGTGTTGGCCTTTGTGTAATGTTGGCCTTTCTTCTTGATGGAGACCCAAGTCAGTCCTGAGTATTAATTGAAAGGACTGAAGCTGACGCTCCAATACTTTGGCCACATGATATGAAGAACTGACTCAATGGAAAAGACCCTGATGCTGAGAAAGACTGAAGGCAGGAGGAGAAGGGGACGAGAGGATGACGTGGTTGGATGACATCACTGACTTGATGTTTGAGTAAGCTTGAGGAGTTGGTAGTGGATAGGGAAGCTTGGCGTGCTGCAGTCCATGGGGTTGCAGAGTCAGACACAACTGAGCAACTGAACTGATGCTGGAAACAACTGAATTGTACTTTTTAAGAGGGAGAGTTTTATGGTATGTGGATTACATTTCACTAAGAATTTTTTTGGAAAAATATATGTACTTGGCCATACTTTTAATTTTGAAGGGATGCTAGGTAAAATCTAGACGGATCCAGGTCTGTAAAATGAAGTATATCCTCATGAAAGCTAAGGTGGCTGAGGGTGACCCTTGTGATCAGTAAGGTTTGCGTATAGGTGTCGTGTTGGCCTTTGTGTAATGTTGGCCTTTCTTCTTGATGGAGACCCACAAGTCATCCCAGTTGGAGTTCCTGACGAAGAGCACCTCTCGGAGAACCAGGAAGGAAGACCAGATACGCCTGAGGGCCCTGAACGGCCTCCTCTACAAAGCGCTCACAGACTTGCTGTGCACCCCTGAAGTGAGCCAGGAGTTGTGCGACCTGAATGTGGAGCTCTGCAAGGTAGCCACGGGACCTCGCACCCCGTCAGGCGCCTTGTGCTTGGGAGAGGCAGGAGGGAAGCTTGGTGTGCGCCTTGAGGTATCGGGAGGAAGGCTGGGGGACAGGCACAGACAGCGCCTGGTGCTCTGCCCGGGGTGAGGCGGGCCATCAGAGGAAGACCTGGGTCAGATGAATGGTGGCCCGTGCGCCTTCCCCTCAGGGTAAGGACAGGGAGCTGGCTCCTGCCGGCTTCAGCCTCAGGGTGGAGTGGGTTCACCCAGGGAGGGCAGAGGGCACTGAGGCGCTTCTGGGAGGGGGGGGGGGCAGAGTCAGGTCAGGGCTCGGGGCCAGCAGGGGCCTGGGGCCCTGGCGCTGGGCGCTGGTGCTGGGGGCGAAGCCAGGACTGCCCTTGGGTTAGTGCCTATCTCCTGACACCGTCTGTCCACGAGAGCCCAGGTGAACTGACAGTGATTTGGGGCGGGGGTGGGGGGCTCAGGTCTCTCTGACTTCAGACTTCTCTGCCTGCCGCGTCTTCTGGAGGGCGACCCTCTCTGAGGCTCAGAACACACACACGGAGGCTGTCCTGCGGAGGAGCGCTGCGCACATGAGGTGAGCCGTCCGCCTGACCCTGCCTGCCAGCTGGTGTGTTCACCACTTTTGCTTTTAAGGAAAATTTGGGAAGCATTTTCTTGAATTTCAGAGCAGAATTCACATCTTCATATAAGCCACAAGCCAGGTCAGTGTTTCTCTAAGTGGGTCCTGGTTCCCCGGGGACCCTCGAGGTCCTTTGTGGGGGGATGTTCATGAGGTTAGAGCTGTTTTCATGGTGAGGTGTGATTTTCCTTTCTCGCTGTGTGGACATTTGCACTGACGATGTCCTGGTCATCACTGTGGCATCAGCATGTACTCACGGTAATCAGCTGCCAGCTTCATTAAGAGTACCCTTGGTGAATAAGCAGAAGTTGCTCCTTTTATTAAATCTGACCCTTCAGCACATCTTTTTAGTATCTGTGGTGGAAAATGTGGATGAAGCCCTGGTGGTTGTCTTGGAAAAATATCGTGGTTGCTGGTTGTGACCCGGAATACGCATTTTTTACTTGGAAGAACAAGTGAACCAACTATGGTTATTAAGATGTAGGTATTTGACAGACATTTTCTCCAAAGTGAGTAAAGTGAACTTGTCACGTCAAGAAAACAACTGACCATGTTTGACCAGTGATAAAATGCAAGCTTTCAGTGAAAATGAGAATTTTAGAAAGCCTGTACCCACTACTGTGAGTTTGACAGCTTTGCAGTTCATAAGACCCTTTTGATGAGATTGGAGACGATATATTGTAAAGTGCATCACATTCTGAAAAATACCAATGTATGATGTTACAGAATCAACAGTGGGGAAAGGTCAATTCAGAGGGCAAGAGGATCACAGGATTTTAATGTACAGATCTGGTGACTTGTCCATCTATCTGGTTTCAGATTCCACACTGCAGCCTTAAATAAACTACTTTTGTTGAGATTCTGTGTAGCATCAGAGAACGTTGACACCTTTCTGAAGGGCTGTTCACATACTCTTCCTTTTTCAGTTTCTGATCCGTGAGCTTACATTTCCCTCTTCTTTTTTAAGCAAAATAGTAGGACAGATTGAATGCAGATACAGAGGTGAGAATCTAGCTGACTTCCATTATGCTGAGTTTTAAAGAAATTTGAAACCATGTAAGCAGTGTCACTCTTTTTAATCTCATTTAAAATACACTTGTTACTTTAAATGAATTAATGAATACATATTTTTACATTTTTCAGCTTTACTTTCTAATGTGTTAAGTATTGATTGATGTAACCCACATAAACAAAAGGTCTTTGGTGTCCTCAGTAATTGTTAAGAGTATAAAGGGGGTTCTGAGACCAAAAATTGTGAGAACCACTGAGCTGGGTAGTAGGAAAAAAGTTACTCAGTTTTCTCCTCAGTCTTTAAAACGTGAAAAACCTCAGAACTGGGCTTTCTCCTTCCTTCTTCTCTCCTTTCTCCCTGGGCCTCCTGCCTCCACTGTACGGCAGGCTTTCATTTTTCTGCTTAAAGTTTTTATTTATTTTTGGCTGCTCTGGGTCTTCGATGCTGCACACGGGCTTTCGCCAGCTGTGGGGAGCCAAAGGCAACTCTAGTTGCAGAGCACGGGCTCCGGAGCACGGGCTCTGGAGCACAGGCTCCATGGTTGGGGTTCATGGGCTTAGTTGCCCCATGGGTGTGGGCTCTTCCTGGACCAGGGATTGAACCTGCGTCCCTGGGTTCTTGAGCCCTGGACCCCAGGGAAGCCCCCTGCTTCCTTTGTAGAAGGCGAGGGGGCAGGTGCTGCGAGCAGGGTCCTGCGGGTCTGTGTTCTCCTGCGTGCTTGCTTCAGCTGCTCTGCATTCCTCACAGTGTCGTGGTCTCTGAAGCCGGACGTCAAAGAGTGGTCAGTCACTCTCAGTTTTTACATTTCACAGAAACAAGAAAACGAGAGATTTCCAACAAGTGTTGAGATAACAGCATCGTTTTCTGATTAGCTTTTAGGTAATCAGAAAAGTGGGGCTTCCTTGGTGGCTCAGGGGTAAAGAATCACCTGCAATGCAGGAGACACGGGTTCAATCCCTGAGTCGGGAAGATCCCCTGGAGGAGGGCATGGCAACCCACTCCAGTGTTCTTGCCTGGAGAATCCCATGGACAGAGGAGCTGTCCATGGGCTGCAGTCCATGGGGTCGCACATAGTCAGACACAACTGAAGCGACTAAGCAGCAGCAGCAATCAGAAAAATCAGTTGAACAGAACGTTTCCCACCTCTTTGGACCGCCAGGCTTTAGTGTAAAGGTCTCCGCATGGCTGGGTGCCAGCTCTGTCGCTGAGCAGCTATGCTTGCATGTCCCAGCAGTGTTTTCTGTGTCTGGCGTCTGGTGGGGGGTGCTGGCGGCCACCCTTCTGTGGCGCTGCTGCTGGTGCCGTGAATGGAGGGACAGGATGCTGGCGGTGATGCCTGGCAGGCCATCCCAAGTTCACATCAGACTTGATCTCAAAAGTTACATTCAGAGAATTAAAAGCAGTTGTGATGATGCATTTTATACCCCCGTTGAAATGTGGCAGTTGGCTAAGGAAGACTTTTCATCTTTGAATACTGTGATGAACAAAACTCAGGTCTCGCCTCTTTGTGAGATGACATTTCTGTTTCTGGCGCCCCTCTGCCAGATGTCACCTCAGCTGCTCAAACCTTATTTTCTCTCCAGGCATCTTCTGATGTCCCAGCAGACCCTGAGGAATGTGCCGCCAATAGTGTTTGTTCAGGACAAAAAATATGCAGCTGTGATGGAGGTAAGGCTTTTGCGTAATTGCCTCTTTACTGTGTCAACTTTTGTATGCGTAAGGCTTACATTTAAGTTTTAAATATTCAAAAGAATACTGTGTACAGATATTAAAAGGTAATATTTGGAAAGGTACAAATGAAAAGTAGGGCTCCTGTGCCCCTGTCCTCAGCCTGGTTCCCCAGAGGAAGCCACATTGCATAGCTTTAATTTTTTGATGCTCGTCAGTATCACTGTCAAAACTACAACCCCGTAGTTGTAGTTTGAGTATCACACTCAAAAACTGCAACACTGTCTCTCGGTTCATAAATGTGATGCAGTCAGAGCTGCCCCCTGAGCGTGCCGCCTCCTCTCGCTTCCCTGGGTTTCAGTCTGTCTGTGGTTACTTTACACCATCAAGGCTGACACACTGACGTTCTGTCCTGGAACTGTCATTGTTTCATAGTTGTTTTCCTTGTTTTAAGTACAGGTTTTAGAGGTTGAAAACCTGTTAACATCCATGCATTTTCCATCTGGTGGTAGTTCTTGGTTATTAAGGTGTCTTACACCTTCCCAGGTTCACTGAAGAAGCTTGCAGCACTGCAGGAGGATTCGGTGGCGTGTTCAGTGTAAGACTAGGTAGTGCGTAGGTCACAGAGGACAAAGATCCAGTTGCACATTGCTGTCTCTCATTTTTCATCATACAACCTATACTGGAAACATTATTTGGATAATAGCCTCGTGGGTATGTGGTTTCTTTGCTAGAAGGGGAGCAGGAGTGAAGATGAGGAGCCACGTGTCAGCCCAGGTGAGGTTTCGGCTGTGGTGTGCAGACGCCAGCAGGAGTCCCCGTGCAGGGCTGTGGGAGGAGCCCAGCCTGTCCCGGAGAGTGGGCTCCCTGCTCGCACTGAACTGTGACTTGTCTCACTCTCTGTGGAGGAAGATTTCATGGTTGCAAGGTGCTCCCTGGCTGTGTAGGTGCTTTTCCAGAAGAGTCACTGGAGGGAGGGTATGTGCTCCCACCTGCATGCTTGTGTGTCTCTAGGGGGGCCTTTGTCCACTTCAGGGCTGTCTGTCCTACCACACGTGCCCAAGGGAAGTGCTGAAGGGCGGACACAAGCCACATGGTGATGGCGGGTCCTGCATGTGGAGCCACCAAGGGAAGGCCAGGCCATGGCTGGCCGCATCGTCCTGCGCTCTGTCTCACTGCAGTTAGGAGTAAAGGCTGGACCAGAATGGGTTTCTGATTTGGGCAGGTGATCGTCAAGGGCATGGTCACTGCTTCCCCTGGCTAAGTCAGAGCAGAGTTTTTCAGACTCTGTACGTTTTTAAGATTTAAAATCATCCATTGGTAAGCAGCTTGGATAGGCACAGAAATTTGAAATTAGTTCTGGATGAAACTTGGAGTCTTCTGTCAGTTTTTTTTCTAACATTGGTTGCAACAAAAGTTGCAAGTAGTTGCTACTGCTCCAGTTTGAACAGCTTACTTTGCGTTCTCAGGATAAAATGCAGTCTTCAGGTCATAGGTCTGGATGTTTGAAAGAGGCTGGGTAATCAGCTATGTCCAAACTGAAATCTAGGCAGTTCAGCAAAACTACTGGTACTGCCAGTGCTCACACTCAGGGCTGCCCAGCACTGGTGGTTCTGCCAGTGTGCACACTCAGGGGTGCCCAGCACCAGTGGTACTACTAGTGCTAACTCTCAGGGGTGCTCAGCACTGGTGGTCCTGCCAATGCTCACACTCAGGGGTGCTCATTGCTGGTGGTGGTAGCAGTGTGCACACTCAGGTGCTCAGCACCATCGGCCATCGGGAAAGTGAGTTCACTCCCCGTTTTAACTAGAGGAGGCCTGTTTGTCCTCGATATAGCATCGTCATCCTGTTCCTGGGTTTTCTGTGGACTGACTCGTGGCCGGTTCTGCCTCTTCTCACCTTGTGGTTTCAATAGTGTCACTTGTTGGTGATGACTTCCCGTGGATGTTGGGACCCGGTTGGGGGTCAGGCTGGCTGGGCTCGCACTGAAGTGGGAGGTCAGGCCTCAGTGCCCAGGCCGGGTGGGAGCACCTGGCGGCATCAGAGCAGGCAGGTGAAGGTGGGGGCCCTCGCTGGGCCCTGCTGAGAAGCAGAGAACATCCCAGCCTTGGCCCCGCATACCGCGCAGAGCTGGAGTCAAATGCTGGACTTTGTGACTCCCACATAGCCACGCTGAGAGGTTCTTTCCCTCAAGCAAATTCTGTGGCAAAATTGAAGCATTTTACAGAACCTCATTGGAAACGAGTAAGTGTCAGTAATTCAACTAATATATAACTGGTTCCTTTGTAAATTTGACTAACATTTACACGCTTTGAGTACAGTCTTTTTGAGAAGACTTGGTTCATTATCAGAACAAGTGTAACTAAGATCGCAGGCATGGGCAGCGTCAGGGAGGGAGCCCTGTCACGCAGCCAGGCCCTGAGGTGGCCGTGGCTCTGGGCGACCTGACACTTGCAGTCTGCTGGCACCCCGCTCTGGCGCAGGCAGTGGAGAAGCACAGCTCTTCAGTAACCCACTGTCTGTCCCGTTTCAGATTGATCGGCTGCTGGCAATTGCGGATTTTGGACCCCGGGGTGAAAAAGAAGACTTTGTGCCAAGTGACTTCAGGTGGTAACATGTGGACGTGTGTTTCTGATGTGTGCACACGCAGCTAGGGGTGTGCTGGTTTCCACAACCGCTGCATAATCCTGCCCGCCCCCCACCCAGGGTTGGCCCATGGCAGCCCACAGTGGCAGCCTGGCCAGTTACCCAGCACCTTGGAGAGGCTGTCAGGACGGCCTCCGGGCCCACTGGGAGTGCTGGGGCCTGGACGCTGAGTGCTGGTGGCTGCAGCTCACCCTCCCTGTTCCCTTGTGCATTATGTCGCGTGCCTGCTCCCAGCAGGCCTGCTCTAATGCTTAGGGAATGCTGTGAGTGAATGGCAGTGTCTTTGGAGCCTGCGTTTTGCTAGCAAGCAGTGAACATCAAGGTAGGCCTCTGAGAAGGTGGCGTGAGGATTCCAGGTGAGGGAGCAGCTCCACCGGATGTCTAGCCTGTGTCCTTAGATCGTCTACGTGAGCACCACTTGGGCACCGTCAGGGCCTCGGGGGCCAGGGCCTGCAGGAGCCAGCCTCCCAGGGGGTGGGGCAACTCTTGGACCCCTGAGCTAGGGCAGAAGCCCCGAGTGGCAGTGAGTCTCCACTTCCAGCTCAGTAAGGAACAGACCTGGGCAAGGCAGGTGGAGCGCCTGTGGGTGTGGAGCCCTTCCAGGTATGAGAGTGAGGGGCGTGCTGTAGCCAGATTGGGGTTTTGAGAGGATTGCTCTGGTTTTGCCCTCAGAATGGACTTGTCTTCTCTTTTGGTTCATCAGCTAACTAAAGACCAGCTCCCCATGATTCTGTTTAACTAGCCTAGTGCACTAGCCATGTTTAAGTGGGGAAGCAATGAAAATACACTTGATGTCAGCCCAGAATGTCTGCATCAGGAGCATGGTGGCCTGAGCCAGCAGCTCCGGGAGTGCTGGTCAAGAAGTGCTAGACTGGAGACTGCTGAACCAAAGCCCGCTTTGTGCTGGCTCCACAGCTCCACTGGAGAGGTGGCAGCGCATTGTGTGGGCGGGGGCTGATGGAGTGTTTGTACGCCATATGATATTTGTGCCTGATGTGACAACTCCCCTTCTCCTCCAGTGACCCAGAGGCTCTGGACGTGGCTTCACCAAGTGATACCCTGGGCCCTGCTGCACACTTGAACCTGTGTGGGATTGACCATGAGGCACTCAACAAGCAGATCCTGGAGTACAAGAGGAGGAGAGAGCAAGGGCATGGGAACACGGGCCCTCTGTGGCCAGAGCGCGTGGCTGACCGGATGAAGCAGATGAGGAGGAAGGCTAAGCCCCACATGGACGATGACCTCTCTCCCAAGAGCTATCTGCAGGGTGGGGAGTGACAAGCCCCTGGACGATTGAGGGGCCTTCTGCGGAGTGCGCCCCAGGGTACGAGTGGGGCTCCAAGAAGCAGAGCAGGAGCTGAGGTGGAGAGAAAGGACCAGAAGGCAGTGGATCATGACCTGGCTCCGGGCTTGTGCGCACTGCGAGTGCCATCTGCTCCCTTTGTGCGGTGTTGCAAGGGAGGCCTGTGGGAAGGGTGTAAAACCCTCTTGGTGGATGGGAACGGTCAGGCCTCCTTATTTGGGATCCACGTGTGCACGTTTGCTCACTCACTGGTTTCCCCACAGCCCCCAGATCCGTGGCTGCCATGCTCCCCTGGTCTTCCTGGACGTGCAGACCGTGGACACTTGAGTCCTGGGATGCACAGGTGGCCTCTGTTCACAGAGGTGCTGCTTTGCCTGCTTTGTTTCCTTGTACTGTGAATGGCTGTCCTCTCTGCAGTCAGGTTAGCGCCACATTAGCGCCTTTTGATGGAGAGGTCAGTCCTGGCCCTGAGTTGCTGACGAGTTCTTCTGAATGTGAGATTCTGTGCTGTGACTTCTAAAGAGAGTGCGCGTGTTAGATGAGCCTTGTTCGGAAATAACCATCTGAGTCTGACACAGAGAATGTGTCCTAAACTTGGGGTGTCTCGACACAACAGGTGTCAGCCTAGAAGTACTGCAAATGCTACCAACCCAGTTCAGACGATTGGAGAAGGGTTCCTGCTGAGATACAGCAGAGATGTTTGTAGCGCGGCTTTCAGGGTGTGTGATCCCCCTTCTCGTAACATCTCTTGGGAAGGTTGCCTGTATCCCAGCAGCAGTGGCATGGCCTGGATGCTCCATTCCCTGTCAGCACCTGGGACGAGGTACAGTGCCCGGCAGGGAGGCTGCCCCCGCTGGAGGGCCAGCAAGTGTCCTGGGACACTGGCCAGCCATGTGGGTACCCACTCTGGGCACATAGCTCTGCGTCTGGTGCGTGTGGTGCCCTGGAGGGGTGCGGGTACCTGTGTGGGTGTTTCCTTAGGAAGGTGGGTGCTCACACAACCTCTTGTCCAGACCAGAGATGTCTGGAAGGAGGACTGGCCAGTGTGAGGATGTGCACAGGACCTGCGCCGGCGGGCGGTGTGGTGCATGTGGGAGCGCCCGCCTCGAAGGACTGTGGGGTGCCTCCGGGGTGTTTCTGCTGCTCCTGTCTTGTCAGGCTGGAACCAGAGCTCACACACATGCCCTCGGAGGCTGGAGAAATGCCGTCTCAGTTCTACTGAAAGTTCATGGTGCTGCTGTAGCCTTCGTGTTGAAGGAAATCTGTGTCTTCTGCTGTAGCTTCCGTTGGGAGGAAGCCCTGCCCTGCAGCAGAGACAGCCCCAAACTGGCCACGACCAGTGGGGTGGCAGCAAGCTTCCCTAGACCTCAGGGCACTTTCCTTTTGTAGTCCTCTCATCTCTCACACTCACACACATTTAGACACACAAACAGCACAGTGTCACAGTGTGAGAACGTGCATGTGCGCACACACACTGCTACACCTTCCCTTTGTAGTCCTCCCAACTCTCATACAGACTCATATACACTCAGACACACACACAGCACAGTGTCTCAGTGTGAGAGCACACACACCCCTTCCCTTTGTAGTCCACCCAGCTGACAGTGCAGTGTCTCAGTGCAAGGCTGTTGGTAGCCTTCCTGCCGCTGGGCCCTGAGTCTTCGTGAGAGGAGTCTTGCTGTTTCCCTCCCAGAACAGCCATGTACAGTGTTAAGACCAATTCTGAGCCCCAGGTGCAGAGGGCAGAAGGGAGGTGCTGTCACGTTCCCTGGGGATGGCAGCTCCAGGTGCCCATGGACTCTCCTCTAGTAGCATCCCAGCAGCAGGAGCCTGGCCTCCACTTCTTTCCCTAGAAAACTCAGCTCGGTCTAACCAGGAGCTTCACTGAACATGCTGTGTGAGCGGCAGCTCTGAGGCAGCGATTCAGTGTTTCACTTTACCCTCTGAAGTGCGTGCAGGTAGTCTCGCCAGTGTTTGAAGACCTCAGAGTTTTCAGTAGCTGAAGGAAAAACTTGCACCCTACACTGTTTCATTTAGCTCTGCATATCGGTTCCCAGTTTTATAGAATGCAGGTCCCTGCGGCATTGTCTTCATTTTCAAACTGACTTGTGCATAGCACCTCTCAACATGAACTGTGACATTATTAGATCCAGCTTATTAAAGTAAGCTGCTCTGCGAAGAATATGTACGGAAGGAACTCTGAAATGTTCAATAAAGTCTCTTCACTCAGCCTCAAACATAAATCCCCTCTGTCTCCACTCTGCAGATGGCCCATGCACTGGCTTTGGAGAAGCACTTGATGCGGGTTCTGCAGACATGAGTCAGTGAAGTGCAGTGGGGAGAGGCCCCTGGAGGTGACGCGTGTTCTGGGCGGGCTGGAGCTGCGTAAAGAGCAACCAAACATGTCATCACGGTCGGTGTGGTGTTGGTGTTCGTGTTGTGTAAACTGGTCCTTCCATTTCCAGAAGTTGAGCTCCTGATGTCGGTCCCTGCTCAGGCCCACAACTTGCAAACTGGTTTGCAGGCTGGATGCGTGCGTCACATGTTACTGGGACCAAGGAGGCTCGGGAGGAGTCACTGTCCCCATCTGGCTCCCGTGCTCAACTACTGGGTCTTCAAAGCAGATTACATCAGATACACGTGGATCTTGGTCACAAGCCACCAGCACTGGGGTGTGGGTGTTTTAGTGACCAGAAAAGCAAAAGTGGAGGAAGAACCACTGAGAAGTGAGGAAAGTCATTGTGAAATCCTGCCTGAATTCTAGACATAACTGTCAAAGCCTGGCAGGGCTGTCCATGTAACAGAGCTCATAATAGTATGCTAACTATTCTCCCCCAAAATGAGGAGAGAACTCTCATCAAATTATTCTAGAAGGCCAGTATAACTCCAACACCAAAGCCACACACACGACAAAGAAAAGTGAAGTCCAGTATCCTTTATGAGCATTGATGTGAAAATCATCAACAGAATACTAGCAAACAGGATTCAGCAGCATATCAAGAGAATTAAACACCATGACCAAGTGGGATATATCCCTGAAATGCAAAAGTTCAACACACGAAAGTCATCAGTGTTACATGCCACATCAACAAAGTGATAAGAAAAACCACGTGATCTCAAATGATGCAAAAAAAAAAAAAAATTCAACACCTGTCATGAAAAAACACTCAACAAAATAGGAATGGAAGGAGACTACATTAATATAAAATCTATATGAGAAAATCCATAGCAAACAATACTCAGTAGTGAAAGACCGAAAGCTTTCATCTAAGGTCAGCAGCAAGACCAAGATGCCTGCCTGTTTAAACCGTTTCTATTCAACATAGTCCTGAAAGTTCCAGCCAGAGCAATTAGGCAAGGAAAAGAAAAGGCCTACAAATTAGAGAGGGAAAAGTAAATGGTCTGTTTGCAGATGATATGGTGTTATACATAGACTACCTTAAAGATACCACACCAAAGAAAAGCTGTTAGATCTAATAAATGAGCCCTGCAAAGTAGCAAGATTAAAAGCACACAAAAAGCTGTCACATTTCTATACATGAGCAATGAGTGATCTGAAAGTGATTATAGGGTATTCCCTAACAGTCTAGTGGTTAGGACTCTGCACTTTTGCTGCTGGAGCCTAGGTTCAATCCATGGTTGGAGAACTAAGATCCCGCAAGCCATATCGTATGGCAGCAAAACACACACACACACACAACAGTCCAAGACCTGATACTACAATAATAATATTTATAATACTGCCAAAAAAGAAATACGTAGGAGTTAAGCATAAATGAGAAAGATATGTACAATGAAAACTACAAAACATGCTGAAAGAAGTTAACTGATTGGAAGACATGAAAACATCAGTATTACTCAAAGCACTCTCCAGATCAGTGCAGTCTGTCAAAATCTTGATTTTTTTTTCTCTAGAAATTGTCAAGCTCATACTATATTTCATAAGGAACCTCAAGAGATTCTGAGCAGTCAGCACAATCCTGAAAAAGGAATTAAACTGGATGACTTTCATTTTCCAGTTTGAAAACTTACTGCAAAAACAACAGTAAAAACTGTGTATTGGCTTTAAGACAGACATATAGACTAATGGAATAGAATAACCCTGAAATGAACCATCACATAAATGCCCAGATGGTTTTTTACAAAAGTACCAAGATCGTTTAGCGGACAGAGGAAACAATGGAAAAAGGGAAGTCTCAGTAAATGATGCCAGGAAAGCTAGATACCACATGCAAAAGTGTGAAAGTGGGGGACTTTTTTGGCAGTCCTGTGGTTAAGACTGCAACTTCAATGCAGGGAGCAAGGGTTCAATCCCTGGTCAGAGAACTAAGCAAGTGTCATGACCAAAACAGAAAAAAAAGTATGAAGTTGGACATTTTTTTTTTTTTAGTCGCTAAGTCATGTCCAGCTCTTGCAACCTTGTGGATTGCAGCATGCTAGTCTCCTCTGTCCTCCACTATCTCCCAGAGTTTGCTCAAATTCATATCCATTGAGTCAGCGATGCTATCTAACCATCTCAACCTCTGCTACTCTTTTCTCCTCCTGCCCTCAATCTTTCCCAGCATCAGGGTCTTTTCCAATGAGTCAGCTCTTTGCATCTGGTGGCCAAAGTACTGAAGGTTCAGAATCAGTCCTGGTGAACATTCAGGGTTGATTTCCTTTAGGATTGACTGGTTTGAGCTCCTTGCTGTCCAAGGGACTTTAAGAATCTAGCACCACAATTTGAAAGCATCAGTTCTTCAGCTCTCAGGCTTTATGGTCCAACTCTCACATCCTTACTTGACTACTGGAAAAACCATAGCTTAGACTCTGAATCTTTGTTGGCAAAGTGATGTCCCTGCTCTTTATTATGCTGTCTAGGTTTGCCATAGCTTTCCTTTCAAGGAGCAAGTGTCTTAATTTCATGGCTGCAATCACCACAATGATTTTGGAGGCCAAGAAAATAACATCTCTCACTTTTCCCCCTTCTATTTGCCATGAAGTGATGGAACTGGCTGCCATGGTCTTTTTTTTTTTTTTTTGAATGTTGAATTTTAAGCCAGCTTTTTCACTGTCTTTTTTCACCCTCATCAAGAGGCTCTTTAGTTGCTCTTCACTTGTCGCCAATAGAGTGTTATTATCTGCATATCTGAAGTTGGTATTTCTCCTGGCAATATTGATTCCAGCTTGTGATTCATCCAGCCTGGCATTTCTCTTGATGTACTCTGCGTGTAAGTTAAATAAGCAGGGTGACAATATACAGTCTTGTCGTACTCCTTTCCCAATTTTGAGCCGGTCTATTGTTCCCTGTCCAGTTCTAACATTTCTGACCAGCATATATTTCTCAGGAGTATCAAAGACCTAAATGTAAGACAACAATATAGAGAATTCTCTGGCAGTCCAGTGATTGGGACTCCATGCTTTCACTGCCAAAGGCATGGGTTCAACCCCTGGTTGAGCAACTAAGGTCCCACAAGCCACATAAAGACTTAACACTAAACCTTTTAAAAGAAAACATAGGACAGAGCTTCAAAACACTCAAATTGGCATTGATTTCTTGGATATGACATAAAAGGCATAGGCATCAAAAGGAAAAGGCAAGTTGGACTTTGTGAGAATCTTTTGTGCCAGGACACTATCAATGAAATAAAAAGGCAATCCACAGAATGGGAGATAATACTTGCAAATCATATGTCTGATAAGGAATTAAAATCTAGAATGGATAACGCTTACAACACAAGTGGCAACAAAACACAATTCAAAAACAGGCGAAGGAACTTAAGTAGAATTCTCTCCAGAGATGTACAAATGACCAGTAACCATAAGAAAAGAATGCTCAACAGCACTAATCATTAAGGATAATGGAACAATAGGACATTAGGAACAATAAATCAAAACTACAAGATACCAACTCATCCATTAGGATGGCTAGTATTAAAAAGAATTACAAGTGTTGGCGAGGATGTGGAGAAATGTGAACACTTGCACACTGCTGATGAGAAGGTAAATGGTACAGCTAGAGGCAGCCTGCGATCCTAACCTCTGCTGCACCGGGCTTATCTGCGGGGCGGAGCCCATCATGGGAAGAGGGAGCCTTCAGTTGGGAACTGCGCATCCTATTACATACCTGACCTGCAGATGCCCCGGTGGGCAGGCTATTTTCTGGCTACCTATGGGGTTGCTGCCTTCCTTTTGTCTCTGGGGTCTTTTCCAGCGTGCAACAGGAGTGTGTCCCGGGGCAGTGAGGCGGGCGCAATGGAGCAATTCAGGGATGGAAAAAGGCAGGGGGGTGAGAGGGGAGCGGAGGGGCGCAGAAAGGCGCTGGCTTGCAAGCTCAGTCCTCATCTTAAGACAGGGGAACAGGCCGACCCGGCTCCTACTGGCCGGTGCTTAGTGCCCCGAGAAGACAGCAGGCACTCCCCAACCCCCGCCCCCAGACGCTGAAGCCCGCTCGGGTTTTGCCGAACAGTCCGCCCCTGGGGGCTGCCGGAGCCCCCAGAAGACGCCTGGGGTCCACGCTAATCACGAGAAGCTGGCAAGAGCTGACCTAATGAAACCCTCAAACCAGCCTTATGAGCACGTCGGTGAACTCTTTCTCTGCGAAACTGCTGCGGAAACGGGGACTGACAGTCCAGGCGTCTCAGGCTAAGGAACTCCATCAGTGTCTATTACTTCGTCAGGTAGGTCAGCCGTTCCCAAGCTTCAGTGTACACCCCGGGGTCCGGTAACACCTTACGCGGCCAGCCACCTCTCCGGGGTCGCAGGCCTGAGTCCCAAGCATCTGCGTTTCTACGGAGCTCCCTGGAGACACGGCTCTGCCGGCCCGGGTGCACGCGCTGTGGCCCGCCGAGCATCTCCGGGAGGATCTCCCCGGGGAGCGCCCTTCGCCCTTCCCCGCTGCTCCCCAGGGGTCGCGCGCTGACCCTCCGCACACGTGGAGCGGAGCCCCGTGGACGCCACAGGCCGGCTTGGGGCGGCGCGGGTCGCCGCGGAGTGACCGAGGCATACCTGCGTCGCGACCCCCGGGCTCGGGGCCTGGAGACGCGCGCGGACCTCCGTGTCGCGTCTGGGTCGGGGGGGCAGCCCCGGCCGCCCTGCCGCCAGGCGCCCAGGTAGCGCCGAGTCTTGCGCGAGGAGGCGCTCCCGGCCCGGTGCCTCCGCCCCGCTGCTCGCGCCCCGCTCGGCTCTCAGGACGGGGGTC
>SJXQ01009595.1:95971-121849 GCA_006408695.1 Aepyceros melampus | reverse complement strand
AGCCGGAGGGCCGCCCGGAGCGAGCGCGAGCGCGGACGCGGGCCGGGCAGAAGCGCGCTCAGCTGCCTGCGTTGTGGCGGGTTTTTTCTTGAGGAGCGCAGAGCTGAGAGGAGCCCCAAATCCTTCACCCTGGAGTTCTCGGTGTGAATACTGATGACGTGCAGATGTTGACATTACAGTTGAACTTTTCACATGCCGCCGCTCACCGCGCTTACGTAGAGCGCGCAGAATTTTTCCTGACTCTTGGCTTGGGAATGTCGAAAATAGTAGCCGCTAGTTCTAACTGAACAGTTGCTAAATAATTAAATGTTTAAAGTATTTTCTTTGAATTTGAATGGGAGGCTTGCGGGAATGCTCTTAAAACTCTTTATAATTGAATGGAATGGGTAATGGCAGCCTCTTGAGACCTGGAGGACTCTTGTGTGTGGTGATTTATGATGCAGATGGGCAAATGCTTCAGGGCACCGGCGAGCCCCAGAGGGCTCAGCACTCAAGTGGGACCGGGAATCGAGAGAAGCTCTCTGAGGGAGAGGACCACGTAGAAAGTGAGAGTTGAGGAAAGCGCGTCTTCGGCTTTGGTTGGAAGTCAAGTAATGTATGTGTAACTTGTTTAGACATACATGTTTACAAATATGTGTAACTTGTTACCGGGTAGGTAGCCATGTTATGAACGAACTTTGATATTCTAGTTGTAATTGGGAGTTTGTTGAGACAGTGGTCTTTAGACATGGGAATGACCGATCTATGTATCGTAAGGGTACTGGTACTAGTCTGGAGGGGAACTGGAGTTGGGAGGAGACAGGCTCACTTGTCTGAGCAGTGGTAAGGATGTGAGAGCTGGTTTTAGGGTTAGGAATTGAAGATGGGTGTCGGGAGAGGATGGGGAAGGAAATGGCAACTTACTCCCGTATTGCCTGAAGAATTCCATGGACAGAGAGAAGCCTGGTGGGCTGTAGTCCATGGGGTCGCAACACACACACACAATTCTTGTAACCACTCTACCTTCCTCTCCCGTAGTGAGTAGTGAAAGTCGTGTCCGACTCTGTGAAGCCATGGACTAGCCCGCCAGGTTCCTCTGTCCATGGAATTCTCCAGGCAAGAATGCTGGAGTGGGTAGCATTCCCTTCTCCAGGGGATCTTCCTGACCCGGGGATGGAACCCAGATTCTGTACCCTGTGAGCTACCAGGGAAGATATCTATCTATCTGAAGATATCTGGGACACCTTTTAAATTTGATCCAAGTTTGCAATATGTTTCTGGTGAATTTATGGTTGTAGTCACTTTGAGTGGTCACACCCCAATATTCTGCTGTGGCTGCCACACTGGTTATCACAGACCTGTTGGCAGTGTGTTACAAGGAGGACACTGAATCATGAGGACTTGCTGAAGGTGCCTGTCTGAGAAGGGATCTTCCTGTATTTGAACCCAGACCTTTGATTCTTGCTTTCATGTATTGTATAAATATCATAAGTGTTTTTAAAGTTACTTAAAAAGAAACAACAAAACCCTGTATTCGAGTAGTTTTAGCATTTCACTTATGTTTTTTGGAGCTTGTTCGATCATTAAATCATGTCTGACTGCCAACACCCGCCCCCAGCTGGGACTGCAGGATTCCAGTCTCCTCTGTCTTCCACTATCTCCCAGAGATTGCTCAGATTCAGTCCATTGAGTCAGTGATGCTATCTATAACCATCTCATTCTCTGCCACCCTCTTCTTTTGCATTCAGTCTTTCTGTAGCATCAGCGTTTTTTCCAGTGAGGCCACATCAGGTGGCTAAAGTATTGGAGCTTCAGCATCAGTCCTTCTGGTGCATATTCAGGGTTGATTTCCTTTAGGATGGACTGGTTTGATCATTCAGTCCAAGTGACTAAAAGAGTCTTCTCCAGCACCACAATTCAAAAGCATCAATTCTTAGGTGCTCAGCTTTCTTTATGGTCCAGCTCTCACATCCGTACATGACTACTGGAAAAACAATAGCTTTGACTATACAGACCTTTGTCGGCAAAGTGATGTCTCTACTTTTTAATACTGTCTAGGTTTGTCTAGCTTTCCTTCCAAGAAGCAAGCGTCTTTTAATTTCATGGCTTCAGTCACTGTCAGCAGTGATTTTGGGGCTGAAGAAAATAAAATCTGCTTCCACTGGATGCCATGATCCTAGTTTTTTGAATGTTGCATTTTAAGTTTTTGGAGTTAGATAATAGCAAACTCACAGTCTTATGTTCTAAGTGCTTTTCTTGTGTTAAATGAATTTTCTAACTCAAAACTACTTCTCAGAGTCGGTTGTGCAGTCCCTGGGATTAAGTAACTTGCTAAAGATCACACAACTAGTAGTCACCTGTGGAGTTTCCTTGAACTCAGGCAGTGTAGCTCCAGAGTCTTGCTTGTGAGATCATTGTTCTGGATTGTTTTGCAAGTGAAATCGTTTCAGAACTTAGATTTCATAGGAACTTACAAGAAAGTTCTATGACTTAAAAAATTACTGTTTATTACCAGAATGACTTTTTTTACAGTGTATTTTTTGATAATGGGATATTCTTAAATGATCGTGATACTAAAAAGCAACAAAAACCCTTTAAGTGCCTCTTTGGAAAATAATATTTTCTTTTACTGCTGCTGCTAAGTCGCTTCAGTCGTGTCCGACTCTGTGCGACCCCATGGACTACAGCCTACCAGGCTCCTCCATCCATGGGATTTTCCAGGCAAGAGTACTGGAGTGGGGTGCCATTGCCTTCTCCGACTTTCTTTTGCACATTGTGATTTTTGGTAAATTCATGTCTACCACACACTGTGAAATTAAAGGTAATTTACTGTGGGACTTTCCTGATGATAGAGTAGATAAGAATCTGCCTGCCAGTGCAGGGAACACAGGTTCGATCCCTGATCCAGAAAGATTCCAGAAGCTACTGTGTGGCTAATATGCCCATGAGCCACAACTGCTGAACCTCCATGGTGCAGCTCTTGAGCCTGCATGGTGCAGCTGTTGAGCCCGCATGCTGCAACTACTGAAGCCTGTGGGTTTAGAGCACGTGCTCTGCAGCAAGATAAGCCCCACTCCTTGCAACTAGGAAAGCATGTGTGCAGCAGCAAGCACTGAGCACAGCTGAAAATAATAGTAAAATACAAAAGAAAATAATTTACTGTGAACTGAACTTGGTGGATAGTGCAGCTGCATTAGCCTGCTGTTTCCTAATGGTGAAAATACAGATTTAATTGAGTACTAAGAATATATAGAGAATAGCATCAGTAAAGGATCTATAGATATGGAAGCATTAAGCAACTTCTTTTCCGGCCTTTTGTGTAGAATCTTGCATCTCTTAGAGAATGGATAAATTATGGTAAAAGTCAGCTTTTTTTCCCCAAAGTGACTGGCAACAGTAGACCAAGGATCCTGACAGAATGTCTGTGATTTACCTGTCTTTTATTTTATTATGTTTACTTGGTTTCCCTAAACAGTAAATGCTATAAACAGGAAACTTTTTTTTAAAATTAAGAATGGACCTGTGTACTTGTTTTGAGGGAGGGAACCACAGTAACAATGATGAGGGAATGGGAGCGTGTACAGTTGAGAAAAAAAGCTCCTATTCTGCAGATTCACGAAGACTTTGGCCCTTCTCCCAAGCCTTGAGCAAGTACCTGCAGACCCCTTTAAAACTTGCCTGATCACTGGAAGCCTCTTCAGCGCCTTCCTCCTGAGAGATGGCCTGTCAGGAACAGCTTGGGAACCATCCTGTGAAATGTGGCCAATCCCTGTAATACTGTTTCTCAACTGTGATAAGATCAGCACTTCCTTTGTGAGGCCAGATTTCTTTGCAAGCAATACATTTAGCTTCTTTGTTTTAGATATAGGTGGATGGTGGTCTTATTTATCAGTCCTATTTATCAGCCAGCTTTTGGGAAAAAAGCGCTCCGGGAACTCTAAGGAGGACAACCAGCATGTCTGGTGGAGTGAGTGGAAAAGGTGAAGGGAAGTTTCTGTTGAGGCTGCTCTGGCCAGAGAAGCCAGTCTGGGCTTGAAAGTGACACTGTGCTTAATTTTTAAGAATGCTCCCACAAGGTTCTTGACAACTTGCCTTTTAAATTATGCTTTGAAGCCTAGAACCCAGTTCAGTGCATTTTATTGTTAATAATTCTATTATTTTAAAACTTCACTTGCTATGACTTTTGTATCTTCTGGTTCTAAAATGCTAAATGATCCTTCAGACTCACTTTCTACTGAACCTGAAGTATAATTTTTACATAGGTAACTTGTCTGAAGAATGTATCCATTCCAAATTGGCTTCTTGGTACTTCACATTTTCCTATTACCCAGGAAAAGTTCTTCCCACTGTTAGCTCTAATGCCCCTTTCATGTCTCGTTTTATTCCAGTCCATGTTTTCAGGTTGACTTACCTTTTGCCAAATACATTCAGATACTCCTTTACCTCAGTGATTTTTTTGATGCTGATCTATTTACTTAGAATGTCTTGAACTCCAACTCACCAATCCTCTATAATAGCCTGTTCATTTTGTACCTCTGTGATAGGCCCAGATGTGCAGAGAAACATGATTCCTGCCCTGAAGATGTTTAGTTCAAAAGGGAAAATAGGTATATAAGGAAATAATTATAATGTAGTGAGGTGAGTGCAATGAAATAAGTATAAACTGTCCATTCTGGAAGTTCTTAGAAGGGGTTCCAAGCTTATCCTTGAGGGAGGAGGAGTTGTCAAAGGGCTTAGAAGTGGAATTTCCAACTCAGAGAAATTGTTTAAAAATCTTGGGAGATACTGCCAGTCGATGTGTAAACATGGAGAAATTAACGTTTTTCTAACCCTCACTACCAGTCAGTTCATTTCAGTTCAGTCGCTCAGTCATGTCTGACACTTGTGACCCCATGGGCTGTAGCACATCAAGCTTCCCTGTCCATTACCAGCTCCCGGAGCTTGCTCCAGCTCATGTCCATCAAGTCGGTGATGCCACTACCAGCGGACATTGTCAATCTTTAAGTTATTGTTCTGATAACTTGAAAATTGGTATCATTTTACCTGATGTTTCTTTAACTCAGATTTCACTGATTTTGTTCGTAGCTTTTATAGTTTGTGCATTAAAACCTTTTTTGAAATAGTTTCAGATTATAGAAAGTTGCCAGTGTAGTACAGAGAACTTCCCCTGAGTTACTGGAAACTGAGTTGCCAGAGAAGATGCCAGATGACTCCAGGCTTGCCGTTTCCCACAGTGAGGGCGTTGTGCACACCCGAACACAGCCACAGGATCGGAAAGTCAGCGCGTGGTTGCCATCTGATCCTTAGCCCACATTCAAGTTTCGCCAGCCAGAAACATCATTTATAGTAAAGAATCTAGTTAGAATTACACCTTGTATTTAATTTTCTTTAGTCTCTCACACTCTGAAATAGCTCCTTAGTTTTTCCTTGCATGTCCTTTTTCTAAGTATTGTTCAGTTACTAAGTAGTGTCCAACTCTTTGCGACCTCATGGTCTGCAGCACACCAGGCTTCCCTGTCCTACACTATGTCCCAGAGTTTGCTCAAACTCATGTCCATTGAGTCAGTGATGCCATCCAACTATGTCAGCCTCTGTCGTCCCTTTCTCTTGCCTTCAGTCTTTCCCAGCATCAAGGTCTTTTCCAGTGAGTCAACTCTTCACATCAGGTGGCCAAAGTATTGGAGTTTCAGCTTCAACATGAGTCCTTCCAATTCAGTGTTGATTTCCTTTAAGATTGACTGATTTGATCTCCTTGCTGTCCAAGGGACTCTGTTCTTTTCCTATAGTTCAAAAGCATCAATTCTTCGGTGCTCAGCTGTTTTTATAGTCCAACCCTCACATCCATACATGACTACTGGAAAAACCATAGCTTTGATTATGTACCTTTGTCGGCAAATGATGTCTGCTTTTTAATGTGCTGTCTAGGTTTGTCATAGCTTTCATTCTAAGGAGCAAGTGTCTTAATTTCGTGGCTGCATTCACTGTCCACGGTGATTTTGGAGCCCAAGAAAATAAAATCTGCTGCTGTTTCCACTTTTCCCCCATCTATTTACCATGAAGTGACGGGACCAGATGCCATGGTCTTAGTTTTTTGAATATTGAGTTTTAAGCCAGCTTTTTCACTTTTCTGCTTTCACTGTCAACAAGAGGCTCTTAGTTGCTCTTCCCTTTTTGTCATTAGAATGGTATCATCTGCCTATCTGAAGTTGTGATATTTCTCCCAGCAATCTGGATTCGGGCTTGTGAGTCATCCAGCCTGGCATTTCCCATAATGTACTCTGTTCATTGGAAGGATTGCTGCTGAAAGTTGAAGCTCCAATACTTTGGCCTCCTCATTTGAAGAGCTGACTCATTGGAAACAACCCTGATGCTGAGTTGTTTGATTGAGATTGAGGGCAAGAGGAGAAGGGGATGACAGGATGAGATGGTTGGATGGCATCACTGATTCAATGGACATGAGTTTGAATAAACTCTGTGAGATAGTGAAGGATAGGGAAGCCTGGTATGCTGCAGACTATGGGGTTGCAAAGAATCAGACATGACTTAGGGACTGAACAACTCTGCATCTAAGTTATATAAGCAGGGTGGTGATACACGGCCTTGTTGTACTCCTTTCCCAAGAACCAGTACATTTTTCCATGTCCAGTTCTGACTGTTGCTTCTTGTCCTGCATGTAGACTTCTCAGCAGACAGGTAAAGTAGTCTGGTGGTCTCATCTCTTTAAGAAGTATAATTAGTTGATTTTTAGTAAATTTATAGAATTGTGCAACCAACAACACAATCTAGTATTAGAACATTTCCAGCACTTTCCCCAAAAACCTATCCATGTGCAGTTATCCACAGCTGACCACTAATCTACCTTCTATCTCTGTAGATATTTCTTGGATGTTTCATATAAATGGAGTCGACAATATGAGGACTTTGTGTCTGTGTTCTTTCACTTAGCATCATGTTTTTGAGATACTGATTCATGCTGTGTGGGCATCAATGCCTAGGTATATTTATTGTTGTAGTGTTTTGTGGTGTGAGTATGTCGTGTTTTGCTCATCTGTTCACCATTTGATGGACGCTTGGATTTTTTTCGACAGTTTGGCTATTATGAATGGTGCTCTTGTATCATCTGGATACTTCTGAAGTTTACAGGGAATTTTGTCTCTTAATTGGATGTCTTCCAGCTTCTGTGAATTACTCTTTTCCCCTTGGTTATTAATGAGTATCTTGTGGGAAGGTGCTTGGAAATGATATAAAATACCCTGTTGTTGACTAAACTTTAATTATTTTTGTTATCCTGAACTTGAGTTTATGTTCTAGTGGGGTATATTTTGATAACTGTTTCTGAATACCAAACCACCCTAAAACTTCGTGGAGTGAAACATTTTATATAAAAATTCAGTAATTCTTCAGGTGGGAGCAGGGGGAGATGGCTCATTTATGTTCCACAGTGTCTGGGGCCTTACCTGAGAAAACTCAAAGTCTCGGGGTGAGTGGACAGCTGCAGGCTGTAAGAGCATCTTCACTCATGTCCAGCGGTTGATGTGGAACCTTTCCATGTGGGCTAGTTGAGCTTCTTGCAATAAGGAATCTAGAGTCCGAGCGGAATGTACCCAGAGGGCAAGGAAAGTGTGTGGCCTTTTGTGGTCTAGCCTGGGCGTTCACATGGCCATGCTTTATTGGTCGAGGGAGCTGCCGAGTTCTGCCCAGGTTCAAGGAGTGTAGATGCCCCTGCTGCTTAGGAGGAATGTCATGGACATGTTCTGAGGAAAGCATGTGGATGGGAGATACGGTGACGTTATCTTTGGAAACCTCAGGGCCGCAGGTTATAATCTGTTACTGTCATTTATTTGGTACCCACATTGTCACATATTTGGCTTGTGGAAACTTCTTCAAGCTGACTTTTGAGTATTTTTGACATGTCTCCCCGTTTTCTGAGTAATTCCTTTATTTTCTGGCAGAAGACATTCTAGGATCGTTTTGTCTCTTCTGTGCTCCAGCCCTGAAATCAGCCATTTTCCCCAGGAGCCCTGCTTCCTTTTAAGGGAAAGTGATATTTAGAAAGGAAGATTTGAGCCCAAGGCGTGGTCTGTTACTGGTGTGTAACTACTTGCAGGCTCTTGCAGTGGCCTGAGCTGTACAATATATACATACACATGAACAAATATATATTTTTAGAATCCGTATTTATTACAGATAATAAGGTACAGCTGTGCATTTTATCCTGGTCAGCTACCACAGGATTTATTTTCATTTTATGCCTTTTCAGATATTTTAAAAGCAGAGTTAGTGGTGGTTTAGTTACTAAGACGTGTCCAACTCTTGTGACCCTATGGATTGTAGCCCACCAAGCTCCTCTGTTCATGGGACTCTCCAGGCAAGAATACTGGAGTAGGGTGCCATTTCCTTCTCCAGGGGATCTTCCCAACTCAGGAATCAAACCTGGGTCTCCTGCATTGTAGGCAAGTTCTTTACCAACTGATCTCCTAGAAAAGCCCAAAAGCAGCATTACTGAGATGTAATTTACATTCCGTACAGTTCATCTGCTTAAAGTGTACAGTCAGTGGTTTTTATTTAGTACATTCAGAGTTATGCATAATAACATCACCACAGTCAATTTTAGAATATTTTCACTGTTCCAGAAAGAAACCTTGTCCCCTTAGCCATCACCTTCCATTCTCCTCAGCCCTAAGCAACCAATGTTCTCCTTCTTGTCTCTGTAAATTTTGTCTATTCTGGACATTTCCTATCAATTGAATCATATAATATGTGGCCCTTTGTGTCTGATGCCTTTCATTTAGATTAATATTTCCCAAGGGTTATCAGTGTAACATGCATCAGTACTTCACTTTTTATGGCCAAATAATATTCCATTCTTCGGATACACCACGTTTTATTTATCTATCAGTTGATGGACATTTGCGCTTTTTTAGTTTTTAACTGTTACGAGTAATGGTGCTGTGAACATTCTTGTGCGGGGTTTTGTTTGGATGCAGGTTTTTTTATTTCTCTCAGGTGGTATTGCTGGTTCATATGGTACTTACATGTTTAATCCTTTGAGGACCTGCTGGACTTTCCCAAACCAGCTACACCACTTCTCTGCTTTACTGCCAGCAGTGTATGGGGGATCCGCTTTCTTCACATCCATGCCAGCACTGTTACTGCTCCTTCTTTTAAAATTGACAGCCATGCTAGTTGGTGTGACGAGTTAGCTCATGATGGTTTCTGTTGCTTTTCCCCGTAGCTAATGTTGTTTAGCATATTCTTAAGTGCTTAATGGCCATTTGTATATTGTCTTTGTAGAAATATCCAGATCCTTTTCCTGTTTTTAAGTTGGCATATTTGTCCTTTAATTATTATCATTGGAGTATTTTAAATATATTCTGGATATAAGTTCCTTATCAGAAATAGGATTTACAAATGTTTTCTCCCATGTTGTGGATTGTCTTTTCATTTTTTTGATGGTTTTCTCTGAAGCATATACGTTTTTCAATTTGATGAAGTCCAACTTAGCTACTTTTTCTGTTGTTCCTAGTGCTTTATGATATCATATCTGAGAACCTGTTGCCAAATCCAATGTCATGAAAATTTATGCCTGTGTTATCTTCTGAGAGTTTTAAAGTTTTCACTTATGCATGGATGTATAGGACTCATTTTGAATTAATTTTTGTGTATACTAACAGGAAAGAATCCAACTTATTCTTTGATTGTGGAAATCTAATTGTCCCAGAATAATTTGTTGAAAATTACTCTGCTATCTTTACATACCCTGTTAAAAATATTATGCACATACATGTGTATGTGTGTATATATGGATGCGTGCTAAGTTGCTTCAGTTGTGTCCGGCTCTTTTCGACCCTATGGACTATAGCCTACCAGCCTCCTCTGTCCATGGGATTCTCCAGACAAGAATACTGGAGTGGGCTGCCATGCCCTCCTTCAGGGGATCTTCCCAACCCAGGGAACGAACCCATGTCTCTCATGTCTCCTGCATTGGCAAGTGGGTTCTTTACCACTAGCAGTATGTGTGTGTGTATACACTTATTATAATTTTGTTTTCTTTTCTTTAAAGGAAAATTTCAAAAATGTTTCAAATTCCCGTGGAGAATCTTGACAACATCAGGAAGGTACGGAAAAAGGTGAAAAGCATTCTTGTGGACATTGGGCTTGACAGCTGCAAGGAGCTGCTGAAGGTAAGAGGACACGAGTAATGGATGAAGAGAAGACAGTAACCCTGGAGGCCTGGGCTGGGGGGACTCTCTGAATGGGACTCTGAACGGGACTTTGAAAAGGTCAGATGCCTCAAGGTGGAAAGTGCTGCCTCTTAAAATGAGGCCCAGGAACAGCACTCCTTATTTATGTCTTTATGGTTTAAAGTGACGGCTTTAGGCTCCAGTTTTTAGTTACTTTTAGGAGGGACTTTATAGTCATTCAGTTCAGTCGCTCAGTCGTGTCCCACTCTTTGCGACCCCATGAATCACAGCACGCCAGGCCTTCCTGTCCATCACCAGCTCCCAGAGTCCACCCAGACTCATGTCCATTGAGTCAGTGATGCCATCCAACCATCTCATCCTCTGTTGTCCCCTTTTCCTCCTACCCTCAATCTTTCCCAGCATCAGGGTCTTTTCAAATGAGTCAGCTTTTCATATCAGGTGGCCAAAGTTTCGGAGTTTCAGCTTCAGCATCAGTCCTTCCAATGAACACCCAGGACTGATCTCCTTTAGGATGGGCTGTTTGGATCTCCTTGCAGTCCAAGGGACTCTTGAGAGTCTTCTCCAACACCACAGTTCAAAAGCATCAGTTCTTTGGCACTCAGCTTTCTTCACAGTTCAACTCTCACATCCATACATGACCACAGGAAAAACAATAGCCTTGAGTAGACGGACTTTTGTTGACAAAGTAATGTCTGCTTTTTAATATGCTATCTGGGCTGGTCATAACTTTTCTTCCAAGGAGTAAGCGTCTTTTAATTTCATGATTGCAATCACCATCTGCAGTGATTTTGGAGCCCAGAAAAATAAAGTCAGCCACTGTTTCCCCATCTATTTGCCATGAAGTGATGGGACTGGATGCCATGATCTTCGTTTTCTGAATGTTGAGCTTTAAGCCAACTTTTTCACTCTCCTCTTTCACTTTCATCAAGAGGCTCTTTAGTTCTTCTTCACTTTCTGCCATAAGGGTGGTGTCATCTGCATATCTGAGGTTATTGATATTTCTCTTGGCTATCTTGATTCCAGCTTGTGCTTCATCCAGCCCAGCGTTTCTCATGATGTACTCTGCATATAAGTTAAATAAGCAGAGTGACAATATACAGCCAACACATCTCACCAGCTCCCAGAGTCCACCCAGACTCATGTCCATTGAGTCAGTGATGCCATCCAACCATCTCATCCTCTGTTGTCCCCTTTTCCTCCTACCCTCAATCTTTCCCAGCATCAGGGTCTTTTCAAATGAGTCAGCTTTTCATATCAGGTGGCCAAAGTTTCGGAGTTTCAGCTTCAGCATCAGTCCTTCCAATGAACACCCAGGACTGATCTCCTTTAGGATGGGCTGTTTGGATCTCCTTGCAGTCCAAGGGACTCTTGAGAGTCTTCTCCAACACCACAGTTCAAAAGCATCAGTTCTTTGGCACTCAGCTTTCTTCACAGTTCAACTCTCACATCCATACATGACCACAGGAAAAACAATAGCCTTGAGTAGACGGACTTTTGTTGACAAAGTAATGTCTGCTTTTTAATATGCTATCTGGGCTGGTCATAACTTTTCTTCCAAGGAGTAAGCGTCTTTTAATTTCATGATTGCAATCACCATCTGCAGTGATTTTGGAGCCCAGAAAAATAAAGTCAGCCACTGTTTCCCCATCTATTTGCCATGAAGTGATGGGACTGGATGCCATGATCTTCGTTTTCTGAATGTTGAGCTTTAAGCCAACTTTTTCACTCTCCTCTTTCACTTTCATCAAGAGGCTCTTTAGTTCTTCTTCACTTTCTGCCATAAGGGTGGTGTCATCTGCATATCTGAGGTTATTGATATTTCTCTTGGCTATCTTGATTCCAGCTTGTGCTTCATCCAGCCCAGCGTTTCTCATGATGTACTCTGCATATAAGTTAAATAAGCAGAGTGACAATATACAGCCATTAGTTGCAGCATATATTTGTTTTTGATCTTTGAGGGGAATATGTTGAATTACTTAAATTTTTTTGACAGAAAAAGACTAAGTCAGTTTTTCAGTATTAGAGTAATCCCAAATGGGGATACATACTTGTACGGTAGGGTTGTTTGTTTTCTTTTGTCTTTTGATTCGTGAATTTAATACATGCAGTCTTACAAAAGTTTAAAATTAAAGTCACAGTCACATTCTTTATGATGAATTCTGTTCTCATAATTTTATAACTTGAGAATATATGGCCGGCATAAAGAAATAAAAATTGTTAAATAAAGTTTGCTCTGTAGCTTTTTGGAGAAGGCAGTGGCCTTCTCCAGTACTCTTGCCTGGAAAATCCCATGGACAGAGGAGCCTGGTGGGCTGTGGTCCATGGTGTTGCAAAGAGTCGGACATGACTGAGCGACTTCACTTTCACTTTTCACCTTCATGCGTTGGAGAAGGAAATGGCAACCCACTCCAGTGTTCTTGCCTGGAGAAGCCCAGGGGCAGGGGAGCCTGGTGGACTGCCATCTCTAGGGTTGCACAGAGTCGGACACGACTAACGCGACTTAGCAGCAGCAGCAGCATGTAGCTTTATAGCCATTCTGTGCATGTGTAATTCATACCTGTTGAAAATAAGGACTGCGTCTGCTTTGAATTTTTCAGAGTTGTGAATAATTTGATTCAAGATATTATTGGCCCAGGAAGGGTTCAGTTTCTTAATTTTTAAATCTCAGACTTTGAACCAGATTGATTTTATTTATAAAAATGGGGTGAAAGACTAACAATTACCAGGATTCTCATTAATGGTCAGAATTGATTTTTGCTCTAAAGTAAACTTTCTGAAGAAAAGACCTCAAGTAGTTTGCTTGTCAAACGTTGCTGCCCCAGAAAATTCTGTTCTTTCCACTTCATTATCTTACCTGCTTTGTTTTTCTCCAAACCTCTCGTAATACCTGATGCTGTTTGTTTATCTGTGTCCCTCAGGTCAGGTATTGCCTTTGGTTATCATCTCTCTTTAGTCTCCTTTAATGTGAATTCACTTTTGAAATGGAATTCTGTTACAAACTTAGTGTTTTTTTAAGATAAAATGTCAGTAGCAACTAAAATTTTTCATCCTGGAGTCCTTTGATTTTGGCATTGCATAAAACTGGACATTCCTCACTAACTTGCTTCCTTAGTCAGTCTAAGATTCTTTACTCATCTCAGTTTGTTCAGACTGTTAACTTTTTCTTTCCAAGACTATGTATATTTCACAAAAGAAAAGTAAGACATTTGAATGGCATACCAGTATTTTTAGTTAATTAACTATTGGGTTAAATTTTACTAATTCTTTTGGGGGGAAATTTTGTTTTTATTAATTTGTAGTTTGTCTTATATTCTGCAGACTTTCTGAAAACTCAAGCAATATAAAAGTTCATTATAGAAAAATTAGAAAATGTACATAGAAACAGAGGAAAAAAATGACTTGTTTGTATGCTGTTACCCTAGAATCTCCATGGTAAACATTGTTATATTAATATCTTTTCAGATTTTTAGAGATAGGACATGCTCTAACCATGTGCTAGCTTTGTGTTTTCTTTTCATTGAATCCCACATTAAGAACTTTTTAATGTCAAATGTACTTACTCTTAACCCATTTTAATATTTGAGTTCTTGATTAAAAGTGATGAAAACCAACACTGACCAAATGAAACAGGAGGGCATTTGTCTGACACCCGTCAGGATCCTTTCTGTTTCCTTATCCAGCATTTCAGACTTCATAGTGAGAATTCACTCTGCCTTCTTGGAGTTCCAAAGTGTATATGACTCCATTCATCCTAAGAGTTAGGACCTCAAATCATAGGCTGTATAGTTCTTGTCAGAAACCTGGCTGAAGAAAGTAAACCTGAGGGAAAACAGGCTCTTCCACGAACCTTATCTCCTTTTCTAAAAGTAGATCTAAACCCTGCAACTCCTTAGAGTATCTTGAAGAGTTTCGTAAAAAGTTAACAACATTTGATCAGTTATATTAAAGGCTAGCTACATACTTTGAAGGGCCCTGTTGATGCTTTTGAACTGTGGTGTTGGAGAAGACTCTTGAGAGTCCCTTGGACTGCAGGGAGATCCAACCAGTCCATTCTGAAGGAGATCAGCCCTGGGATTTCTTTGGAAGGAATGATGCTGAAGCTGAAACTCCAATACTTTGGCCACTTCATGCGAAGAGATGACTCATTGGAAAAGACTCTGAAGCTGGGAGGATTGGGAGCAGGAGGAGAAGGGGACGACAGAGGATGAGATGGCTGGATGGCATCACTGACTCGATGGGCGTGAGTCTGAGTGAACTCCGGGAGTTGGTGATGGACAGGGAGGCCTGGCGTGCTGGGATTCATGGGGTCACAAAGAGTCGGACACGACTGAGCGACTGAACTGACATGTGCAAAATGAAAATGTGGGGCCAAGAGCAGGCCCCACAAGTGTGCTGTCCCAGGCAGATGATGGCTCCCACGTAATTTCAGCTTCTGAGCCAGGATGCTTCTAGTACTTGGATTTAGAGTGGGCTCTAGGCGCCAAGTTATCTGCCAAATGCTGTGGTGCTGCCAGCCCAGGGTGAGGCTGGTAACCACCTTGCCTCCTCCTCTCCCCAAGTCTGAACCTGGCTCTTAGCAGGGCGACTGTGGATTGTGGACCTCCTGACAGCTCAGCTGTTGCTCCCGGTGATGGGCGAGAGTCAGTGGTTGTGGGAGAGGGGAGTATGGAGGGTGTGGGGGCCGAGAGCATAGACAGGCTCTGTCCCAGAAACAGTGGCTGTGGGGCCGTATGTGAGTTGAAGCTTCAAGCCCCTGGCATGTGCTTCATTGTCCTGTCAGACTTCACGTCATAAAACAAATTCAGAGTTAAAATTATCAACACTTCAAAAATGGTGACAGCAGGGACTCACCCCTGCACTGACCTTTCTGAACCCAGGAGCCTGTGCACCTGCATGGGTTGCAGTGCCTCTTTGGTGTTGTCAAAGACCTTTCCAGTTCTTTATTTTTTAATTTAATAATTTAGTTTATTTAGCCTCATATGTTACAAATATTATTTCAGTATGTAATCAGTATAAGATAAGTAATGAACTATTTTAATCTCTTTTTTCCGTTAAATCTTCTAAGTGTCCTTAGAAATTTTTTATAAAGGTAAGATATAACATGAAATTGCCATTGCTGTGTGACTCGTGGGGTCTTATTTCTCTGACCAGGGACTGAACCCTGGCTGTAGTGTTGAAATCTCCGAGTCCTATCACTGGACCACCAGGGAATTGCCCATTTAGCCATTTTTAAGTGTGCAATTCAGTACCATGAATTACATTCACACTGTTTTGCACCTAGATTCCATCATCTAGTTGTTATCATCTCAAACAGAAACTCTTAAGTATTAAGTAATAATGCCCCATGCTCCCACCACAGCCCCTGATAACCTGTAATCTACTATATGTCTCCATAGGTTTGTCTATTAAAGATATTTCATGTGAGTGGAGCATGCAATATTGGATCTTTTGTGACTCACTTATTTTACTTAATGTTTTTGAGGTTCATGTTGTGGCATATGTCAAAATGTTAGTCCTTTTTATGGCTAAGTAGCAGTCCATTATATAACCACATATTGCATTTTATCAGTTTATCTGTTGATAGACACTTGGGTTGATTTTGTCTTTTGGCTATTGTGAATAATGCTGTAGTGAACTTTGGCTCACATGTGTCTGTTTGAGGCCCTATTTTCATTTTTTTGCTGGATTATGTAGTAATTGTTTAGCTTTTATGAGAACCCACCTAACTTTCCAAAGTGGCTGTACCCTTTTCAGTTCCCACCAGCCATGCGTGAGGGGTCCAGTTTAGCCACAGCCTTGCTGTTTGTTCTTTTTCTCTTGTCCTCTTTGTCTCCCTCCCTCGCTCGCCACTGTGGCCACTAATGATGTTGAGCATTTTTTCATGTCCTTATCAGCCATTTATATATCTTTGGAGATTTGCTTTCAAGTCTTGTTCATTTTTAAATCAGATTGTTTGTCCTTTTGTTGTTGAGGTGTAGTTTTTTATATATTCTAGATATTAAACCCTTATTAGGTATGATTTGTAGATGTTTTCTCCCATTTGTAGATGTTTTCTCCCATTCTCTTTTTACTTTCTTGATAATATCTTTTGATGCACAAAAGTTTTATATTTTGATGGAGTCCTGTTTGTGTGTTTGCAGTGCTTTCTGTGTTGTATCTGAGAAGCCATCGCCAGATTCAAGTTAAGATTTTCTGTGTTTTCTTCTAAGACTAGATGGTTGTAGTTCTTTTTGTTTAGGTTGTTGATCTGTATTAATTTTGTATGTGATGTGATGCAAGGGTCCACCTTCGTTCTTTTGCATGTGGAAATCCAGTTGTTTAGGAGCCATTTATTTAACTAATGTTCCCCCATTGAGTGGAATTGGTAGCTTTGTAGAAAATGATTTGGCCATAGCTACATGGATTTATTTCTGAACTCTCAGTTCTCTTTGATTAATCTGCATGTTTATCCTTATGCTAGTATTACAGTGTTTTGATTACCATAGTTTTGTGTTAAGTTTTGAAGTTGGAAAGTGTGAGTTCTTCAACTTCTTTGTTTTTTCTTTCCCTCAATATTGTTTAGGCTGTTATGGGCCCCTTTCAGTTCCATATGAACTTAAGGATTGGAGTTTCTATTTCTGCCAGACTATCGGAATTTTGATTGGGATTATATTGTAGATCACGCTGGATAGTATTGACATCTTGGCAGTATTCCTACCCATGAATAAAGGATGTGTTTCTATTTATTTAGGTCTTTAATATCTTTCAATAATGTTTTATAGTTTTCAGTCTACAAGACTTTCACCTCCTTGGTTATATTTATACCTAGGCATTTTATTATTTTAGATGGTATTGTAAATGAAATTGTTATCTTAATTTCCTTTTCAGATTTTTCATTACAGGTGTATAGAAAAACAACTAACTTACGTATGTTCATTTTGTACCCAGCATTTTTTTACAGAACTTATTATTACCTCTGGTAGCTTATTTTGGATTCTTGTTTTTGGCTGTGCTGGGTCTTCACTGTTGCACACAGATTTTCTCTAGTTTCAGAGAGTGGGGACTACTCGGTAGTTGTGGTATGCCGGCTTCTCATTGTGGTGTCTTGTTGCAGAGCGTGGGCTCCAGGGTGCTGGGGCTTCAGTAGCTGTAGCACATGGCTCAGTATTTGCGGCTCCCTCGGTAGTTGTGGCACACCGGCTTATTTGCTCCTCAGCATGTGGGATCTTCCTGGCTCAGGGATTGAACCCACGTCTTTCCATTGGCAGGAAGATTCTTTCCTACTCAGCCACAAGGGAAGCTCCACTTTGGATTCGTAATAGGATCGTATCACCTGTGAATAGAAAGTTATACTTCTTCCCTTTCATTGTGGATACCTTTTATTTGTTTTTCTTGTCTAAGAGCTCTGGCTAGGACTCCAGGACAGTACTGAGCAGCAGTGGTGAAGGCAGGCGTCCTTGTCTTGTTCGCAGTGTTGGGGGGAACGCTTCCCGTCTCTCACTGTCGAGTATCATGGTGTCCATCAGTGCCTTTTGTCATGTTGAGAAAGTTCTATTCTAGTTTTCTGAGTGTTTTCTTAATCAAGAAAGGGTGTTGGGTTTTGTCAGATGCTTTCTCTGCCACTTGACGTAGTTGTGTGGGTTTTTCTCCCCTTTGTTCTGTTATGTTTGGTATATTACACTGATGGATTTTCTTATGCTGCCTCTGCTGGCATTCCTGATATAAACCCCACTTGGTCATAGTGTACAATCTGTAATCACTGTAGGGTTTTGTTCATTAGTATCCGTTAAGGAGTTTTCATTTTTATTCATAAAGAATATTTGTAATTTTCTTTTCTTGTGATGTCTCTGTTTAGCTCTGTTATTAGGATAATGCTGGCCATGTAAAATGACTTAGGAAGTATTACCTTCTCTTCTGTTGTGGGGAGAAGAGTTTGAGAAGAACTGGTGTTAATTCTTCTTTAAATATTTGGTAGAATTAATCAATGGAGTTCATTTAGTTTATCTATTTTGTTTGTATACAGTTGTTGCTAGTATTTTCATCTATTTATTTCTGTAAGGTCAGTTGTAAAACACCCACTTTCATTTCTGGTTTTACTTATTTTTATCTTCTCTCTTTTTTCTGTCAGTCTAGCTAAACATTTGTAAATTTTGTTGATCTTTTCAAAGAAACAACATTTGGTTTCTTTGATTATCTCTTTTCGTATCTTTGTTCAGTTCTCAGGTTGTTGTAATTTCGGTGTGCAGCCAGCAAACTGTTCGGTTGTGAACACCAGGACCTGAGACTCAGATCATGTGAGCTTCCCCAGAATTACGTTTTAATGCTGTAAAATAGTCACATCAGTTATCTTCATTATTTTACTCACATTTCCTCATGTAAAACCTTAAAAAAACTTTTCTTTTCAGAACTTGTGCTAGGAGAGTATGTGGTGTATCTTGAATGTGCTGGACCCACAACAGAGATCAGTCCCAGTCATACTGGTGCTTGGTCACCCTAGTTAGGCAGGGCCAGCCCTGAATCTCATTAAAATGCAGAGGAGACTAGTACTGGTTGTTCGGTTTAAACACACACACACACACCCCTAATTGGTGGGAGCAGGAAAGTGAAGAGACATTGGATGCTCTTTCCATGTATAATGTGTGTGCTGCTTAGGGTAGAGATTGCTGATATATGGTGTGAACCCTTGAGGAGTCATGAAGTTATTTGGGAGTTATCACAGTTTTTCTGGTGGCTAAAAATTCATAGGTAAATGAAGCATTATCTGAGAGTTGAAAGCGATCTCTTCCATTAAATTACTGTTACATATCAAATGTTCATGGATACTGAGGTGATTAATAGTATCCAAATTTATTTAAAAGTAGTAATATTCTGGACTTCTCTGGTGGTCCAGTGGTTGAGAATCCACCTGCCAGTGTAAGGGTCATGGGTTCAGTTCCTGGTCCAGGAGGATTCCACATGGTGTGGGGCAGCTTGGCCTGTGCACCACAGCCATTGAGCCTGCATTTCAGAGGCAGCGAGCTGCAAGTGCTGAGTCCACGAGCTGCAGCTGCTGAAGCCCACGGGCCGTGGAGCCCATGCTCTGCACCCAGAGAAGCTGGTGCACCACAGCTGGAGAGTAGGCTCTGCTCGCCACCGCCAGAGAAAGCCTGCGTGCAGCCACGAAGACCCAGTGCGGCCAAAAATAAATGCATTTTAAAAATTAAAAACTGTTACTGTTCCTAGCAGCTCTTGTCATCCTGTGTTTTCGCAATTAGGAACTATCAGAGATACAAATACTGCCACATGGAGGCCGGAAATCTTAAAGAAGTGGTAGGAAAAGGGGATTTAGAAATAGAAGGTCCCTTGGTTAAAGTATCTGTCAGATTTATTGAGCGACATGAGCTAGAAGCAGTTAAGGTTGGCCATCTGGTAGAAACTTGGATCTGTGGTCATAGTTGCCTTTGTGACTTGCGGGTTGTCACTTTGCAAGCCTTTCTTCTGAGTCTTCTTTGCGCTGCCCTCCCTGGAGCTCTCCGGGGCCCCGCCGCTGCGTTTGGAAGCCCCCGGGTTAGCCTGCCTTGGGCCTGGGAGTTTGGCTGCTCCTGCTCTTGCTGCACTGCACCACACTGTGTTGCTTTCTGCTGCTCTACGCAGAGCTGCCATTTCTGAGGCAGCTCCCGCACTTAATTTCTGTGCATCAAGTATTAGATCAGGTCGGAACATTTAAACCAGTGTTTGCAAATTTGAGGTGGTTGCATCTGAATTAGGGAAGCTTTAAAAAAGGGTGCACCTTACCCACTCCTGTGATAGTCTTCTGAGATCATTATATGTATAAACAGATTTTTTAATGTGTTATACTATGTTCCTGTATCTTAATCTACAAAAAATATTGAAATAGTTAATCTGTTTATTTCCTAATAATTGAGTTTTCTTGTTCTTTAGTCACAAGTTGAATCTGACTCTTTTCTGACCCCATGGACTGTCGCCCACAGGCTCCTTTGTCCATGGTATTTCCCAGGCAAGAACACTGGAGTGAGTTGCCATTTCCTCCTCCAGTGGATATTCCCGACCCAGGGATTGAACCTATGTCTCTTGCTTGGCAGGCGGATTCTTTACCACTGAGCCTCCGGGGAAGCCTATACTAGCTCTTTTTTTCCTGTATCTGACAGTGGAAAGCACTTCTTCCCTTAAACCTTTCTTATCTCCTTCTATAGAACTTTACTGCTTACTTCTTCCTTTTCCAGTATTTTCTTATGAAAAATTGAAGCCTACAGAAGTACTGAAAGGATTGTACCATGAAAACCCATGTACCTCCCACCTAAATTCTATAAAATTAACATGCAATGTATATACACCCATCCTTCAACCTTATTAAAAAAAAAAATTATGTTTGGCTGCACTGGGTCTTAGTTGCAACATGTGGGATCTTTAGTTTCAGCATGTGGGATCTAGTTCCCCGACTAGGAATTGAACCCAGGCCCCATGCACTGGGAGTGCAGAGTGCTAGCCATTGAACCACCAGGGAAGTCCTTCTATCTTATACTTTGATGCATTTCTAAGTTTCAGGCATTGATAAATTTGCCCTTAAACTCTTTCAGCATAGGTGTATCATATCACAAGTTTAGTATTTCTTAAAGCTTTTAGTGGGAGGGGAATTTATATGTTTGTGAGATGCACTGTAGCCGTCTCCAGTTGATGGGTTTGGAAAAGCTCTGACTCATGCAGTACAAGCCCCTGTCAGGGCACAGGACCCGGTGTGGAAGTCAGGCCCCACCCCACCTTACTGGTTACCGTCATGCTGAAAATTTTCGCTGTGGATGAGATTTGCCTGTCTGATGTGTTACATGAGTGATTCAAGCTGGTTTTAGAAAAGGCAGAGGAACCAGAGATCAAATTGCCAACATCTGCTGGATCATGGAAAAAGCAAGAGAGTTCCAGAAAAACATCTATTTCTGCTTTATTGACTATGCCAAACCCTTTGACTGTGTGGATCACAGTAAACTGGAAAATTCTGAAAGAGATGGGAATACCAGACCATCTGACCTGCCTCTTGAGAAATCTGTATGCAGGTCAGGAAGCAACAGTTAGAACTGGACATGGAACAACAGACTGGTTCCAAATAAGAAAAGGAGTACGTCAAGGCTGTATATTGTCACCCTGCTTATTTAACTTGTATGCAGAGTACATCATGAGAAACGCTGGACTGGAAGAAACACAAGCTGGAATCAAGATTGCTGGGAGAAATGTCAGTAACCTCAGATATGCAGATGACACCACCCTTATGGCAGAAAGTGAGGAGGAGCTAAAAAGCCTCTTGTTGAAAGTGAGAGAGGAGAGTGAAAAAGTTGGCTTAAAGCTCAACATTAGAAAATGAAGATCATGGCATCTGGCCCCATCACTTCATGGGAAATAGATGGAGAAACAGTGGGAACAGTGTCAGACTTTGTTTTTTTGGGCTCCAAAATCACTGCAGATGGTGACTGCAGCCATGAAATTAAAAGGCGCTTACTCCTTGGAAGAAAAGTTATGACCAACCTAGATAGTATATTCAAAAGCAGAGACATTACTTTGCCGACTAAGGTCCGTCTAGTCAAGGCTATGGTTTTTCCTGTGGTCATGTATGGATGTGAGAGTTGGACTGTGAAGAAGGCTGAGCGCAGAAGAATTGATGCTTTTGAACTGTGGTGTTGGAGAAGACTCTTGAGAGTCCCTTGGACTGCAAGGAGATCCAACCAGTCCATTCTGAAGGAGATCAACCCTGGGATTTCTTTGGAAGGAATGATGCTAAAACTGAAGCTCCAGTACTTTGGGCACCTAGATGGGGAAACAGTAGAAACAGTGTCCGACTTTATTTTTGGGGGCTCCAAAATCACTGCAGATGGTGACTGCAGCCATGAAATTAAAAGACGCTTACTCCTTGGAAGAAAAGTTATGACCAACCTAGATAGTATATTCAAAAGCAGAGACATTACTTTGCCGACTTAGGTCCGTCTAGTCAAGGCTATGGTTTTTCGTGTGGTCATGTATGGATGTGAGAGTTGGACTGTGAAGAAGGCAGAGCGCTGAAGAATTGATGCTTTTGAATTGTGGTGTTGGAGAAGACTCTTGAGAGTCCCTTGGACTGCAAGGAGATCCAACCAGTCCATTCTGAAGGAGATTAACCCTGGGATTTCTTTGGAAGGAATGATGCTAAAACTGAAGCTCCAGTACTTTGGCCACCTTATGCGAAGAGTTGACTCACTGGAAAAGACCCTGATGCTGGGAGGGATTGGGGGCAGGAGGAAAAGGGGACGACCGAGGATGAGATGGCTGGATGGCATCACGGACTCGATGGACGTGAGTCTGAGTGAACTCCGGGAGTTGGTGATGGACAGGGAGGCCTGGCATACTGCGATTCATGGGGTCTCAAAGAGTCAGACACGACTGAGTGACTGAACTGAACTGAACTATTATTTGAAATTGCACTTGATCACTAGTTTGCATTAACATTTTCTCATGTTCTGCTCTCTATTCTCATTTTAAACTGCTTTAGGGGGGCACAGCCATTCTTGGTGACATACAAAAAGAGAAAAAGGAAAGGAATCCAATTTGCAAGCTGACATCAATACTAAACTCTCAAGTAGTTTACAAAAGCCACCATGTCAGAAGTCTCTTTATAGCTGCCAAATCCATGAATTTCACCCAAGCACTGATGGCTGTTCAGTAGAACAGGTGAGGCAATACGAATCCAGAAAACATTATGTGCACTAACACATTGCAGGAGAGTAAATAGAGCTACAGCTCCCAAGAAGTTTCTTAAGTTTTGCTGACAGCTCACTATTACCCCTTGTAATTTCATATTATAATGTATACTATTTCTCTCCCAAACTTGTCCCCAGAGTTATCCTTAAGATAGAACAAGTTAGATAATGCATAGCTTCAACTCTAGTTACCCTTTGGTTTATTTTCTTAGGGTTTTCTATTACAATATCATTAACTTAGGGAATACCTGGTGCCACTGATAGTGGAACCCATTACATATTCTGAGACTATCAGCTCCATTAATTTGAAATCCCTTGCAACAATAAATGCTCTGCAATGTCTCCTCCTTATCTTAACCCATTTTCTGTAAACATTCCCACGTTAATTACTAATTAATACATTTTAATTATAACTATTAAATTAATAATTTAGTAATTTAATTATTTACATTTCCCTCTTTTTAAAAGATTTCCCTTTGAACAATAATAACATGTTCATTGGATAGGTACTAGATTATTATCTCCAATTTTTAGATGGGCTATTTATCTATTAAGGATGTTGATTATCTGTCATTTTAAATTTTATCTTTGTCTTTCAAATTTGATTAATGTGAAACATCTGTATATCATCTGTCAATCTTGTTTTTTGTTTTCTGCCTTGCATAACATGTAAAAGAAGACTTTTTACTCTGAGATCAAGTATATCCATTCATTCTTTTTAAAGGTCTTAAGCCTTTAGATTTTGCAGTAAATGTCAGACTTCATGTATGTGTGTAATTATATATTTAGCTATAAAAATTTTCAAATACCAACAAGAAAATTATTTGGTGTGATACATTTAAATTGACATAATAAATGAGATCTTCCATGCACAGCATTATCCTGTTGACATTGTTCTTTTCTTTCACATTCATTTGCTCCTACAAGTACTATATCCACACCAAAATGACCACTGAAATTCAGATTTCCAGGTCAACATATAAAGGAATTCCCCTAGCTCATGAAAAGTAGGAGAACATTAGGGTCAGAAGGAAAGAATTGAGACTCATGGGCAAAAGGATTGAAAAAAAAGGTGAATGTTGTCAACATTCAGAAGCCAAGGTCAAAGTGATTTCAGCTAATCTGCCATGGCAAGAAAAAACAAAAAAGGATACTATTTGGAATCAAAAAATAAAGAATTGTGGAGAAGCTGAAGAAGGTAAATATTATTCATGACTTTTTCTTATAATGTGCTTGGTGGGGAAACCATCAAAACTCTCATAATAACTATAGAATACACACTTCCTTGGGCTTCCCTGGTGGATCAGATGGTAAAGAATCTGCCTGCAATGCAGGAGACCCAGGTTCAATCCCTGGGTCAGGAATAACTCCTGGAGGAAAAGGAAATGGCTACCCACTCCAGTATTGTTGCTTTGAGAATTCCATGGACAGAGGAGGCTGGTAGGCTACAGTCCATGGGGTCCCATAGAGTTGGACACGACTGAATGACTAAAACTTTCATTTTTTCACACACCTGCTTAACTGTTATCATTTCAATTCATGAACTGAAAGGGAGGGAAAAGGTCTTCAAGAGCCTTTTCCCTTTGAGTATATGTCTTAAATATTGATTTTCAACATAAAGTGACTGGTACACCTCCACTATTTAAAAAATTATTTTCTATTCTAACTTAAAACCTCCATATCAAAAACAGAGAGATCAGTTAGGCTTAGCTTCCCAGAGTGAATCAATGAAATTCTTAAAATGTTCTTACATGGTACTCCAAGGGTTTTCTTAGAAATTAATTTAAAAGTGATAGAATTCAGGATACAGATGTTTAAGGTTGTTTTGTTTGTTTTTACTGAATTATGGACTAAGCTGATTGGATTAATATTCCATGTGTTTTGAGGGAGGTGCAGGGGAAACAGTTATTGACAATTTAAACTTAAGAAAACAGACACCTCAAAAAATTTCAAAAGGCTGGACTAAAGACACCTAGCTAGAAAGGGGCAGAATCAGGACTGAAAATCAGGTTTTCAGATTCTAATTTTGGTGTTTTTTCTATTCTATGCTACCTACTTTTACTATACAATAAAATCCTTATTTTTTAGAAATTTACACAAAAGCAATAATAATTGCATTTTCAACAATTCTAATGGGTTAGTAATATTGGAACACTAAGGCTAAGAGGAGCAACCCTACGTCCAAGGAGTGGCGGCTGCAAGGGCGTAGGAGGGCCGAGAGGAGCTACTTCACGTACAAGGTCAGGAGGGGCGACCTGAAGAGATAGCCCTCATCCAAGGTAAGGAGCGGCAGCTGCGCTTTGTTGGAGTAGCCATGAAGAGATATGCCATGACCAAGGTAAGAGAAACCCAAGTAAGATGGTAGGTGTTGCAAGAGGGCATCAGAGGGCAGACACACTGAAACCATAATCACAGAAAACTAGCCAATCTGATCACATGGACCAAAGCCTTATCTAACTCAATGAAACTAAGCCATGCCGCGTGGGGCCATTCAAGATGGACGGGCCATGGTGGAGAGGTCAGACAGAATGTGGCCCATTGGAAAAGGGAATGGCATACAACTTCAGTGGTTTGAGAACCCCATGAACAGGATGAAAAGGCAAAATGATAGGATACTGAAAAAGGAACTCCCCAGGTCAGTAAGTGCCCAGTATGCTACTGGAGATCAGTGGAGAAATAACTCCAGAAAGAATGAAGAAATGGAGCCAAAGCAAAAACAATACCCAGTTGTGGATGTGACTGGTGATAAAGGTGAAGGTGAAGTCGCTCAGTCGTGTTTGACTCTTTGCGACCCTATGGACTGTAACCTACTAGGCTTCTCCATCCATGGGATTCTCCAGGCAAGAATACTGGAGTGGATTGCCATTTCCTTCTCCAGGGGATCTTCCCGACCCAGGAATCAAACCCGGGTCTCCCACATTGGAGGCAGATGCTTTAACCGCTGAGCCACCAAAAGCAAGATCCAATGCTGTAAAGAGCAATATTGCATAGAAACC
>SJXQ01009595.1:82688-93924 GCA_006408695.1 Aepyceros melampus | reverse complement strand
TGAGCACCGAAGAACTGATGCTTTTGAACTGTGGTGTTGGAGAAGACTCTTGAGAGTCCCTTGGACTGCAAGGAGATCCAACCAGTCCATTCTGAAGGAGATCAACCCTGGGATTTCTTTGGAAGGAATGATGCTAAAACTGAAGTTCCAGTGCTTTGGCCACCTCATGCGAAGAGTTAACTCATTGGAAAAGACTCTGATGCTGGGAGGGATTGCGGGTAGGAGGAGAAGGGGACGACAGAGGATGAGATGACTGGATGGCATCACAGACTCAATGAATGTGAGTCTGAGTGAACTCTGGGAGTTGGTGATGGACAGGGAGGCCTGGTGTACTGCGATTCATGGGGTCGCAAAGAGTCGGACACGACTAAGTGACTGAACGGAACGGAATGGATTCTGCATATAAGTTAAATAAACAGGGTAACAATATGCAGCCTTAACATATTCCTTTCCCAATTTGGAGCCAGTCTGTTGTTCCATGTATCGTTCTACCTGTTGCTTTCTGACCTGCATACAGGTTTCTCAGGAGACAGGTCAGGTGGTCTGGTATTCCCATCTCTTTAAAAATGTTCCACAGTTTATTGTGATCCACACAATCAAAGGCTTTGGCATAGTCAATAAAGCAAGAATAGATGTTTTACTGGAACTCTCTTGCTTTTTCCATGATACAAAGGAAGTTAGCAATTTGATCTCTAGTTCCTCTGCCTTTTGTAAATCCAGCTTGAACATCTGAAAGTTTTCAATTCATGTACTGTTGAAGCCTGGCTTGGAAAATTTTGAGCATTACTTTGCTAGCATGTGAGATGAGTGAAGTTGTGCAGTAGTTTGAACATTCTTTGACATTGCTTTTCTTTGGGATTGGAATAAAAATGGACTTTTTCCAGTCCTGTGGTCAGTGCTGAGTTTTCCAAATTTGCTGACATATTGAGTGCAGCACTTTCACAGCATCATCTTTTAGGATTTGAAATAGCTCAACTGGGATTCCATCACCTCCACTAGCTTTGTTTGTAGTGATGCTTCCTAAGGCCCACTTGACTTCACATTTCAGAGTGTCTGACTCTAGTTGAGTGATCACACTATGGTGTTATCTGGGTCATTAAGATATTTTTTATATAGTTCTTCTGTGTATTCTTAATATCTTCTGTTTTGTGCCTATCTTTGCATGAAATGTTCCCTTGGTATCTCTAATTTTCTTGAAGAGATCTTTAGTCTTTCCCATTCTATTGCTTTCCTTTATTTCTTTGCACTGATCACTGAAGCAGGCTTTCTTATCTCCTCTTGCTATTGTTTGGAATTCTACATTCAGATGGGTGTATCTTTCCTTTTCTGCTTTGCCTTTAGCTTTTCTTCTTTTCTCAGCTATTTGTAAGGCCTCCTCAGGCAACCATTTTGCCTTTTTGCATTTCTTTTTCTTGGGGATGGTCTTAGTCAATGACTCCTGTACATGCATGCTTTAGTTACTGGCTTTGTTCCAAATATTTTTGTGGTATTTTCACAAAGAAGTGTCTCAAGAAGAGAAAGGTATATGGGCCTGTGAAAATGAGGTTGGTTGTCAAGCCAAGAAGATAAATTTGTATTTCAGTTGATTTATCTGGAAAATGGTACTAATACTACTTAATCTTTTCTGACTTGAGATGATGACTGTGATAATCAAATTAAATAAATGTTTAAGTGCTTTGAACACAGCATGGTAAAAATGCAAGTTATTACCAGTAGCCACAACAAAATGACCCCGGTAATATTGAGTTAGCTTTAGGATATTAGATAAAGGCTGTAATTCCATGGGTGGCATTTCCTTTCTGTCCTTTGAGAGATGATGTCATTGTTTTGAAGAGCTCTAGGATCCATAGCCCACCAGATTCTCAGTGTATACTGGATACCATTTTGTGGGACAGCATTTGATAACAATAACTACTTGGTAACCATAAGTAGTGTCTTTCTCCTTATAATTTTCATTGGTAAAGTTTGTTTCAGCTTTATAAGAATGCTGATTACAGTGCTGAGAGTGCCTCAGATTTCCTTTTCTATTCTTTCCTCCTTTTCTTCTTTGTGGCAGTATGAGTTTAAACTCATTCCCAAAGGTTTTGAATGAAGCTGATATGATTAATTTGTTTCTGGAATTTAGATGGTAATCAAGAGTAAAAAAGTTACTGCCAGAAGAAGTCTTAGTTAGAATATATTATATCTGCAGCAAACTCTAGATGTAGACTGTGCCCTCAGCAGTACTCTTCCATGATGTAGAACTGTTTGAGAGAAAAGAAGTCATGGATTCCTATGTATAAGAATTGCATTTTGTTGTATAACTCAGTGGTATATCCATACAACTTCCAAACAAATGAGTTAGTTAAGTAAACACCTGAAAAAGTATGAAAATAATGACACTAATAATGTGAGTTTCTCTTATTTTGTTCTTGCCAGTACACACACTTACAAACATGTGTAAGTTTTACACATATGAGAAGGTTAATCTAAAGGTGAAAATTCTTTTTTTAAAGATATTCTCTGAAGGGATCTGGATGGCAAAAATGACACAATTATCATTAAAATAAGGCAAATTTACTCAGCACCAATAGTATTTTAGGGTAAAAAAAATGTTTATTATAATAATTTTAATCATGCAAATTTACCTGTTAAAAAACTAATTTTTATTACAAAGTATTTTTTCTTTATATTTACTGACACAATATTGCAATCTCTCCATAATTTCTGAGCAGTTTTGACATATGTCATAGCATATGAAAAACTGAGTCTTTTAAGTGTACAATTTAGTGGTCTATTATTGTGTTAACAGGTTTTATAACCATTAACTGTTGTCTGATTCTATAACATTTTCATCACCTTGAAACAAAACTCCCGTTAACACTAATTCCCCATTCTCTCCTTCTCTCAGCTCCTGACAACTACTAACCTTTTTCACTCTATGGATTTACCTATTCTGGCCTTTTAATAAAAAAGAGATCATACAATATTTTGCCTTTGTGATTGACTCCCTGCACTTAGCATAATGTATTTAGTGTTCATCATTGACTTACTGAGAGTTTATGTCATCACTTTATTCCTTTTTAATGACAATAATGATATCAATATTTCATTCCTTTGTATGGCTGAATAATATTCTGTTGTATAAGATGATTTATTTTTCCAATGTTGATGGCATTATGATTTTCATTTTCTTGGCTATTATAAGTAATGTTACTATGAGCATTAGTGTACAGGTTTTTGTGTGGATATATGTTTCCAATTCTCCTGAATGTGTATCTAGGCATAGAATTCTGAGTTATATGAAAACACTGTTTAACTTTTAGTGAAACTGCCAAACTGTTTTCTAAGTGGAGGTGTCATTTTATAATTCCATGAACAATTTATGAAATCCTTGCCAGCACTTATTATTTTTTTTCTTTTAGCAATCTTAGTCAATGTGAAGTACTGTCTATGGTTTTGATTTGTAGTACCATGATAACTAGAGATGTTGAACATTCCTTGGGAGGATATCTTTCTTGGAGAAATGGTTATTCAGATCCTTTTTTGGATTATTTATCTTTTAATGGTGGATTTCCAAATCCCTTATATAGTCTGCATGCAAGACATTTATCAGATATAAAATTTGTACATATTTTATCATTTTCTATGGATTGTCTTTTCACTCCCCTGATAGTGTGATTTAAAAAATAATTGTGATTTAACTGATATAACATTATATTGGTTTCAGGTATACAACATAATGATTTAATAATATTTTTACATATTGAGAAATGATCACCACAGTAAGTCTGTTGATAGTGTGCTTTGAAAAAATGTTTTAATTTTGATAATCACTGATTTGTATAATTTTTCTTCTTTTAATTTTTAAAAAAAATTTAAAAAATTTGATTCTTTAAGTTCTCACTTTTATTTATTTACCTTGTTCTTATATATATATTTGGCTATACCATGCAGCTTGAAAGTTAAAGTGGAGTCTCTCAGTCATGTCCGACTCTTTGCGACCCCATGGACTGTAGCCTACCAGGCTTCTCCGTCCATGGGATTCTCCAGGCAAGAATACTGGAGTGGGTTGCCATTTCCGTCTCCATAATTTTTCTTTTTTGCTTGTGTTTTTGGTTCTCATTTCCAATAAATCGTTGCCAAATCACAGATAAAAGACATTTACTCTAGGAATTGAAGAGTTTTATGGCCTTAGAGATTCTTCCAGTTTGGTCTATGATTCATTTTAAGTTAATATCTGTATATTTCGTGAGGTTAGGTTCACTTCAGTCACTCAGTCGTGTCCAACTTTTTGCAATCCCATGAACCACAGCATGCCGGGCCTCCCTGTCCATCACCAACTCCTAGAATCCACCCAAACCCATGTCCATTGAGTTGGTGATGCCATCCAACCATCTCATCCTCTGTCGTCCCCTTCTCCTCCTGCCCCCAATCCCTCCCAGCATCAGGGTCTTTTCCAATGAGTCAACTCTTCGCATGAGGTGGCCAAAGTACTGGAGCTTCAGCTTTAACATCATTCCTTCCAAAGAAATACCAGGGCTGATCTTCAGAATGGACTGGTTGGATCACCTTGCAGTCCAAGGGACTCTCAAGAGTCTTCTCCAACACCACAGTTCAAAAGCATCAATTCTTTGGTGCTCAGCCTTCTTTACAGTCCAACTCTCACATCCATACACGACCACAGGAAAAATAATAGCCTTGACTAGACGGATCTTAGTCAGCAAAGTAATGTCTCTGCTTTTGAATATGCTATCTAGGTTGGTCCTAACTTTTCTCCCAAGGAGTAAGCTTCTTTTAATTTCATGGCTACAATCATCATCTGGAGTGATTTTGGAGCCCAGAAAATCAAATCAGCCACTGTTTCCCCATCTATTTTCCATGAAGTGATGGGACCGGATGCCATGATCTTAGTTTTCTAAATGTTGAGCTTTAAGCCAAACTTTTTACTCTCCTCTTTCACTTTTATCGAGTTTCTTTAGTTCTTCTTCACTTTCTGCCATAAGGGTGGTGTCATCTGCATATCTGAAGTTATTGCTATTTCTCCCGGCTGTCTTGATTCCTACTTGTGCTTCCTCCAACCCAGCATTTCTCATGATGTACTTTGTATATAAGTTAAATAAGCAGGGTGACAATGTATAGCCTTGATGGACTCCTTTTCCTATTTGGAACCAGTCTGTTGTTCCATGTCCATTCTAACTGTTGCTTCCTGACCTGCATACAGGTTTCTCAAGAGGCAGGTCAGGTGGTCTGGTATTCCCATCTCTTTCAGAATTTTCCACAGTTGATTGTGATCCACACAGTCAAAGGCTTTGGCATAGCTAATAAAGCAGAAATAGATGTTCTTCTGGAACTCTCTTTCTTTTTCCATGATCCAGCGGATGTTGGCAATTTGATCTCTGGTTACTCTGCCTTTTCTAAAATCAGCTTGAACATCTGGAAGTTCACATTTCACGTATTTCTGAGGCCTGGTTTGGAGAATTTTAAGCATTACTTTACTAGAGTGTGAGATGAATGCAATTGTGCAGCAGTTTGAGCATTCTTTGGCATTGGAATGAAAACTGCCCTTTTCCAGTCCTGTGGCCACTGCTGAGTTTTCCAAATTGCTGGCATATGGAGTGCAGCACTTTCACAGCATCATCTTTCAGAATTTGAAATAGCTCAATTGGAATTCCATTACCTCCCCTAGCTTTATTCGTAGTGATGCTTCCTAAAGCCCACTTGACAGCACATTCCAGGATGTCTGGCTCTAGGTGAGTGATCACACCATCATGATTATGTGGATCTTGAAGATCTTTTTTGTACAATTCTTCTGTATATTCTTGCTACCTCTTCTTAATATTTTCTGCTTCTGTTAGGTCCATACCATTTCTGTCCTTTATTGAACACATCTTTGCATAAAATATTCCCTTGGTATCTCTAATTTTCTTGAAGAGATCACTAGTCTTTTCTGTTCTATTGTTTTCCTCTCTTTCTTTGTGCTGATCACTGGGGAAGGCTTTTATATTTCTCCTTACTATGCTTTGGAACTCTGCATTCAAGTGGGTATATTTTTCCTTTTCTCCTTTGCTTTTCACTTCCCTTCTTTCACAGCTATTTGTAGCAGCTTTTTTTAAGGCCTCCTCAGACAGCCATTTTGTTTTTTGCACTTCTTTTTCTTGGGGATAGTCTTGATTCCTGTCTCCTGTACAATGTCACTAACCTCCATCCATAGTCATCAGGCACTCTATCTAACAGATTTAGTCATTTAAATCTATTTCTCACTTCCACTGTATAGTCAAAGGTATTTGATTTAGGTCATACCTGAATGGTCTAGAGGTTTTCTCTACTTTCTTCAATTTCAGCCTGAATATGGCAATAAGGAGTTTATGATCTTAGCCATAGTCAGCGCCTGGTCTTGTTTTTGCTGACTGTATAGTTAGGTCACAACTTTATTCTTTGCATGTATATTCAGTTATTTCTGTGCCATTCTCACCCTCTTCCCCTTCATTGAATTGCCCCTTGCAAAAAATGTAAGAAATTATTTCTGTTCTCTCAACTCTATTGATATATGTTTATCTTGACTACTGTAGCTTCATGATAAAATATCTCAGCTTTTTTGAGATAATAGATGTATAACATGTGAGTTTGAGGTGTACAGTATGATTACATGATACATATATATGTTGTAAAATAATTACCACAGTAATATTAGTTAGCACATCTATCACCTAATGTAATTATTGTTGACTTTTGTTGTGAAAACATTTAATATTTACTCTCTTAGCAGTTTTCAAGTATATAATACAGTATTGTTAATTATAGCCATCATGCTTTGTATTAGATCCCTCATAACTTATTTGTCTTATAAATGGAAATTTATACCTTTTGACCAACATCTCCCTACTTTCCCCAACTCCCTGTCCCTGGCAACCACTATTCTACTCTGTTTCTATGAATCTGGCTTTTAATATTTAGTATAGTATTTGTCTCTCTGTCTGACTTATGTCATATACCATAATGCACTCAAGGTTCATCCATGTGGCCACATGTTGAAGGACTTTCTTCTTTCTTATAAATAAATATTTTTTCTTTAGCAGATTCTTTACCAGCTAAACTGCCAGGGAAGCCACATAGTATTTGTTTTTCTGTGTCTGACTTATGTCATCTACCATAATCCATTCAAGGTCCATGCATGTTGACACATGTGGCAGGATTTCCTTCCTTCTTATGAATGAATAATATTCCTTTATAGGTAATGTATATATGTCACATATTCTTTATCCATTCATCTGTTATAAACACAAGTTGTTTCCATGTCTTGGCTGTTGTGAATAATGTTGTGATGAACATGGGAGTGAAGATATCTCCTTGAGATTGTAATTCCATTCATTTCAGAAATATATCCCCAAATGGATTGTTGGGTCATATGGCAGTTCTAGTTTTGTGAGGGACCTCCATACTGTTTTCTATAATGGCTACATCAATTAACATTCTCATTTTCAGAGCTCCAGGTTTCCCTTTTCTCCATATCCTTAACATCATTATCTGTTATCTCTTGTCATTTTGATAATACCCTTTCTAACATATGTGAAGTGATATATCATTATGGCTTTGATTCCCATGTAATTAATGATGTAGAACCTCTTTTCAAGTACTTATTGCCCATTTGTATGTCTTCAGGTCCTCTTCAGTTCAGTTTAGTCACTCAGTCGTGTCCGACTCTTTGTGACTCCATGAATCGCAGCACGCCAGGCCTCCCTGTCCATCACCATCTCCCGGAATTCACTCAGACTCACATCCATCAAGTCCGTGATGCCATCCAGCCCTCTCATCCTTGGTCTTCCCCTTCTCCTCCTGCCCCCAATCCCTCCCAGCATCAGGGTCTTTTCCAATGAGTCAACTCTTTGCATGAGGTGGCCAAAGTACTGGAGCTTCAGTTTGAGCGTCATTCCTTCCAAAGAAATCCCAGGGTTGATCTCCTTCAGAATGGACTGGTTGGATCTCCTTGCAGTCCAAGGGACTCTCAAAAATCTTCTCCAACACCACAGTTCAAAAGCATCAATTCTTCAGTGCACAGCCTTCTTCACAGTCCAACTCTCACATCCATACATGACCACAGGAAAAACCATAGCCTTGACTAGATGGATCTTAGTCGGCAAAGTGATGTCTCTGCTTTGGAATATACTATCTAGGTTGCTAATAACTTTTCTTTCAAAAAGTAAGTGTCTTTTAATTTCATGGCTGAAATCACCATCTGCAGTGATTTTGGAGCCCCCAAAATAAAGTCTGACACTGTTTCTACTATTCCCCCATCTATTTCCCATGAAGTGATGGGACCAGATGCCATGATCTTCATTTTCTGAATGCTGAGATTTAAGCCAACTTTTTCACTCTCCTCTTTCACTTTCATCAAGAGGCTTTTTAGTTCCTCTTCACTTTCTGCCATAAGAGTGGTGTAATCTGCATATCTGATGTTATTGATATTTCTCCTGGCAATCTTGATTCCAGCTTGTGTTTCTTCCAGTCCAGTGTTTCTCATGATGTACTCTGCATAGAAGTTAAATAAGCAGGGTGACAACATACAGCCTTGACGTACTCCTTTTCCTATTTGGAACCAGTCTGTTGTTCCATGTCCAGTTCTAACTGTTGCTTCCTGACTTGCATACAGATTTCTCAAGAGGCAGGTCAGGTGGTCTGGTATTCCCATCTCTTTCAGAATTTTCCACAGTTGATTGTGATCCACACAGTCAAAGTCTTTGGCATAGTCAATAAAGCAGAAATAGATGTTTTTCTGGAACTCTCTTGCTTTTTCTATGATCCAGTGGATGTTGGCAATTTGGTCTCTGGTTCCTGTGCCTTTTCTAAAACCAGCTTGAACATCAGGAAGTTCACGGTTCACGTATTGCTGAAGTCTGGCTTGGAGAATTTTGAGCATTACTTTACTAGCATGTGAGATGAGTGCAATTGTGTGGTAGTTTGGATATTCTTTTGCATTGCCTTTCTTTGGAATTGGAATGAAAACTGACCTTTTCCAGTCCTGTGGCCACTGCTGAGTTTTCCAAATTTGCTGGCATATTGAGTGCAGCAGTTTTACAGCATCATCTTTCAGGATTTGAAACAGCTCAGCTGGAATTCCATCACCTCCACTAGCTTTGTTCATAGTGATGCTTTCTAAGGCCCATTTGACTTCACATTCCAGGATGTCTGGCTCTAGATTAGTGATCACACCAACATGATTATCTGGGTCATGAAGATCTTTTTTGTATAGTTCTTCTGTGTATTCTTGCCACCTCTTCTTAATATCTTCTGCTTCTGTTAGGTCCAGACTATTTCTGTCCTTTATTGAGCCCATCTTTGCATGAAATGTTCCCTTGGTATCTCTAATTTTCTTGAAGAGATCTCTAGTCTTTCCCCTTTTGTTCTTTTCCTCTATTTCTTTGCACTAATCTCTGAAGAAGGCTTTCTTATCTCTTCTTGCTATTCTTTGGAACTCTGCATTCAGATGCTTATATCTTTCGTTTTCTCCTTTGCTTTTCGCCTTTCTTCTTTTCACAGCTATTTGTAAGGCCTCCCCAGACAGCCATGTTGCTTTTTTGCATTTCTTTTCCATGGGGATGGTCTTGATCCCTGTCTCCTGTACAATGTCATCAACCTTCATCCACAGTTCATCAGCCACTCTGTCTATCAGATCTAATCCCTTGAATTTTTTTTCACTCCCACTGCATAATCATAAGGGATTTGATTTAGGTCATACCTGAATGGTCTAATGGTTTTCCCTACTTTCTTCAATTGTAGCCTGCATTTGGCAATAAGGAGTTCATGATCTGAGCCACAGTCAGCTCCTGGTCTTGTTTTTGTTGACTATATAGAGCTTCTCCATCTTTGGCTGCAAAGACCATAATCAATCTGATTTCGGTTTTGACCATCTGGTGATGTCCATGTGTAGAGTCTTCTCTAAACTGCATTGTATTTGTATGTATGTGTGCTGTTCTATAAGTTCACTATGCATTTTGAATATTAACCCCTTGTCAGCTATATGGTTTGTTAATATTTTCTCCCATTCTGTAGGTACCATAATCAATCTGATTTCGGTTTTGACCATCTGGTGATGTCCATGTGTAGAGTCTTCTCTAAACTGCATTGTATTTGTATGTATGTGTGCTGTTCTATAAGTTCACTATGCATTTTGAATATTAACCCCTTGTCAGCTATATGGTTTGTTAATATTTTCTCCCATTCTGTAGGTTGCTTATTCATTTTGTTGATTTGTATTGCTGTGCAGAGGTTTTTTGTTTGCTTTTTTTTTCCATATAGACCCATCTTTTTGGTTTTGCTTTTGTTGCTTGTGCTTTTTGTGTCATATACAAAAAACTGTTGTCATATTGAAAAAGTTGTTCCCAAGACTAATATCAAGGAGTGTTTTCTCTGTGTTTTCTTCTAGGCATTTTATATCAGATCTTAAGTGTATAATCCATTTCAGTTAATTTTTGTGAGCTGTGCATGACAAAAGTTCAATTTTATTCTTTTGCATGTGGATATTCAGTTTTCTCAACATCATTTATTGAAAAGACTTTTCTCTGTTGAGTATTTTTGGCTCCTTTATTATCTGACCTTATAAACATGGATTTGTTTCTGGGCTTTCATCTGGTTCCATTGGTCTATGTGTTTGTTTTTGTGCCATTACCACACTGTTTTCATTATGACAGTTTTGATGTATAGTTTGAATTCAGGAAATGTTGTATTCTCAGATTTATTCTTCCTTCTCAAGATTGCTTTGGCTATTTGAAATCTGTACAAATAGTCGTTTGGCTATTTATTCTGTACAAATTTTAGGATTGTCTTCTATTTCTGTGGAAAAAAAAACACCATTGTTTGATAGGGATTTCATTGAATCTATGGATGGCTTTGAGTTATATGCACATTTTAACAATATTAATTCTTCTGATCTATGAACAAGGAATATCATCATTCCGTTTGTGTCTTCAGTTTCTTTTATCAGTGTATTATAGTTTTCAGTGTGTATGTCTTTCATCTCCTTGGTTAAATTTATTCCTAAGTATTCTATTGTTTTTAAAACTATTGTAAATAAGAGCTTTTCTTTATTACTCTTTCAGGTATTTTGTTGTTAGTGTTACAAATTCAACATTTTTTGTATGTTGATTTTGTATCCTGTAACTTTACTAAGTTTGTGTATTAGTTCTAACAATAGATGAAATCTTTAGGATTTTCTATATATAGGATATATATAGAGATACCAAGAGAACATTTCATGCAA